>JAJHZJ010000494.1:1787572-2277572 GCA_023548195.1 Bettongia penicillata ogilbyi
AGATAGTTTAGAAAGTAAGCCCCAAAACAAGTAGGGGAATCAGCAAAGAAAGGTTTCCTCCAGGAAGTGGTACATGAGCTGTGTTTTTAAGAAAGTCACAGATCTTATAAGGAGGGGGAGTTGAGGTGGTCACACATTCCTGTGCAAAAAGATGGTATTGGTAGTTAAGTCTGATCCAGTGCATCCTCCAGAGATTTCTTACTCCCATTCCACTTAGCATCTGACTCATGGGTTTAGAAATTACCATGCTTTGCTGTTTCTCTGACTTATAAGTGAAAAAATAGAAAGTATTCATGTACAGATATCAGTTCATAGTCAATGGCAATGCAACATATACAGGTTAAAGGTTTCTGGCTCTCTTATTGGTGGAGTAGTTATAGGATCATAGGTTTTGAGCCGGAAGGAAACTCAGAGGCCACTATTTTACAGATAAGGCAACTGAGGCACAGAAAACTTAAATGACTTGCCCAGGGACAGAAGCCAGATTCGAATCTGGGTTTTCTCATTCACTTTCGTTTCATAGATTATGGCAACTAAGATCATGGGTTAAAAAAACACCTAGACAAGTTAGCTTGGTACGGAGAAAACTTAGCTCTATGTAAGTGGTAAACAATAAATAGAAATAAAAATCATTGTTAATCGCTTCTGAATGTTTTCTGTACTCTCATTTTCTATTTTTTAAAAATAATTTTTAACATTTATCAAGTGCTAAAAATATGTATTAAGTGCCACCATAAATGCATTTTCACACTGTAAACAAAAGAGGTGTGTATCAATTTTGAAAATGGCATAACCTAATCATCTTTATTTTTTTATATTTTTTTCCATTTTTTTTTCTGTTTTTATCTGAGCTTTGTAGCTGTACTGTTTGCATAATTACTTCATGGTTCATGATGGTCACTCCATGTATTGTGCTTTTCTGTCTGCATTTTTCACTACACATCACTTTGTATATGACTTCCCACATAGCAGATACTCGGTAAACGTGTTGAATGTCGTTCCCGTATTTTGTCAAATTTTTATAACTGGTCATTTCTTATCATGTAAATTTGTTCCATCATATTCGTATACCAAAATTTCTTCAAACGTTCCCCAACAACTAGATACATTTATTTTTTTACTATCACAAATTATATTAGTAGGACATGAGAAAAAATGTTGTGTAATGGGTAGGGTCACCTCCAATGGTGTTCCCTTAGGCAAACTCTCATCACAGAAAGCAAAGCTCTAAGACTAAAAATTGCAAAGAAGAAGCCAATCTTTATTAGTAAAAGGCGTTTCCTCATCTGTATCTTGCCTATTCCCTATGACTAAGAATATCTTTATACTGATAGATCATTTGTCAACTTCCTATAACTTCTGGAGGGCATCCTCAGAAGAGTAGGTGCACGGGATCAAAGGTAAGAGCATTTTAGTAACTGTTATTATATTGTTTTCCAAAAACAGTGAAGAAATTTTGAGTTCCACTGACATGTCTCAGTATGGCTATTTTTCCACACCTGTATCAGCATTTAATTTTGTCTTCTTTTGCTATCTGCTAATTTAAAGGATATAAGACAGTAGTTCAGTTTTAATTCATATTTATCTGATTCTTGGAGAGTTTGATTCATTTCTGTAGTTTTCATATGCTAAATTGTGTTTATTAAGGAGTACCTGTTCATACACTTTGATTGCTTGTATGTTAGAAAATGAGTCTCAAATTACTACAATT
Source organism: Bettongia penicillata ogilbyi (assembly GCA_023548195.1). Taxonomy (NCBI): domain Eukaryota; kingdom Metazoa; phylum Chordata; class Mammalia; order Diprotodontia; family Potoroidae; genus Bettongia; species Bettongia penicillata. The sequence goes on from JAJHZJ010000494.1 coordinate 1,789,284, forward strand.
TTTTTTAGATTTTAGATGTCAATTTTTTTACTAGAAATATTTTCTGAAAGGATTTTTTTCCTATACTCTTTTTATGTGATTTAATTTGCTAATTTGTCTTTTAAATATTCTTTTATATCACACTTTTGGTTAAGAATTTGTCTCCTCTACATGGTTGAGAAGGATATTACATTCCATTTTTCTTTAATATAGTTGTAAATTTAAAATATTAGATCATGGATCCATTCGAAATTTATTGAGGTAAAAAGTGTGAGATGTGAGACCATTTCTATTTTTTTCCCAAAATCTAATTATTCTAACAGCTTTTATTAAATAACGAATATTTTCTCAAGAGCTTTATGATTTGAGGATTTACCAAACAGGAAACTGTTAAATTCATTTCTGTTATTAAAATATAAAAATATGTTGAATTTTTATCAGTGCCTTTATCTAGTGATATAAACATATGCCCTAATGGTATTTATGATTAATTTGATTCATTATGGTAATTACTTCATAATATTGAATTACCTTTGAAATCTTGGTATTAATGCAATTTGTGTAAAATGGATCTGGGTTTTATGTATGTCTATATATATTAATCAACAAATATTTATTAAACACTTACTATATACTATATAATGTTAAGCACTTGGGGATACTATTACAAGGATTACAACAATTTCTAATCTCAATGAGTTTATATGTTCTACTTCCCATTATTTTATTTAAATATATTTGCATCAACATTCACTGATGATTTTGGTCTGTAATTCTTATTCTCCATCATATTTTTTATTTGAGATTAGGAATATATTTTTATCATATAGAAAACTGTATATTGAGTCAAGTATCTCCAGTTATCCAGACAGCTGAGAACAGAGTAACCATTTTTATTTTAAATGCCAAAAAGAAAGCACTATCTGATCTGGTTTTGTTTGTGTCATTTCTTTTTGGGGGGAAGCTCCTTGATGATCTACTTAATTTCTCTTATTTTAAAATTTGGATATTTTATATTTTGATAGAAATAATCCAATTACTTTATATCCTCAGTTGTGTTGGTCTATGAGAGCCTGTGATAGTCTCTAATAATTTCTCTATTTCTTCTAAGAACATTATGATATTTTTAAAAAATGACATTATGGTCCTTTCATCGTTTTTGATTACATTTGCTAATAGGTTAATTCATTTTTTACTTTAAAATGTTGCACTTTATTATATCAATTCTATAGCGTGTGGGGGGGAGGCTAAACACTTCTTTAATTTTCATGATTTCTTGCTTTTTACATATACTGGTAAAGTACCTTTAGTTTCCATCTGTAAAATGGAAATACTATCTCTGACCTCCTAGGATAATCATGGACATGTGCTGCCAAAGGGAAAACTCCCAGGGTTATTGTGAAGAACTAATGAAAATCAAAAGACATAAAAGATATTAACTATTCGGTCAACTTTAAAGTAGTATGTAAATGTTAAGGAGAGGCATCTAGGTGACACAGTAAAGAGCGTATCGGGCATAGAATCAGGAAGATCTGAGTTCAAATGTGGCTTCAAGAAACTCTGTAACTCTGGTCAAATCACTTAAACTCTGTCTGCCTTAATCACTCAATCACAAAATGAGGATAAGAGTAGCAACTACCTTGGGTTGTTGTGAGGATAAAAATATTGGTGTGTTGATATTTGTAAAGTTCTTAGCATAGTACCTGGCAAATAATAGGCACTTAATAAATGCTCGTATCCATTCTTTTCTTCCTTTTTTGTCCTTTGCTAGTATTCAGATGCTTGCTTCTTTGTAACATTCTAGGAACATAAGATGGGTTTTGATAAATACTATATTCTTGTTATCTTTAATGTAATTTTAATTGTCAATTTCGGTCTTTGGTAAAACATAATTTAGCATTTCTTGTTTTTAGACTTTATATGGCCTACTTTTACTGGTCATTTTCACTTTTTTTGCCCCTACAACGATAGTATCTAGTTTTTCTGCCTTTACGAATTTCTTCATGCATTTTTATGAGTTAAAGCAGAGATTAAGTTTTTTGCGTTATAGATTCATTGAGCATTCTATTAAATCTGATGAATTTCATCTTAGAATATTGTTTTTCAAATACTTAAAAAATATATGATTAAGAAATAAATCAATGATATTGAAATACATTTGTTAAAATATTACAATAAAACAAGTTCATGAACCTCAAGTTGAGTACCACCACAGGGCATGCCAATTTTTACCAAATGCCTACAAACATTTGAATGAAAACTAAAATTCCAACTGTCCTTATGTAATTTTTCCAAATAGTTTAAGTCTAAAAGTTCATATTTGTTTATCTACAAGTTCATATTTGTTTATCTACTTCAATGAAACATTGAAGTCTTAGAACTACTTTTTTCTGTTGAAATCTTTTTGCAAAGCAGTTGATTTTTCCTTTAAAAATGCAGTTATTATGACTAATTTATTTTTATTTAATATTAATATTTGTTCACCATGGTTTCTTTAAATATACAGTTCCCATGGGTTTTGCATTTAATAATTTTTATTTGATTTCATTTATGTTCAATATTATAAATAGAATTCCTTATTTTTATATGTCAGCTGAAGTATAGCAAATTTTATTTCTCCCTCTCATTTTAAATCCATATTTCTTGCAGGGCACACAATAGATTGTAGTTTTAATACCTTCTGTAATACATTTTATTTTTATTGGGGAATTCAATGCATTTATGTTCAAGTACGATTGTTCAATATTTTGCCTAAACTATTTCTTCTATTATTTATTTCGTCATTATAGAGTATGATCCAGCTTAAATCTCTAGAATTACTCTATATTTATGTCTTATTCACAAAGTTGGCATAGTTCTTGAGTTTTTATTATTAATTTTTAACAGATTTTAATTTTACACTTACATTTTCCAACTCTCATACCTTAGATAAGAATTTTGCTTTGATATTATATACTTTTCTCCACTTATATAAATATATTTTTCAAAATATTTTTTCCTCTCTACTCCTGCCTCCACTTTTATTAAAAAAGAATTGAACTAAATAACTTATGCTTTCTTTATAATAACTGATTAACTTAGGAATCTTCCCCCCACAATATTAGCACATTTATATCCATTCCCCTGCTAATCATAATAATACCACTGCTGTAATGTTTCCTTCATAGGGGTATATTTTAGTATATTTTATATATATCATATTTATATATTAATATATTTAGCAAAGAAAAAGTTATTATTTCTTTGATGGACCCCTATGACTATTACTTTGAGGTAGTAGCATCATTTGCATAGCAACCATTCCACTTTCTCAACAAAAGGGACAAAATTAGATAAATCTCATTGGAATAAGCTGACAGGTTAGCTAACGTATGTCTGGGGCAGGATTTGAACTCAGGTCTTCTTGACTCCATGTACAACTTCTATCTACTGTACCATCTAGCTTCCTGCTACAATTGAGTATAATGGTGACATAATTCAATAATTACACATATGTACCTATGATTTTACATTTCAGATCTTATAAAAGTCCTATAAAATATCATTATCATATGTATACACATATCCCTATATAGAAACTAGGGGGTCCAGGATGTAGGACAGCTTGCTCCAGGTCACATGGCTAGCAAAGAGTAGGACTTTTATCCAGAAGGACTATATTGAAAATAGAGGGCTATTCCTGTCAGATGCCTTGGGTTTGATTTCTATATGAATTCTCACAAGTCAATGAATAGTTCTGAGTACTAGGGTCATCTTTAAAGTTAGAAAGGTGACATTTATGTCCCCTTTTACCTCTTATATTCTATGATTTCTCCCTCAATCTTCAAGTCAAGACCTTCTTCCATTACACCACGTTCCTACAACTGTTGACTGAACAGGCAAAATTTAGAAAGGATGGGTTCTTGTGGGACGTGACAAGCATTGCTTGGAACACATGATTATAATCTAAAGCAACTTGGCACTTTAGGCAATAAAATCTTCAGGTAATAAATGTTTCTGAACATACCAAGTTTTCCTCTAATCTTTTTTTCCCAATCCCCTGCACTACTTACCAGTGACATGTATGATATTTTGCATTCAATGGTCTTACAAAGCAGGAGCCTACAAAAGCAAGAGTCACACTTTGGCATAATTTCGGTTTACAGTTTGATTTTTCTAGACTATACCTTCTCATCTGGTGGCACTAGTTGAACCAGGGCTGATCAGAAAACTTGAACCATCATCCTCTTTCCATTGACATTTTATGTTTTAGAAATAATCAAAACAGTCTTTCAAAATAATATTGATATTTTCTGACATATAACTAAGAGTAACACATCTTGTATAGTACCAGTAGGGAATGGGATGTTCCTCACATGTCTAGGTAAACTGAAGCTTGCCTTTGGAAATGCCAAAACTTTATTTTAACCATTTTGGAGGGGATGCTTCTAACAGTGGTTCCACACTTTCAAGCTTTCTTAAACATCGTTTGCCAAAGATTAACTGAACAGAGTTGAATTTTTAGTTGATGAGTCAGGGTAATTATCATAATCACCACTTACTGTGCTGTCTTGTAATCAATGAATATTCCTTTATAAAGAGTTATTTGCCTCAAAGCTAAATTGCCCCAAACTCTTATAGTTTTTAGGTTCTTGTGTGTATTTTTAAAAAATAGTGTTTCTACTTCCCCCAAGTGACTTCTTGACAAGTGAGCTATTACTGCCACTTACTACTATTATATACATATACACATGTTATATTTGTATATATTATATACATTATATTCATGTATGTATGTATATACACATATGCACACACACATATATATAAGTGTAAAGTTGTACTGATACGTCTAAATAAAGAATCAAGTCAATTAATTGGATAATAAAGCCCCTAAGCCCAGCATGGCATTATTAATATATAGATTTCAACTAGCCATTCAATTGCCTTGAATGCCCACTTCAATTAAATGTTACAGAACAGTAGCACTGAAGTGTAGCTGTATGTTCTTCAAGGAAATGTAGGTGAGAAAGGGTTTCTACAGAAGAGGCACACAAATTCCAGCAATATCTAGGGAATTTCATGTTGCTGAGTGAGCCTCTTCCTTAGCCCGGTATGAATCTGGCTCTGAGATTTTCCTCCTCTCTGTGGGGTTGGGAGAATTTTTCCAACACCATTGAATGATGTATACTCCAAAATATAAAAGTACCAGAGGGTCCCTTCTGCCACAATGGGATCACTGAGGAACACCTGACATCATCATCAAGAGAAAAATGGGCAAGTATAGAACTTTCAGAAAACCCTCATAATCAGAAAAACCTCATAGATGCAAGTCTGGGTTGATTTTGAAAGATATACTTAAGACATCTTTATCTCAAGAGCAATGACAGAGCTGAGCGCAGCTTTCATTTTTCCATCAGAATCAATGTTAGATGTCACCCTGGCTTCTATTGTCAATGCCTTCCATTGTATGAACCAAGAAGTGATACTCTGTAAAGAATAAACTATGCAACTAACCCAGGCTAAATAACCCACCAGCTTTATTTATTATTTGTGCAATAATTAAATCCCTCCTTTAAAGGGGTTTAAATCCCTTCCATGAGGTCATTGTGAATCAATGGAAAATTCAGTTCAATATCTGTTGAATTAATTTTGACCTTGTCTGTGCCAAATAAATGAATTTTGTCTTTATACTTGCTGAATGAATAAATGTCAAGGTTATGGAAGCATGTTCTAAAAAAAACAGTATTGTTACCTAGAGGGCAAAGACTTTTTGATTTTTGTCTTTGCAGTCAAAGTCCCTAGAAAAGCCTGCCACAGAGTAGATATGTGGAATTGAACTAAATCTTTTAATACCTCTTCATGGGCACTAAATAGAAAGATAAAGGAACATTCTCCTACTAAATGCAGAATGTCCCAGCTGCAGGCTGGCAGAACATTTTAAGGCATTGCTATGACTCAGTCTCTTAAATTAGATAACCCTTTCATACAGGGCATCTCAAAAGTTTTAGTGAAGTTTTAACATTTAATACCTTTAATTAGCTGTATACTTTAATAGCTTAAAACTACGCCAAGACTTTTGAGACACCTCCCATGTTACTTTGGTGAAAATGGAGAAAGAAATGGTGCATTTGAAAATAGAGGAAAAAAAGTCAGAAACGTAAAAAATAAAAGCCACATTTATTTAAACAAAAATATACACACAGTGTACAATGAGTATGGTTTACACAGAACAAAACAAAAAAAAATAAGAGTTTCTAAAATATCAATGAGAAGGAGTTGGTCTAAGTATCTGTGCATCATTCTTTAAGGAAGAAATACACATTGTCAGTTCTACTGGAATAGAAGGATAATCCAAAGGGATAACAAGGGCCAAAGCAGCCTTTTGGATAGTACCACAAGAATCATAAAAGTGGGTATAGGGCAAAATGAGAAATAACAAAATATCCATTCCAGAGTACATATATACAGAAGGTTGTGTACACAACATGGAAAGGGAACATTGATGAGTGAAGTGATCCTGATGATGGAATATCTACACTCTCCTACAAATTAGCATCCTTAATGTATAATATAACTTTGGATTACAAACTAAATGCAAGACTAATATTGGCAGTGAAGTAGATTCAAAGAAATTGATGTTGACCCTAAATCCCAGTCTACTGACATGTACAAGGCCATTAATCAGAGACCAATATAAAGGGATCTTGCTAGTGAGGGACTTACTTTCTGAGAGTAAGTTAGATTCATAGAGTGACTGTGAATCTTTTTTATTTGAAAGGCACCATGATTGGTTACCTGATAGGCTGTTAAGATCCTGCATCTTAATGAACCCAACTTGTGATAGGGAGACCGTTGAAATCAGATCTGTTTTAACATACTAGTTCATTCCACCATCAGGGATGTCTTCTACTGGTTCTTCATGGTTTTTTTTTCCTGGTTATCATACCTAGTTGTTAACCAGAGCTCTCTTATTTCTTTCTATGTGTTAAATTCTAACTTTATACAGGGTCATTTCTTCTCTTTCATATTCAGGGAAAGGGATCAGTGATGTCTTCTATGATGTCTTTTACTGGCTCTTTCTGTTTTTTTTCTTTTATTTCTGGTTGTCATTCTTAAGTGGTAACCATAGCTCTCATTTCTTTCTACGCATTAAATTCTAAACTTGAAAAGGGTCATTTCTTCTTTTTCATATTCAGGGAAAGTGATTATGTAGGGAAATATGACGGTTTCTATTTTGTACTACTTTTAAATTTTCCATATGCTTGACTGTACCTTATATCTATGCATAGAATATAGCCTAGATATATATGCCTAGACAGAAAGAACTTACTACTTTCAGAATGCAAATGTTTTAGGCTGTATCTGTATTTTCTTTGATAACAAAATTCAAAGAATGGTTGCTATGTTCTACAAGTGTGGAGATAAACCTCAAAATTCCAAAATCTTTAATAGTCAAGTAATTATTTACTTTAAACAGTCATTTCACTTCCCCTATTTTATAAGGCTTTGTCCTTATTAGTATCATCTGTTTGGACACAGAGCTCCCATTAATAAGAAGAAAGACAAAATCCATATAGTCTGTGCTCTTGCAATCCCCTTTAGAAAACACAGAAGCATCAATATGGAAAATGCCTGGCTTGTTTGGGTTATGGATATGCTGCAGTGATGTGAAATCATTTCAGAACTGTCTGCCAACTACACATATCACAGCAAATCATTCTTTTCTGTAGTCTATAATTTTTTCAAACCTCCCAGCTATTAGGAATGCCTTGTGCTCAACATGTTTGCCTCACTGGGTAACTGCTGATCATAGTTTTTCTCCAACTAGATTTTAAACCCAGTGATAAAAGTTAATTTATTTCCTCAGAGATTACAGAGGACACCATATCTATGGAGCTAAACAAATGAGACCTTGCACTTCTTGGAAATCAAACACCTACAACTGGGTGATTTAGCAGATTTCCAGAGTTTAATTTGTGTAAACCAACAGTGTGAGCAGCGATTGATCTCTTATTTCTTAGAGGCTGAGCAACCAAATATGTTATTTTTTCCCAAAACTTGTAGCAAATGCTAAGGAGGCCAACATAAAAATTCACATCCCAAAGACTGTGCACTTCTGTTTCCTTGTTCATGTGTAACATATTCATTCTAATTGCTAAAACTTCCATTATTACAATATTAGAGAGACACAAAATTGGGGAATGCTACCAAGTTTCTCTATGGCATGATCATTAAAGGTAATCAAACATCAAAATTAGTCAGGCATTTTTTCTAATGGAAATCATTAAAACAAGATCAAGAACTGCATTTTTAAAAAGGAATTACTGAGTTTGAAGTAATTTTCTTTTCTTTTTTGAAATAATTTTCAGAGTTGCTATTATATGTGTATGTGCATTCACATATAATATGCTGTTTTATGTAATTCTTAGTATTTTGTTACTTATTAGCTAGGCTCGTATAGTCGTAGATTTAGAGCAGGAGGGACCTTAAAGGATCTTTCAGTCCAAACTCTTCATGAAGGACACTAAAGACTAGAGCAGTGAAATGATTTGCTCAGGATTATTATTATGACTAAGGCATTTCAGTCATGTCTGACTCTTTGGGACCCCATTTGGGACTTTCTTGGCAAAGATACTGGGCTGATTTTCCATTTCCTTCTCCAGCTCATTTTACAGATGAGGAAACTGAGGCAAACAGGCTTAAGTGACTTGCCCAGGGTCACATAACCTTGTAAATGTTTTGAGGTCAGATTTGAACTCAGGTCTTCCTGACTCTTAGGACAACGGTACTATCCACTCACTATACCATGAAAAAGTGACATAACCATCTAAAATGGCATTGAATATATAAAAAATCTAGGAAATTATCTGAACTGTGGAAGAAAGGCTATATCTATAATGTTGTCCTGCTGGCCTTGGGTTTATTATTAAAATCAAACCAGAAGGTTGATTTCTCACCTACAATTACAGTTTTACGTATTAATGTATAGTCACTTTTATTGGTAACTTGTTCCATTTTATACAAAATGATTGACTTATTTGAGAAAAAAAAAGGACTCACGTAGAAAGGAAGATGAAGATGATGCACTCATTGAGTGCTGCATTATGAACCTGACCTAACCAGGCAGGCAGTTAAAGGAAAGTGGATTCCCTTTCCCTCGACGTCTTCAGTCAGTCTTAGTAACAATGTGGTAGGTATAAAGTAGCGATATTTTCTAGACTAAGTGGTCCCTGAAGTTCCATCTCATTCTGAGATGCTGTGATTCTTGTCAATTTGATCAAATTACAGATTTAACTACATTTTTACCTAAATCAATTACTTATTTTGGTTGTGACATGCGGTCAATCAGAGCAAACCTACATACAGTCTGCACAGGTGAATTCAAATGCACTTTATATATGGTTCAAACAGGTATGTTTGACTGTTCAAAGGGGGAGTTTCCAGAAAAACAAAAACCAAACTTCTTGATTGTCCCTGAATTGATCATATGTATGTTCCTGCTCTATATTATACTTTTTCTAGCTCCTTTTAGATAACCAGGGAAGAATTAATCAGTGTTTTCTTGGAACCGTGGTATTGTAAGGGTAGAGATACATCAAGGGCCAAATATAACATTATGTGATTACTCCTTTCATTGGAAAGAATGCTGAATTTGGAGTCAGAGAACCCAGGTTTGAGTTCTACTTTTTTGCATGCGTGACCTCATACAAGTCACTTCATCTCAGTTTCAATGTCTGTAAAATGAATCCTAATCAATGATCTTGTTACCCTTCCAGCTCTCAAGCAGTACTTCTAGAATGCTATGATTTCTGCAGGACAAATATCAGACTAGGAAAGGATTCCCTGAAGATACCTTTTAAAAGAAAGCTTAAAAATGCCCCACAATATTTACTTGACATTTCCTCTTTGACTTAAAAACCTATAGGGACAGGGTGGAGAATGCCTGTGGAGTCAAAGAAAGAGAAAATAAATGGTTTCCTGAGATATGTTTTGAAATGTTTGTCAGCAGTGGAAGAAAATCCTTGTTGGAACTAAGACTGAATTTTTATGATAAACTCTACTTTAAAAAAGTATTCACATTTGGTCTGAGCAGAAATGTAGAAAGGCACTCAACTTTCCTATGTTGTAAAGGAACTGATAGAATTCTATAGTAATAAGAGTGTGAAACCTACATAGAATCATGAGACATATATATGACTGTCTGGTTGGAGACCATTGAAGTAGCATCTATGAACTGAAATAGGAAATAATAATTCAATGAAAAATAAATTTCCTTTCATAGTATGAAAGTATTAAAAATGGCTTATCAGGTCAAACAGTATGACTGAGAAGATAGAGTTATTCAGAAGATCAGAGTTCAAGGTCTGCCTTTTGGCACATTAACAACAGGATCACAGCAAAATCAATAAACCTCCTGGTGTTCCAGACAACTGTTTCAGATTGCAAGTTGCATTGATCTGCATTGTTGGAGAGACTTTCCAGACCAGCAACCTCCTCACACCAATGAAAACATTTAAATCAGGACGAAGAAGAAAGTAAGTCAGAGATTTTCTCTGCCATCCCCATGTCAAACATATATTTCACTTTCTAAAAGGAAAAGAGGACAATGTATTTGACCATCAATAATGTAAGTAATACATGGAGGTCTTTTCAACTTTGAGCCATAGTTTGCTTCTTGGAGCATGGTACTAGAACATATTAGAAACAAGAGCTTTTATAAGCATCCAATATGGGACCCATTATGTCAATCTATTTTATCTTGTTGTTTTTTTTTAATCCATGAATATCAGAGCTATTACTCAAAACATCTCTCTGGATTTACACCATACTGCAACACAAAGATGTGCTGCCACAGATGCTCCAACAAGTCCATGGAAGTGCCATCTCATCCATGTGAGTATTCCTATCAATACCATGGACTGGCACCATTGGAAGGTAGCCAATATCAGGGAAGACTGGGGGCTTTGATCAATAGGTATGGAGATATGGTAGCTTCCTGCTAGAAGGCTGCCCCGCGGTTAATTGCACAATGAGCCTGGCAACAGACCTGATGAATGATGCACTAATAGTTTTACAATACTTCAGCTCATAAGCCAAAATATTGAGTGGAACTGACACTTGGTTCAAAAGCTAATAAATGTTGACTGGAGAGTCAGATAGATTTCCAGGGCAAGATAAGAGTATTAGACACCTTTGTCTTCCATGATCCTAAATATAACATGTAGTTGACCCCTGGAAATAAGTGCTCTTAATCTGGGGTTCATGAATTTGATTTTAAAAGTTTAATAATTATAATTCCATATAATCAGTTTCCTTTATAATCCTATATAATTTGTTTTAAAGATTATTCAGAGAAGGGATCTGTAGGTTTTACCAGGTTAACAAAAATGTCCATGATACAAGAAAAAAGTTACATACCAGGTTACTCTGAAGTCCACAACTGATGTATATTAACACTGGACATTTCTATCTGATAAGTCCTAGGAATGTGCCAGTTCTAAAAGCTAAGCCTCTCTGAAGCATCTATTTCTGGGGAACAGGACAACTTCAAATAAAAAAATGTCAATAAATATGTTTTGTTTCTTTCAACTTGTTGGAATCTGGGCCTCAGGCTCAATTACAATGGCTCACTCACCTAAAATGACCTGTGCTCTTTTCTCAGGGAGCAACTGCCAGCAATAGATTTAGAGTCATGACGACTAAACTGTATCCATAGCTTTGACATCGTAAACTTGGACGAATAACCTGTGCTATTCCACCTTATTTAATCTCTCTGGGGTTCAGTTTTTACTTGGAAAATATAGAACTAGATACTCTTTAACATATCAAATTGGATAAAATGCATCCTCTAAAGTTCTTTCCATCTGTAGGAGCCTATGAATTGTTAGCTTCCACTAGAACAATATATACAGATATTTGATATACAGATGAAAATGAAAACTGTTTCATATTATCCTGCAAAAAATATTACCCAAGTCTAAAAAGGCACATCCCTATGTGTTTACCTCTATCATACTATATTTTATACAGTATATATAATTTATACATTTATTGTAAATTCTTAGGAACCTACTATTGGAGGTACTTGGCTCATTTTTAATATCTTTCACTGAATCCAAGACCCTTGAAGAAATTAGTTTCTTTGGAATTTTCCATTTGGGCAATATTAGGCTACCTGTATTAAACTTTTCTTGAAGTTTCAATTGGAAAATAAAAAAATCTACTTTGGCTCCAAATCAAGGAGTTCTTAACTGTGGCTCTGCAAACTTGCTTTCTTAAATATCTTGACAACTATATCTCACTATAGTTGTTTCCTTTGCAATCCTATATGTTTATTTTGTGCATTTAAAAATTTTCATTTTAAAGAGAATGAGTCTGTAGTCTCCACCAGACTGCAAAGTGGGCCATGACACCCAAGAGGTTACCTGCTCCTCCCTTTGGGTGGTTTGAAGTCAATGACGTCACTTCTGGCGTCTGAGCAAGGAGAAACAGCTGAGCTTAGCGTGTAGGGAGCACCAATACTAAGGGAAAATAGGAAGCTGTAGGAGGACCTTCTTCCTCCCCTCTAGTCCAAGCCCAGATGTTGGTTTGTTTTATGTGGCTGTTTGGCTAGCTAGTTCCTCTAGGGAGTTCATCTTGCATCAGCATAGTGGGGGATTTGACCTGGAAGGGTGACCACTCCTCCTGACATCATGTTTCTTGCTATTTGCTTGGCAACTATCCACCCTAGAAGCAAAAAGGTGCAAGCCCTTTGGAGTATTATATGTTCTGTACTATACACAGGCCACTGGCAGATTTCATAGGGAGTGTTTGAAAGAGGGGTTCACCTTCTAGAGAACCTTTCTGTGGAAGTATTTTTCTGTTTTAATAGCAGTGTGTATATACCCACTTTGGGACAAAAGTTACTTTTCTCATAGCACCCCAGGATGTCCTTTTTACCAGTATTCAATGAGTCTTTTTTTACCAGAAGCAAGACTCTTATGGAGTTTTTTGATGACATAATGAGTATCTCTTGTGGCAAATTAGCAAATTTTTCCTGAAAGTTTCTCATTCAAATACCATGTTTCCAACGTAGAAGCCTCCTGAATGAATGCTAAACAGTCAGTCAAAACTCAGGCCTTGAATCTTAGGACATTCTTGTCCTTACAGTCTAGAGATAGAACACTATAGATCCCATCCCCTCCCCTCTCTTTAATCCCCAGAATAATTGGCAACAGCTCTTAGTTCACCTTAAAACTGATTGTATTGATAACTAAATTCAAGTAATTTCTAGATTTGTGCACATCCCCCATCCATGACCAAAAAACGTGTATATTATGCAGTTGAGACATATTTGTGTTCCTGTTTACAGTGGGGGCAGTTTATGAGTCAGCTTTTCCGTATGTCCCCTCAGGTGGTCTGTAGTACTTGGGGAAAGCCATCAGTTGTAGCATGTTGAATGCATATTTTCTGCATTTGATATTCTTCATAACATTTTCTATGCGGCATCCTTCTCTGGTAAAAGGAAAAAGCACAACTTCATGAAACACAGAATAAATAAATATGTTTTTTATTTGTTCAATGCAGAGTTTCAGCAACAGTCCCAGTAAAAATAACAAAGATTCAACTCTACATTTTTCTTTTTGTTTTTTTCCCCACAAGTGATGATACATCTTACAAAATTAAATCCAAGGCCAGGCCCAATACCATTATTGCCCTCAGAAAGAGATGATTAAATTCTTTGCCCTTAACATATATTTAAGTTTTAATAGACTTTTTAAATATAATTGACTTCACAATACACCTTTACTTTAGTTTCAGAAATATATCTGCCTTTTATATATCTTTTTTTTCCCACAAATTAATTTCTCAGACTTTTAAAAACACATTAATATCTCTATGTAGCCCTAAAGATACAGGTTCTAGGAATAAGGCATTGATTAAGTCTGGCCCAATAGATTTTCTAAAGGAAAGTTTTATCTTCTTTTGATTTTGTTATGTTAAGCTGTGCAATGAAAAAAGTGAACATGGCTTTCCAAACAGCCTGATCCAAGTCTCTGCTTTATAAAGGGAGGGGGCTTGTTCACAGACAGTACAAAAGTCACAAATGCTCAAAATGGTGCGTCAAGACACACTTTGTTAAAAAGAATAGAAAAGTGTTTTGGAAAAGAAATCAACAAAAATAACAGTTATAAACAAATAAATTCAATTACAAAAACAGAACTCAGTTTTGTCTCCTTAGGGTTACTTGACAGACACAGCTTAGTGGCAGCAAAGAAAAGACATGACCCACCAAGAAGGGCAAATGAAACAGAAGGTCTGGCCAATCAGCTGAAAACAATGATGAAGGTGTGCGATGAAAATTAATGCTACATGTTCCCACATCAATAGGACCTGTTTCAGAGTTCGACTGTGTTGTGCAAAATCAGTTTCAGTTTCTTTAAATTCATTTAATTGGAAGGAAAAGGAGGCTTGGATCTTCAAGCTTTCAGGATCCTGCTTTTTGTCTTATTTACAAGACATTAATTTAGCTATACTTTTTTTTTCCTTTTGGGCTAATAAACGATGGGAAAAATTTCTCCAGAAAGAAAAGGAAACAACAATTCACCAAATGCATAGTACTTCTTAGATTTTTTAAGAAAATAAAACAAACAAAGGACTGACACTGTACAATTCCAACATTTGTATTTTAAAGTCTGTGGATCTGAAAATGTAGAAATATCACAGGATCCCCCCGCCCCCACCTCAATTTAAAGTTTGTTGCCATTTGTAGAAAAGAAAGGAACAGAAAAGTAAAACTTATTGATATTTGGCTAGTAGTAAAGCAAGACTTAAAATGAGCCACACAACCAGCAGGTGTGAGCTGACAAGCAGCAAGGCGACAGGATAGAAGTGACGAGAAGTTGGCTTGTTATCAATTAGACAGCCTGTTTCAGGATCATCCGATTCATTCAGTACTCCCTGGGTTTGTCTGCTGTTAAACAGGGAAAGTTAGGGGATGGAGGAAAAAAAGAAGAGGAGAGCATTCACACAGCAAAGAAAATCAACACTTAGGAATTCTGACAACACACATGACAGTTATTTCAGGGATGGTGCTCTACAAAACCATTCCAAAATGCAGCCTTTGTAGTATGTGGAGTGGCGGAATGATAGGCGGCACAGTGCCAGGAGTGCTTTCTCTCTTTAAGGAAGGAGGAGAGATATCTCCTGCTGATTTCAATGTGCACTGAAGTTCTACATGCACTTTAGAAGAAAAAGCTCATCACAGCACAAATCAGCACAACGTCAGGGATAAAAGCAACTTATGGATTAGTTCGAAGGAAAAATAAATGAGGAAATGCCTTTTTTTTTAAAAAAAAAAGAGGAGAATGAAATAGAGGAAAGCAGGGATACAGAGAGTCTGCAAGCTGATGTTTATGGCACATTTTTCACACTAGGTCATGCAAACCCACGACTTTTTATATAATGAGCTCAAAGTGACCCAAATGATTTGTCAAAAAAGAAAATACTTTGGCACTTTTGTGAAAGATCTGTGATCTGCACAAAATAGATGCTTGTATGCAGATATAGTATGCAGAACTGGATTGGATAAAATTGAACTGATAACGCCATTGGTGTTGGTCACAAAGTGGCAATGGCTTAATTTTTATCAAAACACAAGGTCAAATCAGGTCAACCCTTGTTCATCCAACTTCACTAAAGTGAAATATGTTTAACATGGGCTTCTTGAGTCACTAGAAGAGAGGAATTTAATTTCCTATGTTGGATGGCTTCAATGAACACATCTATGCAGATGATGCCAATATCTGAATCCTGTCCCTGACTTCATCCTAGAATCCTAGTTTCATACTTTTAACTGTTTCTTGTCTCCTGATTGATGTTCCACTGTTCCCTAAATACAGTATCCCAAATTCAATCCTTCCTCCCCCACCCACTCTCACTTTGCCCCCCTGACCAACTCTGCATCTTTCTTATTTATGTTGAAGGCTAGCACTATGTTCCCAATCATCCAGGGTCAAGACTTTACAGACATCTCCAATTCCTCCTTTTCTCTCAAGCCCCACATCCAACAAGTTGTCAAGTCTTAAAAATTTTAGCTCCACAATATCTCTTATATCTATTTCTTCTTTGAATCCATTCTCATTTAAAACACCTTAGTTGAGGTTCCCATCGTCAATCAATTGGGCTACTGTAATTAATGCTCTGACCACGGAGGTGGCTTGGTGTAGTGATTAAAGTGTTGGTCTAAGAGTCAGGAAGATATCAGATTCAAATTCTGCCTAAGATACTTATTAGCTGTATGACTCTGGGTAAGTCACTTAACTGCTCACAATTTATAAAAGGATAGGACTTGGTAGCCTCTAAGGGTCCCTTTCAGCTCTAGATCTATGATCCAATAATTGTATGATGTTCCTGTCTCCAATGTGTTTGTCCACATTGTTGGTCATGTAATCTTAGTTATGGCTTTTTTATAAAAAGTTGACTTAAAAAACAAACATATCCTAACATAAATTAGGCCATCAGATCCCTGAAGGTACCGACTACATCTCATTTCTTTTGTTTTTGGGGCTTAACATTGTGATTTACCCACTATAGATTGTGGCAAATTTAAGGGCAGGTTGAATATTCAAAAAAGACACATTCATAGAGCAAATGTCCTAGTTGCAATGTAAAGGCAAAAACCAAATACAGCGCTTTCAACCACACTAAGGATCACATTTGGGAAATCTTCTGCCGTGGTTAATTCAAACTGATCACGTGGAAATCTGAAATAACCTTCTCATTTTCTTAAGGCACAGATCTGGCCAAGTCATTCTCTGCTTAAGAAGTGTCAATGAATATGAACTTTTCTTTCTGTCATTTAAAGCCTTTCATAAATTATTTTCAAAGGAACATAGACGAGGAGTAGAAGTGACCTTAGAGTCCATCAAGTATAACACCCTCATTTTATAGATGAGGAAACTCATTTTAAATTCATTTTACAACGAGGACCAGAGATGTTAAGTGACGTGCCTGTTCCAAAAGTGTAAGTGACGGAGATAAGAGATGAAGCCAAGTCCCTCGCTCCAATGTCAGTGCTCTTTACACTATTATCTTTCAGACTTTTCCGTTCAGAAAATTATTTTAGACTTGGGTTAGTTGTATTATTTCCCATCACATACTGTATAAGCCAGTCAAACTGGTTTGCTTGCTGTTTCCCATGAAAAGCACTACATCTTCCAATTCCAGATCATTACACAGTTTCTTCCCCATTACTGTGAGATAATTTATCCAGCTATGGAACCCTGCCCTTGGACTGTGCTCTCCTGATTGCTGAGTGAGTAAAAATGTACCTAACCCACTACATCCAGCTAGCCCAACATAATAAGTCAATGGTGGCACTTTGCCTTCTATTCTGCTACTGGGAACATTCTTCTTCCCCCCAATTACATTAATACTATCATTGGTTTTGGGAAGAGTGTTAAAATAGATAAGTCAATGGTTCCACTCACCATTCTTTTCACTTCTCAGATTAAAAAAATATCTTCCCTGGCCACCACTTTCCTATGTGTTGAATCCTAGAATTATAACACAAGTTCCTTGACATCAGGGATTATCTCACTTTTGCATTTGAATCCTGAGCACCTAGCACAGTGCCTGTTACATAGTAGGCACTTAATAATTTTTCATTCATTTTTTCACTCAAAAATATATATATAATGTTATCTGTATTTCTTCTCATTGTACTAACTCCCAGCTGCTCTGCAACTTAACAAATGGTCTTTGTAAGGGGTTGTAGGCAACAAATTCATCACTGTGGTTCAACTAGTGAATAGTCTTTCTGAACTTAAGTCCTCAGATCTCCAAAATTGCCTGTTGCTGAGCCTGGAAACACAGCTTTTCCAGCTGGGTAACACTGGCCAGAACTTGTGTTCCATTGGTATAGTCTTTAAAACCTTATAGTGCACTGGCATCAAAAAGCTTCAGTGATGAACCCCCTCTTACATGATATCTACCACTGATTTACCTCCTGCACACAAATGAAATTCTGGGTTCCCTCAACTCCTAAATTTTTAGGGGAAAAGAATTGGAAATGAATGATGGAAAGAAAATCCAAGTTCCTTCTGGAAATTTAGGGATCTTAATAGTAGGGGTAGGAAGACTGGAAATCATTTGGGCCTGTTAAAGGGCCAGATGGAAATCAAATAGATACTGGATAAGCAGGCAAATATTTGGTTTTAGTAGAAGTACCACCTACAGTATAACTATGAAAAACCTGGACACAGGTCAGTCTCAGTATAACTGGTTTTGTTGCCTCATATAAATACCCAGGACATCTCTGGGACTCCTTCCCCATCCCAATTTACAGTCAGAGGCTTTAATCAGGAAGGAAATGTTTTCAGTCTCAGGTGAAATGTCTGTTCTCTTCTTACCCTAGGCAAGTTTCTACAGGTCCCAGTACCTCCTACAGCTCAGTCTCTTGCCTCAAGTACAGAAGGCCAATTATATCAGCTACACAAAAACTATAAACAGTGATTAAACTATTTTATCTCCTAAATCTAAGAAAAGATATAAACGAAACTCGACAGGCTTGAAAAAATAGAAAGGAAGGAAAGATAAAGAAAGGGGAAAATGACTATGAAACAAAAATGACTATGAAAAAAAAATTCTCTCCTGTCCCCTGGAAAATGATTACCCAGTAAGCCATTATCAGGCATGAGCAGGTTCATAGATTCAGAGTCAAAAGAGACCAATGTTATCATTCAGATTAGTTTATCACATAAGCTAAGCAGCTGTCCTGGGACACCAGAATGGTAATATCTAATTGAGGGAGGGAGATGTGGGAAAAGGAAACTAGGGGCTTGTGTCTTGGTAGGGTACCATTGTGGGATATGGGAGGGGAAGAAGTCAAGAAGTTGGCATGCGTGGCTTAGAGGAATAGAAAGAGAAAAGGGAATGTGGGTGCCAAGAGTAAAGCTGAAAACAAATATATCTTTTGTTCATTCGCAGTTCATTCACCTCATTCACTGTTTTGTTCCAAGACCAAACAGTTATAAAGAAGGCTTTACCCAAATAAGTGAGCCTTCTAGGAAAAAAAAAACCATCAGCTTGTCCTTTGTATGGAAACCATGCACAGTTCTGGGAATCTTACTTCAGGTAGAACACTACGGATGCATTCTAGTTCTGACTCTGGGATGGGCTTTACCTGTGCCTGTGGGGGCAGCACAGTCAGCAGGAATAGCTACCACCATATAGATCTCTAGGGCATACAAGTGGAACATATAAGATCTTAGAATAAAGAGAGCTCAGGATGGGGAAAGCTGCTTGAGTTGGAAAAAATGTCACCTCCAAAATACTCCTTTCATTTTGGCTTCACAAACTTTGAGAGTATCTATCCAATTTGGTACTGATGCCTTGTTCGGGAGACTCAATTTCCTCATCTGTTCAAGGATGAGGTTGGATGATCTGGCTTCTCAGTACCCTTCTAGCTCAAGAATTTGATCATCTAAAGTCATCTCTCTCAGCTCTGTCAACTACCTGTGTAACCTTGGACAATCACAATGTTCCTGGGTCTCATTTTCCTCAAATGTAATTCTACTAGATGGCTTCTAAGGTTCCATATGATACCAAATGTGTGATCCTATGATAGTATTCACTTCAATTCTTAGATATTAGTACTGTCTTCTCTTGTCTCTTCCTCACCCTCCTCATCCTTTTCTCCCCACACACACTTTATACTTAAGCTGATTCTTTCTCTCCTTTTGTTTGGAACTTTTGTTTTTATTGATGGATAGCCTGCAAGTGAGACAGTCTGATTCTAGTTCTGTGATCTTGGACAAGTCACTTAAACTCTCTCTTCCATTGAATGACCTGGTTTATCTAGAAAGAGAATAATCTGTTTGCAGTTTTTTCCCTCTCTCTCACCTCTCACTCCCAATCAGTGTTTCTGTGAATAAAAGTAAGTGACCATTGAAATTTTATTTCAAACAATCTATCTGGATGATTAATTCTCCCTCCCCTCATTTAATCTGGATATTGTAGTGGTATAAAAAAAACTCTGTCTTAGACTATGGTTTCTGTGAGAATGAATCATTTTAAAACAGCAAGTCTTCTATATAGCCTTCTCCTTCCATGACACTGCCCCATGGTCAGTCAGCCTCTTCTACCTTAGGCCTATTTTATAATTACTTGGAATTTATTACCATCTCTAAAAAGAGTTGAAAGATCACTTTGCTCCCCTTGGCATGTGAAGAAGCCTATCCCCCCCCCTTCCTTCTCAGAATGATATCTTTAAATGCAAGTAAAAATATCTAGGAATATTAAAGGAATCATATTGGAATACAGATATTAAAATATCTTGGAGAACATCATTTCCTGGATCCCAAGTATCCCCTATGAGGAAGTCTTTCCTTATCTCCCCATTATAATGTAAACTTCTTGAGGTCAGAAATTGTTTTGTGTTTGTCTTTGTACATCTAACATCTACCACAGTGCTTTGTACATAACAGGCACAAATAAAAATTTTAGTTAAGGTGAATGGAGATATGTGTTAATGATGGGTGCCTGGGTGCATGTGCTTGGGCCCCAATTCTAAAATCACATTTCTCTTTAAAAATCACATTTCTCCCTAGCCTCAAATCAGTATCCCAGGCAGTTTCTCCCCAGGCCAAGGACACAGCTTGCCCCAGCAACAACCGTTATCTCCCTTCCTGTTACAGTAGCCAGCTGCACCTATAGTACTTATTAGTATGAACCAACTCTGTGCTGACTGAACTGACAGTGCACTGGGTCATAAAGACATTTACTACTCATTGACCAGTTCTATGTATTCCAGACTTAGACATACTTATATTCCCTTACCTTTTCTAACAAGACATTGATGAGAGCAACCTGGTATTTCTGAGCCAGCCCTGACTGCTAGTTGACTTAGTGACATTTCAGGCCTAAAACCATACCTCCAGGTAGCCCCTCCTGCCCCAGGGGTATTTCCCAATGAATTTTGGGTAAAATAACTGTGCAATAGATAAGAAAAGTGCATGTTCCTTTAGGAACTGATCACTCCTTTACCACTCCCTAATCCCACCTCAAAACACCTAGTTAGCAAATTTGGCACATGTTTCACTATAGAATATCCTATATAAACTTTACCTGTACCCCTCTAAGGTTGCAGGTTTCCTAAGAACTTTTGCCCACTGGAAAGTGTAATAAATCTTTACCTTGGCCCCAACAATGCTTGTCTGTGAATTCTTCTCCAAGGGACCTGCCCTTGGTACCCTGGTCTTTGTGGGGGTCTTAACCCCACCCCTTCCAGCCCTCATCAAAACCATAGGGCTGGACCAAACAAACCACAATAAGGAGAAAAGAAAAATCTTATTCTGGAGAATGTGGAGAATAATTCAGGGTTAGAATTAAGGCAAAATGAATATTCCAGGGGCCATTAAAATATTAAAAAGTTTGGTGCCTCTCTATCCATTCTGCTGGCAATACTGAACATGGTGACAGAATCATAAGGGAGAGGGAAGGAAGGAAGGGGCAAACAGTTATTTATCTGTTATCTCTCAAGCATTGGACTACACATCTTACAAAAATATCTCATTTGATCCTCTCACCAACCTGTCCCCATTTTACACATTAGGAAACTGAGACTCAAGCTTGTCTAGACCGAAGTCAGATCTGAATCTAGATCTTATTGACTCCACCTCCAGCATTTCATCAACTCAGCCAAATGGCTCAGAAAAGCTGGGTATGAACCTACAAAACTTGACTCCATAGAACAAGGAGAATTTTGGAGCTAGAGGGGACTTTACAAATATTTAACTTAATCCTATCATCTTATACCTGAAGTCTCCAATGGTTGCCTCATCTTAAAGTGAGGAGGTTTGATTTCATGATCTCAAAGGTTACTTTTGGTTGACAAGCTCCATCACCAGACTAATGGACTTGTCCACAGCGATGGTGCTGAACTGGAACTCTGCATTACTAAGCCATTCTAAAACAGCAAGTTTACTATATAGCCTTCTACTGCATTACTAAAGCCCTTTTCACTATGCTTCCACTGTCTGACAATGAGTAATAGAAGCCCATACTTCTTTCCTTAAAGTCCAAGAGAGATGGTCATAAATCTAGGTAACATTAAAATAATTCTAAGATCTTATTATCAAGGTTAGGGATTGGACCTGTGATTTTATTAATGAGATAAGGAAACACCCTCTATCAATGCATTTCAGCACATTTATTACTTTTAATTAATATCTATTTTGAAATATAATGACATTTTATTTGTTGGTGGTAAGGCTAAAGAGGATGAACTCTTTTTATCAGCCACACCTATGAAACTGAAAGCCTCTGGAAATCTTTTTTTTCGTTAATATATTATTCTTGGACATTTTTCTTCATGGATCTATGCAAGGGCTTCATAGAGTACTAGAGTCAGGGGAGGAATGCTACATCTATAGTCTTTTTTTAAAAAAAATATAGTTATCAGGATGAATAAAACTTCTTTGATATGCCTGCTAAGTGAAAACTAGTAAAAAGCAAAAAGGGAGGGGGCAGTTCTGTAATTGATTAATTTGTTCTTTTCAGACTTTGATCTCTGGAGACAATGATAAATTTAAGAAAGTGTCTTACACATAATCACCATCACCTGCTTGTTCTTAAAAGCCCATGGCAGGAACTGACAGAAGACAAACTGTGGAGAGTGGAGTTTCATGAATGCCCCATTGCCCAGCATGAGTCAGGGAATCGATGGAGGCTCTGCCCTAAGCTTTACAGGGGGAATGGTACAGGTGGTCATACCCCTGCTGGAACAAATCTTGAACTCTTAAGTACTTTGTAAATGGAAAAATGCAAAGGAGCTGTTAAGCAGCTCTATTAATAATGTATCCACCAGGGAACTATGAGGAATCATTAATTAGCTGTCTTGCAAAATGCTCTGAAAATTCAACATAATTGTTAGCTATAGTCATTAGATGCTCTTTGGGTAAGCAAAGCACAGAAGGTTGTACCTGTGTACTTGACCTGTACAGGCCTGTGGAGGCAATGGTTTCCAGTTACCTGGTGATAATTCTTGTCAATTCAAAAACCATTTAATAAACACTTCATGAGCTTCAGGGTCTAAACACTAGAGAAAAAGCAGTCCCTGTCTTCAAGGAGCATAAGATCCAAGCAAATGTAGCTCTTGTCTTATCTGTCAGTTCAAACAGTGAAAGTCAGAATGGCAAAACCCTAAAGTCTTACTCTGAGACACGGAGCTGGCACCATGACAGGCTAATTCTGTAGAAAAGACTGGCAGCTCAATGGGCTTGATTGGCCTCTATTTCCCTATTGTTCTTTCCTTTCTGGCAGCAATTGCACAGACTCAGCTAAGGGAATTGTGCGGTGAGGTCATCTCTTCCTTTTTTCCTCTGTTGATCCTAGACATAGGCATTATTAATCTTTTGCTCAAGTGAATCTCTTAAAATATTATGGAAATTAACAGTGAAATATGAAATAGAAAAAAAAACCACCAAATTTTTCTTGCCAACTATCATCTGTTGCTATAAAACAAATGTATCCTTTCTCCTCTCTCAATTCTCTCCCCAAACCTAACCCTCACTAACCTCACTGCCTTCTCTATGTGAATAGTCATTGTCTTTCTAGTTCCTAGGCTTGAGATCTAGCTATCATGTCTGACTTCTCCCATTCTGTTTGTCTTCCTGCCAACTCTGATGCTAACATTCCTCTTACATTTATAGATCAGAGGTCATGGATTTAGAGCTGTAAAGGATGCTTGGGTTCATTTAGTTTAACCTGATCAGTTTACAGAAGGATTAAGTGATCTGCCTAAGGTCACACAGCTAATAAGTGGCAAAAGGAGAAATTGACCATGAATTCATTCTCTTCTTTCTAATTCAATGTGACCATTATAGTTCATGCCCTCATTATCTATTGCTCAGACTTCTTCCCCACCCTAAGTCCTGTCATTATCTTGGCATGGACTTACAACAACCCTGAAATGTTAGTTCCTTAGTTTGTGATACTTCCAAGACTTCTGTCTCTAATCTATTGCAGTTATTTACAGGGGTGGTGACACCTCAAATCTTATTATACCTGGAAATTTTTCCCCTTCTAAGATTCCATACTTAAGAATTCCTCTCTCTGAAAAACAAAAACAACTATTATTCTTGGAGTTGCATTATTACCTAGAAGACAGAGCATTGGATATGGAATTAGGAAGACTTGAATTAAAATCTCATATCTAATATTTATTAGGTGTATAAACTTGGCCAAATCCTTTCTAAGTCTTAGTTTCCTCATTGATAAAATGAGGATGAACAGCTAGGGAGTACAATGCATAGAGCCTCAGATCTAAAGTCAGGAAGACTCATCTTCCTCAGTTCAAATCTGGCCTCAGACATTTATAGACCATGTGACCTTGGGCAAGTCACTTAACCCTGTTTGCCTCTGTAAACATCTGTAAAATGAGCTGGAGAAGGAAATGGCAAACCTCTCCAGTATCTTTGCCATGAAAAGCCCAAGTGACGCCATAAAGAATTGGACATGGCTAGAACAGCTAGACAATAAAATAATGTATATAGTGTCTGCTTTCCAGGATGAGCTAATACAGCTCATCCCATAAACTCTGGTGTAATTTTAAACTACTATTGCTCCAGTAGCATATACCCTCTGTGCAATATGCTTTGCAAACTTTTAAAGTAATAGAGAATATTTTCTTAATCATTTATAGCGTTAGGATTGTATTTGACAGTCAGTATGCCAAAGCCAATGGAAAATTTCTCAGAATAATATTTTCAAATGAATGAAATGCAGTTTTGTTCAGTCATTTTCAGTCTTTTGCTCTTTAAAATGTATTCCCTTATCTATTCTTGGAATGGCACCACCCCCCTTGACAGCTTTTCTGTTTCAAATTCCTTCCCCTGCCTCCTACAGGAGATTGCTGACTGGTGTCTAGGTAAAGAACACAGGATATATCCTCTCAGGAATGGGCCATCCTTTCCACCAGGGTAATTGTACCTGGAAGGCAGGTGACCCTTGTAGATGAGAATTAAGCCTCCTCACCCAACAGTGAATTTATTCCAATTAAACCTGAGCTCAAGAATTTCTTGTTAAGATTTTGTCCTGTAATCAATCATAAAAAAAAAAAAAATCAATGCCTTACCCTAAGGAAACCCTTGTCCTTTTATCTTCCTTACTAATCTCCAACCCTACTGCTTCAGTGGCTCCTTAGGGCCTAGAGAATAATATCAATTATTTTTCACCCTGACTCCAACCTACCTTTTCAGCTTTAATTCATGCTCCTCATCTTCATGTATTCTAGTTCCTGTCAACTGATCTATTACCTGTTCCCAGATCTTATTCTACCCTCTTCTCATTTTATGTTCTAAGCACAGACCTCCCCTTCTCTGCCTGATGAAACCCTTATTTTCCCTCGATATCCATCTTTCCAAGAAAGCCTTCCCTGATCACCAGGCTGAAAAACATCTCTCCCTCTTCCTACTTTATTTTAGACCTTCCTGTCTCTCTTTTCTCCCTAATCACACTATAGCTTGTGTCATAGATACTTGCATCTTACAATTCAGAATCAATCAAAGATACTGGAATGGAATCTATCAAAGTCAGTCAATAAGGGAATCCTACAAATTAGAAATTTACTATAAGGAGACATTCCTGGATTCTCCAGTTCATGGAAATTTTCTCACCTTGATGACCAAGGTTAAGAATAACCATAAGCTACCTCAGGAAAAGTCAAAACTCTGAGGAAATGGAGGCTCATCTATATTCACCCTAGTTGGCCATATCCAGAATCAGGTTCATTCTTACCATCAGATTTCATTGGGGGGGGGGGGCGGGGTTAAGGTGGAGGCTGGATTTGTACAGATAGGGACAATCAGAAATGCACAGAGCCTGGTACACATATTAGCCATATAACTCAGGAAACTTAACCTGAAGAAGAGAAAATTTAGTGAAAATGTGTTAGTATATGTAGAAAAGGGATGAGACTTATTTCACTCATCCTCAAAGGGTAGAACTAAGAGAAACTGGTAGAAACTATAAAGAGGCAGATAGAATTCCATAGAAAGTTGAATTTTCTAACTAATGGGATGATTTGCCTTGTGAGGTAGTAACTCTTTGTCATTGCATAAACTTAAGCCAAGGCTGGGTGACCACCTGTCAGGGACAGTGCAGTAGGATTCCTTCATCATACTGGGAAGTTGGATCAATTTACCTTGAAGATCCTTTTCAAATCTAAAATTCTAAAGATCTTTGATACTGAAGATATATATTATTTTCATAGCCTGAATAAATATGGCAAATAAAGACAGGGCTCTAAGTGGGATGCCACTTTCCTTTCCTTTTTGCCTATATTTTCCTGCTGATGGGACACATGGTATATTAGATAATGTATTGACCTGGGAGTCAGGAAGACTTGAGTTGAAGTTCTTTTTTTTTTTTTTTTTTTTTTTTTTTTTAATTTATTTATTTATTTATTTATTTTACATTCATTTTCACAAATTTTTGGGTTCCAAATTTTCTCCCTTTTTCTCCCCTCCCCCCACCCCAATACCCCAAGCAATCTAATTTTCCCTATCTCCAATCTGTCCTCTCTTCTGTCATCCCTCCCTTCCCTTGTCTCTATCTTCTCTTTTCTCCTGTAGGGCCAGATGACTTTCTATTCCTCATTAACTGTGTGTCTTCTTTCCTAGTTGCAACAGCAATACTAAACAATTGTTCCTAAAACTTTGAGTTCCAAATTCTCCCCATCCCTCCCTCCCCACCCATTCCCTTTGGTACGGCAGGCAATTCATTATAGGCCATATCTGTGTAGCTTTGCAAATGACCTTCCTGATAGTCGTGTTGTGTAAGACTAACTGAATTGCCATCCCTCCTCACCTGCCCCTCATTGTTTCTCTTTGATCCTGTCCCTCCCCAAGTGTTGACTTTCAATTACTCCCTCCTCCCTTTGCCCTCCCTTCCATCATCCCCCCCCAATATCTCCTTCTCCCCCGCTTTCTTATACTGTAAGATAGGTTTTCATACCAAAATGAGTGTGCATTTCACTCCTTCGTTTAGTCAAATGTGATGAGGGTAAACTTTTGTTTGTTTGTTTGTTTGTTTGTTTGTTTTTTTTTCTTCAGCTCTCCTCTTTTTCCCTCCACTAAAAACATCTCCTACTTGCCTCTTAAATGACATATAGTTACCCCCTTCCATTTCTCCCTCTTTCCTCTCACTACATTTCTCTCTCATCATTTACCTTAATTCCTTTTAAGGTATGGTCCCATCCTATTCAGTTCAATCTGTGCTCTCTGTCTCTGCATGTGAATGCATGTGTGTATGTGTGTGTATGCGTGTACATGTGTATGTGTGGTCCCACCAACCACCCAGATACTGAAAAGTTTTAAGAGTTAGAAATATTGTCCTTCCATGTATGAATGCAAACAGTTCATTTCTGGTAAGTCCCTTAATACTTCTCCTTGCTGTTTACTTTTGCATGCGTCCTCTCATTCTTGTGTTTGAAAGTCAAATTTTCTTTTCAGCTCTGGTTTTTTCATCAAGAATGATTGAAAGTCCTCTGTTTCATTGAAAGACCATATTTTCCCTTGAAATATTATACTCAGTTTAGCCGGGTAGGTGATTCTTGGTTTGAGTCCTAGTTCCTTTGCCTTCTGGAATATCCTATTCCACGCCCTTCGATCCCTTAATGTAGAAGCTGCTAGATCTTGGGTTATCCTGATTGTATTACCACAGTACTGGAATTGTTTGTTTCTGGCTGCTTGCAAGATTTTTTCCTTGAGCTGGGAGTTCTGGAATTTGGCCACAATGTTCCTAGGAGTTTCTCTTTTTGGATCTCTTTCAGGTGGTGATCGATGGATTCTTTCAATACTTATTTTGCCCTCTGGTTCTAGAATGTCAGGGCAGTTTTCCTTGATAATTTCATGCAAGACGATGTCTAGGCTCTTTTTTTGATCATGGCTTTCAGGTAGTCCCATAATTTTTAAGTTGTCTCTCCTTGATCTATTTTCCAGGTCAGTTGTTTTTCCCATGAGATATTTCACATTCTCTTCCATTTTATTGTTCTTTTGGTTTTGTTTGGTGATTTCTTGGTTTCTCATAAAATCATTAGACTCCATCTGTTCCATTCTAATTTTGAGAGAACTATTAAATTCAGTGAGCTTTTGAGCCTCTTTTTCCATTTGGCTCATTTTGCTTTTGAATGCATTCTTCTCCTCATTGGCTTTTTGAACCTCTTTTGCCAATTGAGTGAGCCTATTTTTCAAGGTGTTAATTTCCTCAGCATTTTTTTTGGGGTCTCCTTTACCAAGATATTGACCTTTTTTTCATACTCTTCTTGCATCTTTGTCATTTCTTTTCCCAGTCTTTCCTCCACCTGTCTAACTTGCTTTTCAAAATCCTTTTTAAGCTCTTCCAAGGCCTGAGCCCACCCAACACCCCCCTGGGGTGTCTGGGGTACTGAGGCCCCGCCCTCCACATCTTTCCCTGATGGGAAAAATACGTTCTCGTCCTCCCCATCAGATCCGAAGGTTGGGATCATTTGCATTTGTTGGAAAAAACTCTCTAAAGTCTTATTTTTCTTCCCCTTTCTAGGCATTTTCCCAGCCAGTTACTTGACCTCTGAGATTCCCTTCCACCCCCGCCTGGATCCGCCCAGCCAGCGCCTGGCCTCTGAGATTCAAATGGGCTTTCCTCCTGCTGGCTGTCAATCAGTGAGCTTTAGTTCAGGTGCTGGGGCGGGGCCAGGGCTGTCTCCAAGACTCTGATCCCTCGGGGGGCTTTATGCAGCGACTCTCAAGAATGGAGCGGGTGGGGGCGGGGTGGGGGGCCCGCCTCCCAATCTCAGCTCCCCTGGGGGTCCCGAGCAGAAACCTTCAGCAACAGAGTAGGCTGGGGGCAGGGCCGTCTCTCAGGCTCATCTCCGTCAGGTTTTATGCGGGAATCTTCTGTAATGAAGATCCTGCCTGCTGCTGGGGGATTCCTGAGTCCTGGGCCGCTGCCCGCCTCAGCCCCAGCCCACGCCTCTGCCTCCGCCGCTTCCTGCCCCCGTCCCTGCCGCCGCCGCTTCCTCCCGAGGGGGCCTGAG
The DNA here is from genome assembly GCA_023548195.1 of Bettongia penicillata ogilbyi. Classification (NCBI taxonomy): domain Eukaryota; kingdom Metazoa; phylum Chordata; class Mammalia; order Diprotodontia; family Potoroidae; genus Bettongia; species Bettongia penicillata. Next base: position 1,818,301 of record JAJHZJ010000494.1, read on the forward strand.
TCACAGACGCCCTGCTTCCCCTCTCCTTCAGCCCGGCCTCTCTCACTGACTGAGTTGAAGTTCTGTAGGAATTTGCTTCATCAGATATCTCTTGTCATTCAAGATATAAAACTTTTCTTGAATGCCACTGCTAGTGATATTCCTTCTTATTTATGTGTAATTATTCTCTATATATGTTTATGCCCATGTTGTCTCTCCAGGCAGAACATAAACTCCTTGAGAATAGTGACTGCTTCATTTTTACATTTGTATCTCCAGTATTCTAACCCAATATATAGCTGCTATTTGAGAAATCTTTGCTGACTCCTAGTAACAGTGGTGCACACTGTACCAACAGAGGAAATTTCCTATATCACTGAACTCAAGGTCCAGGTTTATATATAATGAGAGAGAGAGAGAGAGAGAGAGAGAGAGAGAGAGAGAGAGAGAGAGAGAGAGAGAGAGAGAGAGAGAGAGAGAGAGAGAGAGAGAGAGAGAGAAACACAGAGAGAGAGAGAGAAACACAGAGAGAGAGAGAGACAGAGAGACAGAGAGAGACAGAGAGACAGAGAGAGACACAGAGACAGAGAGAGAGACACAGAGACAGAAACAGAGAGGCACAGAGAGAGAGACACACAGAGACAGGGAGAGAGAATATAGACATAGATAGATGTAGATATATACAATATAGAGATGTAGATAGAGCTACATAGGTATTGAAATAGATATATAATATAACACACATATATGTAGATAGTTGAAAGAGATATAGAAGAGATATAGACATAGATGTAGATATATGTCCATCTAGATATATCTCTATAGAATATATTTATATAGACATTTAAAAAGATAACTATAGATATCTGCATCTATACAGACATATATGTAAGCATAGGTGTAGAAAGATATATCTATGTCTACATAAATATCTTTATGTCTACAGATTTAGATCCATGTAAATTTTTCTTGATATCATCCTTAGACTTCTTTCATTCAAATCTATAGATACATAAATGATATATTTTTATCTTCATATATGTATCTTTTTTGTTCATTTTCTCTCTCCTTTTTCTACACTTCTTTTAATCTCTTTCCTTTAATGTTTTGTTGGTGCCATCCTCCCTTTCTGATTATGCATTTCATTTTGTTTCTCTTTTATAAAGGTTTTAGGAAGCAAGACATCTCATCTTCCTTGAGAAGTTGCACACTAAATAGTGAAGCTCTTGACATAGTTACCCTCTGAAGAGGGAGAGAGAAGGCGAAGTTATTGAAACAAGGTTGAAGAGCTGAGTAGGGGAGAAACTATTGGATACTATGTACATCAGCTGAGGAATAACTTCCAATGCTTATAAAGCACCACATGCCTGCTCAGATGATAGAGACAAATCTAGGAGGTAATCCTCTCTTACCCTTAGAGACCTCTGTCCAGTTTGGTCTCTGAATTTTTAAAAAGAAACTGGAGAGGCTACAGAATGAAGCAACAGCAGTGATTCAAAGGATGGAAAATAGATCCAATGAGGAAGGGTTAAAGAGTTAAATTAGTTTGGATGAGATCAAGGGTGATTTAAGTTATTTAAAAATATTTTTCCCCTACAATTCTGTGTGTGTCTGTGTGTGTATACAGATACACATATATAAACACACACATATATAATTGTATGCATATGTATATATGTGTATATATGAATATATGCACACACATATGTATGTACACATATGTACACGTGTGTGTGTATGTACACACATGGTGTGTGTGTGTGTATGTGTCCAAAGACTAGTCTAGCTAGAACGAGAAACTCATCACCAGCTTGGTTTAGGGTGATATTTTCAGCCACTCTTGAACACAGTCTATAAAGTCACAGAAGGGAAGCAAATAGGAGCAAGTATTTAAGTGCCTGAACTATGCCAGGTACCATACTAAATATTTTGTAAATATATCTCATTTGATGTTCACAACAGCCCCAGGAGCTAGGTGTTATCATTAAGCCCATTCTATAGCTGAAGAAATGGAGGCAGACAGAGATTAAGTGACTTGTCCAGGGTCCCACAGCTAGTAAGTATCTAAGACTGGATTTGAACTCAGATCTTCTTGACTTCAGGCCCAGTGCTCTATCTACTGTGTCACCCAGCTCCCACCTCAAAAGAGGGGTTGTGATCTGTACTTGAGGAAAGAGACAAACATATTAACAAAAATCCTGGTCCCCAGTAACTAAATTATTAATATCTATACTCTGTGGAATCCACAAACTTCTATATGTCTTTACAGAGGGTACACCAGAGAATCAAAGTTTATTTGCTTTGAGAGAGACTGATAACACAAATTCTTTGAAATGAATGGAACTGACTTCTCTCTACATACAGAAATGAGAACTGTAAGTATAGAATGTGGCCCATGCTGTCAGACAGGATTGCTGCAGCATCTCCTGGCTTTGCTTACTAGTAGAGGAGGAAATAACCAAAGTGAAAGTAAAAAGCACCAATACAATTTTCAAAAGCAGCTCAAGTGAATCTAAGTCACTGACCAGGGGGCTACTGGCTATAAAGGGAGATGATGCCCCATGGATCCCTGAGGAGCTTTAAAAATATTCCCAACTTGTTGACAAATAAAAGCAAAATAAGAAAAATAGTCAGACAACTTTCCCTCAGTATTTCTGCTCAAATTCAAGAAGGGGAAGGGGAACAAGCATTTATTTAATGCATACTATGTGCCAGATGTACTCTAAGCACTTTACAAATATGATTTCACAGTAACCCTGTGATTTATTTGTAATTATTCTGTATATATTTATTTACGTCTGTGTTGTCTTTCCAAAGAGAATATAAGCTCCTTGAGAATAGAATAGTGATTGCTTCATTTTTGCATTTGTATTTCCAGGGTTCTAAACACAATACATAGCTGGTGTTTGAGAAATCTTGGCTGACAGGTAGCAATGGTGGTGCAGTTTTACAACTCGGAAACCAGCAGACAGCTATTAAGTGATTTCCCCAGGGTTACACAGCTATTTTGAACTCAGGTCTTCCTGACTTTAGGCTCAGCATGCAATGTCCTGCACCACCTAGCGACTAGGAAGATAGTTGCATCAGACTAAAGAATTGAGGCTCTGGAAAGTCATAGAGACCAACAATATCTTCATTATGTCTGTATCTATGATGTATAGACATGTATATATCTATATTATATATCTATATGTATATATGATATATATCTATGTCTATGTATCATATATATACATATATATAATATATATATATATATATATATATCATCTCTATATGAGATAGAGAGAAACTGCAATCTATAGCAGTAAAGGGACTTCCTCGAGGATATACTACCAGGCCAAGGGAGAGAAGGGAGAAAGATTGAAATTTCAGCTAGCAGGAAAATTCTCTTCACATTGTACCCTTATGCTTCTTACATTTAGATGTCATACAGTAAAATTCTATTGTTTTGCCAAATACAACACTGAAGATGAAGATCCGGGTGAAGAATTATTACCCCCAAGATCACAAGCCAGGATAGAAGGCGAGCCAAGATTTGAGCCTACCCCTTCAAATTCAGTGGGCACAGTCTCAAAATTTAAGGAATCTCACTCTATCTTCCACGTGACTCAGAGAAAGAGGAATGACTGAGGTAGCCACAAAGTTGGGATCATCTTTCAACTCTGTGGTAAAAAGTATTATAACAGTTCAATTCTATTATCTCCTCTTTTAAAGACAGAAAGAAGAGAAAGTTACATGAGAACTTTATCGTATATTTAAAAGAAATTGCAAGTTGTACATAACAGATTTTCAGTTTCATTTACAATCATCTCTTTTTTTGTTCTGTTAGGGAAATGCTTATCTTATTTCTTAAGTTCAGAATAAAATAAAAAAAAATTTAAAAATAAAGATAAAAAACAATAGATGATGCAGACAACTCATTTTCTAAGATAATAACCAGTTTTTACATACTGATTTATTAAGAATTTTCTTTACACTAACCTCGTCAGAAAGAATCATAGTGATGCAGATTTAGAGTTGGAAGGCACCATAGGGTACGTAATCCAATTCCTTCCTTTTACAGATGAGAAAATTGAGAAATCAGAAGTAAGCTGTCTAAGGTCATATGTAAGTAGTAAATAGCCAAGCTGGTCTGCAAATCTGAGTCCTCTGACCTCAAATCTAGTACTTTGGTATCGCCATTTTACAGATTAGGACATAAGGTTAGAGAAGTTAAATGAATTCTCTGATATCACACAGTAAGCATCAGAAGAGGAATTTGAACACTTATTTTCTAAAGCCTGTGTTCTTTCTCCTCCATTATACCTGCCACAAATCTCCTCTTTCTCCTTCTCCTCCTTCTCCTCCTCCTCACCTCTCTCTCTGTCTCTGTCTCTCTGTTTGTCTCTCTCATTCTCTCTCTCTCTCTTTCTGTCTCTCTCTCTCTCTCTCTTTCTGTCTCTCTCTCTCTCTGTCTCTCTCTCTCTCTGTCTCTCTCTCTCTGTCTCTCTCTCTTATCTGAATTGAAGACATTCAAATGATTTCTTATTCCAAATCACCAGGAAAATCCCTAGGCATAAACTACTCCAAAGATGACTAGAATACTTTCCTGATGCCTCCTCAGAGCATGGAAGTTATTCTGAGGAATCAAAGGCTATGGAAACAGAAATCAAGGCTTGTCCAAACTTCTCAGGCAAGGGAAATATTTTGAATATTCTCCCTCCCCCATGACCAGCCAGGGATATTGTTGACTAGCTTAGCACAGTTTGGAAAACCTCAGCATGGACAGGTATGGTATGTTTGACCTCAGCACTTCGTGAAACCATTTTAATTCTTACTATGAGTCTGGTGGCTAGGTGACACCATAGTGAACAGACAGCTGGGCCTGGAGTCAGGAAGACTCATATTCCTAAGTTCAAATCTGGCGTAGCTGGGTGACCTTGGGCAAGTTTGCCTCTGTTTCCCTAAAATGAGCTGTAAAAGGAAATGGCAAACTACTCTAGTATCTTTGCCAAAAAATCACACATGGATTAAGAGGTGGATAAGACAAGATTTGGACACAACCGAAAAATGAATGAACATGACCACATGAGCTTACAACTATATTAATTAAAAAGGATACAAATATAAAGAGATAAAGACTTTGCAGAAAGAAATACTCTGCCTTCAAGGAGGTTACATTCTAATGGGATAGTCAATACATATATATGGTGGAGAGATGAATAGAGAAGGGAAGCCAGAGAGATAGCTATGTGATGTATAAGGCTCCATCAGTTAACATGCCCTTTCTAGTAGCAAAGGACTGATAATAGCTGATATAGGTATTGTTTCAAGGTTTCAAAGCACTTTACATTTGATACTAAAGACAATCTTCAGTGATAGATTTTATAGGAATTTTTTACCCCTATTTTACAGGAAATTACTCATATAGAGCATCTGACTTGCCCGGGGTCACAGAAAGATTTGAACCCATGTGCCTTTGATTCATTTTTTTCTCTACATCATCCCACTCTCCTGGAAATAGCATCTCACATGAGCTCATTGAAGCTTAAAACTGCACTAAGACCTTGGGGACACCCTATATTTTGTTACATCACAGTCACTTCTCATTAATCCAAGCAACCTTTATAATAGGCAGCTCACAACATTACTCATATGAAGGACTGGGAAGCAAACAAAGAACCTTCAAAATGAGTGATTCTGCAAATTATGAATCCACTTCTACTAGGTCTCCAGGACTCTAACGTTCAAACTAAAACCCATTCCCCAAAATACGCTTGAAAACTGTTGCAGAATAGGGAAAGACCACAGAACCCATCTTCCTCAATCATCTTCTCTTTGTATTTCTAAACCATAAAGAGCAAATTGGCTACTCTCTGTGCAAAGTGAGATGCCTCAAACAATCTGTAAGACATTCCTCAAGCACTGCATGTCAAAATTGTCCTCTCACAAAGCATTCCAACTTGAATAACCGTGAAAAAAATCAGCTAAACAGCAAAGAGGTCATAGACCTCATGCTGAACACACATTCAAAGTTTACCTGGATGTGGGAGTGTGTCTATTTCTTTTTGTGTGCACTGAACTTTACCTGTTATGTCACTGGGATACCAAAGTCCCAAGGAGGGAATTCTTTCAGGTAAAGTAAATCAGAGCTTAATCTGCGATTGATATTCTGAGAGAATTGCCTGGGGGTTGTTGTTGTCCTTTCTAGAAGACAACCAATGATGTATTGACTTGCTCTTTAATTGGATTTATGTCATCAGTCTCACTCTCCCTTCCTGAGTCATCCAAGTCCAGAGATAAGACAAAAGCCAGGACTACTGATGATGGGCCCTGGGTTTGCAGTGGATGACCTTGGGGTCTCTGATGTCTGACCAAGCTCTAAGTATTCCAACACGCCTGCTTCATGGCCACTGGAACAGATTGTTCTCATCCATCCATTCTGCTGGGGAAGCTTCCACATTCTTGGTGTATACATCCCCCTTCTAAGTCATGAATGGTTTTCAGACCTGTCAGTTTCCCTCAGCCTCTACCCAGAAGATTTTACTAAAGTACGGCTGCTGAACGTGCTACAGCTTCTTGGAGCCACAGATGAGGGTTGGATGAATCAGGTGGATATCAAAGCCCTGGAAAGGGTTTGGCAAGCCCTCAAGTCAGAGATGCCAATCCTCCAGTGCATCACCATCTATTGCACAGTTCACATTGATTATTCTGAATTTCTATAGGAATCCCAACCTCAACATGTTCAAACTAAACTAGTTATCTTTTCCTTAAACTTACCCATCTTCCAGTATGAGAGATGATAAATAGAACTGGTAAGACTTAGCAATTTCTTGGATAGTGGGATAAGGGACAGCATGTGGTAGAGGATGACAGGGAGGGAGCAAACCTGCTTGGGGATAATGAGAGGTTAAACAACTTGCTCTGTCATATCTGGGCAGCAGTAGGGGGAGGGGAGAGATTCGAGCCAGGTCTTTCTTCCTTACTTTGAAACAGAGCTGGGATCTATGAACTTTTAAAAAATCCTTTTTTGGCTTTATTGATAATCACATTCTAATACAATTAGCTTCTTTTGAAATCTTATATACTTTATTTTCTGCATTTAAAAATATTAATTTGAGAAGGGGGTCATAGATCAGACTATTCAAGAGTGTCCCTGACACACAAAAGCTTAAGAATCGTGCTCTCAAGCCTCTTTGCTAATGTTGTGTGGATTTATTAAAATCATTGCACCTACACTGGATTTTAAAGTTTTTTCCTCATCAGAAGAAGAAAAAAATAAACTAAGTAGAAAAAAATGGCACTAATTATCACAGTTTGTTATAGAAACACTAATGGTTTACATAAATTTAAAAATTTTAATTGCTTATTAAAAGTAATTACATATAAAATATTGACAGTGTAGTATAGTGGGTAAGACCCTAAAGCTGGAGTCAGGAAGACCTACATTCAGATGTTCCCTAGAATGTTTATCAGCAGGGTGAGAATGGACAAGTCACAACATTCCTCTGATCTTAACTCGCTTCAGCTGTTTAAAAAAAAGAAAAAAATAATACCTATTGTACTGATTTCATATGGTTTTTATCAAGCTACATGAGATTATATATGTAAAGTGTGTTGCTAACTTTAAAGGGATATATAGAAATATCAGTTACTATCACTATTAATCACCACCACCACCACCACTATGAAACTGATTCCTTGAACACAAATGGATGAACATATATAAATATTTGTGAATTTCTTTGAAGTTCAATGTAAAATTCCTAGGCCACATTTGAAGATCAACTTTCCTTTCGAGGAGATGTTTATGAGAATTCTTAACATTGGGCAGGGAGATAGCATATCCTTTCAATAGAGTTAACAGGACAGTTTGGAGAGAATCACTACATAGGTAAGGTCAGAAGAACAGAGTGCAAATCCACGACCACAATATTGTCAGGTCTTCAAATCGGATTATTGCCAGGTCTAATGTTTTCCAGTCTTACATATGATTTCAGATTCCATTATTAAAACTTTCTATTCCTCTCCTCTAACCATTAACTAATATAGGAAGATTTGTGCAAGTGCTAGTTTCCTGTTTTTTTTTTAATCAAAATATAATATAAATTCTAATATGGCCTAATCTCAATTTGTCAATTTAAGCAATGGAAAAGCCACCAGAGCAAATCTCCTAGGATGAAGTCATCTTTCTATAACTATAGAAACTAATCAAAGGAACTCAACAATGTTCAAAGTATTCCCTGATGTAAATGAAGGGAAATGAATATGAAACTGAAGATTATCTACTGGCTATGTGATGCTATGTCATAGAAGTTGGCAAGATATAGATGGAAGAGTCCTGGACTGTAAACAGCAGACTTGAGTAGAAGGCACTTAATAAATGCTTGTCAAATGTTAACTGTGTCTCAACGTATAAAGAACAGGACATATTTCTACCTGGCTGCCTTGATGAGTCATGTGGTTATTTAGTGTGCCGCTTTTCAACGGTCATAACAGCGCAAAGGTTCTTAATTAGAAACACTTCATCAACATGAGTGCCTGTTAAAATGGCTTACAGAGATTTGTTCTGCTTCCCCTGTTAATTTCTAATAAATGCTAATGACCTTTAATTGTAAGGTACTATATATTACATCTAGCTTCCTGCTGGTGATCATTGTCTTTGGGTCATTGTAAAATATAGGCTCATTTCAAACTTTCAAACTGACTTCCTGGGATTGAAGTATCTACTTAAGTAGACAGATGGATATTTCTATGGAGAAGCTGTCCATGGACACAAAGAAATCCATCCACCTCTACTGTTTCACCCACAATGCCTCTTTCTGCTCTTCCTGCTCTGTGCTAAGTTTCTCAGTTTGCAATAGGTATTATAAGCTACTTCTCTGTCTTAATCAGTCTCTTATGCTTTGTTGATTTTCATTAGTTTCCTGTCAAGGTTAGAGACTACATGTATTCTATGTTGAGGACCCTGATGCATGTATTCTTGTTTCAGTAAAAAAAAATTATACATATATACATATATGTATGTATGTACATACACACACACATATATATACATATGTATACACACACATATATATATATATATATGTTCTAAGAAGAAGGGCAAGTAGAAACTTACTCTTCCATGTCTGTTTGATCCATTTATCATAGTGCATTATGACAGATAAAAGACCAGTCTGATAACTGGATTAGACCATAAGTAAGCAAGTCCAACTTTTCAGTATTGCCCTCAAAGGCCATCCACAATCTGATGATCTACCTACCTTTCCCTTCCTATACCTTATATTTCTTAATACCTTTCCACTTGAATCCTCCACTTCAACTAGAGTATTTCCTCACCATTCCTAAAACATATTTATATGACTGCTTATATATCTTTTCCTTCACTTGGAATTCCCTAACTTCACTTATCTTTACCTCACAGTGGTTTTCTCCCTCTTTGCTCTTTAGGATTACTTGGCTCCTCTACTCAGAGAAACACGAGCTCCTTTAATGTCAAAACTGGAAGACACAATTAGACTTAGTCTGGTGCATTCAACCCTATCTCTCATTCGATAAATAGACATTTTTCGCTTGGTCATATACTAAGTCTTTAATATTTAATATTAACCAGATTATAAATTCATTGAGTTCATTCCTTTAATATCAACCAGATTATAAGTTCAACAAGACCGCAGACCATGTCTTATGGTTCTTTGCATCTCCCACTGATGGAATCCTAATAAAGCTGCCTCCGGCCCCAAATTTCCAACTTCCTAATAGCCCCACTGAACAGCAGGTCTACTGCCCCTACCTTGCCACTCACATCCCTCCAAGAACCTAACGTCTTTGTAACTGTGTCACTGCTCACTAGAACAGGTATGTCCATGAGCTCATATTTTTCACAGCAACAGCAGGCATGTCTATGTGATGCCCCCAGATCCATTCCTCATATTTCCCACAGAAACAGCAAGTGAGTCCATGCGCTCAACCACAACCACATTCATCTAGCCTTAAACAGGACCATAACGCTCAGCCAATAAGAAAGCAGCACCACCAAGATACCCAAGCAGGATGCTGGCCCCAAAATAACAGAAGGAACTTTCCCCAAATTGGCACCTGCTCAGTAATAGTAAATAACTGGCCTAGAGTGAACTTGTGATGTTGAGAGGCTTATTACAATATCATTATCATACATATCCACTCCCCATGGGTTTTTCTGTATGTATTGTGCCCAGTTCTACCATGGCTGTGACCCCACCCCTATTACCTTATCCTTTCGTAAACCCCTCCTATATTTTTAACATTAATAATGTCTGTTATGTAATTGCTTCTTTACCCTATAAAAATCCATCTTACTTTCTCTGAAGTTGTTGGCTCCTCTTGGAATTTAACCTGCTTCATGAGAGGTGTCAATCTCAATAAACGCCTATACTTGGATTAAAGGTGGTCTGACCGAATTCTTTGAGACAGTTGTACCACAACACATCATGAAACTGCAACACCATCAACTCTTTTTTTTTTTTTAAGAAAACATAACTAAGTTTGAGTTCTTCTTCCACAACAATTGCAATTGTTTCAATTTCAAGCTCTTGTAGAATGCTTCATGATTTACTCTAGTCAAAATCTGTCATAACCTGGTGGCCAGCTTCTTGGAAGTCAAACTAGGTTAGTCTTTAGAAGGTAATCTTGTAGTACTGTTACTTGACGTCTTTCCAGCTTGGTAGGGTCTGCCAACCAAAACTTGAACTTCACTGACATAGCCTTCAAAAATCCATGGTAACCTCTATGCCATGATGAAACCCCGGAGGAGATCTCTGGATTAGAGTATATTACAATATGCTATTAATGAAGATGGGGGAAATATCTTGAGAGAATATCTACAGATCTTTGGCAAACTATATATAGCTAATTCTAGATGTCAAACCCTGAGTAAAATTACCTTTCAGTGGCCAACAACTTGGAGACCATGGGAATTTTAATTATGAACCACCAGGTAGGATGGAGATCTTGTAATAAAAATAATCAATCTGATATGAAGGTTTGATTTAAGGGAATATCTTGGCTCTATAGTCACTCTAAGACTAGTTAATTAAATCAGCTGAATCATAAACAAATCATAACTAATTATCAACAAATGCCCATGTTTAGTTTTTGGGGAAATTCCAGATAATTTTCATAAACATCTCATTAAGGGAAAGCAGCAATTTTAAACTGAGAAACATTAAACAAAATATTTTACCCAAACTTGTCATGACTTTTCTCCCTCTTTTTCTTTCCCAGCTGCAGCCCTCCCAACCCATATCATCCTGAGTCTAGAAAAGCAGCTATTTTATCACTCTGCATGGTAACACTTGAAATGCTTCTACCATACTCCAAACAGATGGCCATCAGAAAGTGGTCAAAGTTTTACTTAGAACCAATTCTGGTAATTGCTAAAAAGTAACGTGCGTGTGTGTGTGTTTGTGTGTGTGTGTGTGTGCGTGTGTATGTGTGTGTATGAATATAACATAGACTGTTCTGATCATTTCACTCAAGCAGAACCAAGAAAATTTAAAGAACACTAAGTTTTGTTCCTCCCTTGGTTATAGTTAATATCATGTCAGTTATTTTGTGCTGACTGCTCTGCTCTGCTTAGTAAGATACAAGAGAAATAGCAATTAAGTGGGAAAGTATTTTGAGCTTTCTCCCCTCCACTATCTCTGAGTTGCCTAAAGATTTTTTCCTGTATCACATTAAAAATTCTCAGTAGGTAGAATCAGGTTAATGAATAGGACAATTAGATTCATAGAATCTTTGCGAGTCTTCCACAACACACTCAGTCCTTTTCCTCTATCTTCCATCCCTATTCAGGTTAAACATGAATTTTCCACATTCAGGGTTCCCTATACCCTGGAATTTTGGGATTATGGAAAAGTGTAATTCACTGAATGAGCATAATCTCACCCTAAGAGAGTACCAAATAGGCCTTGGCCTAAAGGGGCCAATGTCTCCCATTGCATACTGGGCCACCTCCAGTCATCCTGATGAATATCTGATCACTGGATCCAAATGGCTCTGGAGAAGAAGTGAGGCTGGTGACCTGCATAGTCCCCCCTCACTCAAAACAAAGTCAAGTGCAAGTCATGTCATCATTTCTCTGATGGGATGGACTCCTTCAGCAACGAAGGATGAACACAACAAGTGTGGATTGGGCAGGTAGCTCAAGTAGATTAATACCTGTTGGCCCTTTTAGACACTGCATTTAGCTACTTAAACTCCATTACTGGATAATTAACACGGAGACTACCTGTCTTCCTTGACCTCAATTTAGATGGCACATAAGCCACATAAGCAGAGGGCCCTATGTGGGGCCAGCATCAAATGTATATTTGCTAAGGATTGTGCAGGAGACATGGGATAAAGGAAGGCTTCAGAGAGATGTGTGACTGGAACTGAAATTGGGTGGGTCATGTAGTGAGGGAAAAGTAATGGACTGCCTACTTGTTCCAATGATATCCATAAGGTTTCACAGGAGTTAGGAGAAGGCCCTTAGTACTCTCAGTAGACACTCTATGGATATACTATGGGAGGACATGGGCCAGAGTCACATAGGTTGAAAAGGCATAGACAGATTGTGCTCTCATCCTTCCCAAGCTTTGGAGTACAATTGTCATGCATCTGTGCTAGTTCCAGACCCAAAGACTATGAAGTATATCAAGGTAGGAATAATAAGGGATGAGGAAAGGAAGGTATTCTTTCATCGCCATAATCAATCAAGCACTCAAAATTATTTCCAAAGTACCTAGTCAGTGTTCTGCAGTATTCATGGGTACAATGAGGAAATAAAAAAAAAAAAAGATTAAGTGCTTATCTTAGAGAGTTCACAATCTAGTTTACAATCTCATGTCTACATGAGATAATTTTTTAAAATAGTATGATATTTGGAGTGGTATAGAAAGGCTTCATAAAAGAAATGGCATCTAAACTGGTCGTCTTCAATCTTTTGACTTTCTTCTGTCAGTCATCAATTCCACTATTCACCTACTTACTCATGTTAAAAACTCCCTCACTTGGAACACACCATGAGTTTTATGTTTTGTTAGTTCCAATTAATAAATAGTGATGACAGTAATGATAGCTAACATTTATATAGCGCTTCATATGTACCAAGCATTGTACTAAGTGCTTTACAAATGTTATCTCATTTAATCCAGAGAGGCAGGTGCTATTATTATACCCATTTTTACAGTTAAAGAAACTGAGGCAGAACAGTGGTTAAGTGATTTATGTAGGATCATACAGATAACAGATGAGGCTAGATTTGAACTCAGGTTTTCTTGATTTCAAGTCCAGAAAACTGACCCACCTCAGTTGGAAAAAAACACTTCACTTGAGACCTTCAAAAGAGTTAAAGTATAGAGAAGGAAGAAGCCAGGTTACAGAGGGTTAAGAAATGTAGGAGAGATAGCAAGAGAAGACCGTAACTATAGAACAGTTTTGTTGTACTGAGCTCTGATGGGAGAAGCAAACTCATTATAGATGAAATAAAGATTTGCAAGTGATAAAAACTAGCTATATTCAATATGGCTGGCACCCAAGATGAGGTTCAGTAGCTGTGCTTGATTAAAAGAAGTTGGTGATATGTGGTGGTCATCCAAATGCTTTTCTCTAGAGAAAGGTGAGTAAATCAATAAAGGTAGAATTTCATTTTATACCTAAAGTAACAAATGACACTTTGCATGATACATTAAAGACATACTGCCAAGCAATAGAAAAGACAATTCAGTCATTCAGTCACTACATCTAATTATCCAAAAGCATAAATCACACAAAAATCTTTAGCAGATTATAGGAATGTGAACTGGGATCCGAATTCAGGACTGGGAATTAGGAGAATTAATCTTGACTCTGAGAAGTTGGAATTGCATGGTCAAAAAGCTCATTCTTTTAGAGTCTTATGTTTTCTTTCCACAAAATGTGGATGAGAAGTTCTGTCACTAGTTAATTACATATAAGTTGATTATGGAGTCTTAACAAAATAAAACTTGTATCAATATCAGTCAATTAATAACCACAGATGTCAAACATAAAAGATTGCAATAATATCCCTCCAGATGTTCTTAAAGAAAATTGAAAGAATACTTTTCTAAAGTTAAAGCACATCCATGAGGTTTTAATGAAATAGTACTAAAGTGGATTCAGGTTGGGCCATAAATAAAAATAATTTTTCATAGGGGAGCTGATAAAGTGAATAAAAGTGAAGATGGCATAATTTTGATCAATTAAAATTGAGGTACACATCTGAGTTTTTTAGTTCCTATATAGAATATAATAATTTTCCTCCAATACTTAGAGGATCAAGCAATTGTGCTATTTTAGCACCCATTGCAGTAACATAAATAATTGTTTCTCCATGACTTGAGGGCAAAAACTACACCATTTTTGTCTTTCTATCATCAGCACCTAGTACAGCTTAACTCAGAGTATACTCAATGACAGACTGAATGATTTTCTAATTCCTTACATAGCTGCATGAATTACTGCTGCGATAAAAACAGACACTCACTGCCACTGCTGCTGCCACCACCAAAAGGGGATAAGCCTCATAAACTTAGATTGTTTCTTGGGCAATTGACATGATACCAGAAGCCTTCCAAGACCGATAGGACATGTTAGAATTTGTGTACAGCATTGGCGCTAAGTTGAAGCAGCAGAGCATGATTGTAGTAGAGAAATTTTAATCATTAAATCATAGGCCATAAATCGACAACTTACAGATTTTTGCCCACATAGGCAAAATACTAGATTTTAAGCTATTTGAGGACAGGAAACTTATCTTTGTTTCTCTCAAAATTTCTGGTACAGCAGCTTCTACATAAGTGATGTCTAAATAAATATTTCTTGACTGGCTGGATGGATTGATTTAATGTAGTAATAAACTGCAAGCATACTCAACTTTGATCCATTCACCAAAAGTAAGGTATTCTACAAATAAAAATGATCTCATAAAAAAAGCTATATCCCATTAAAAAAACCATCAAGGCAGAAACAATGAAGTACTATCTCTAACTCTCCCTTTTTCCTATGAGTTGTGATTTATAAAAAAAGTGCTTTATCATGGTAAATTTAAATTCTCCCTATATGCATTTTCCTTCAACTTTGTTAAACCCAAACCTGCTAGCCTGCTAAATAGAGAATATTTTTTATTTTATTTTTTTTTCTTTTATTTATTTATTTATTTATTTATTTGTTCATTTATTTATTTATTTGATTTTTACATTCATTTTCACAAATTTTTGGGTTCCAAATTTTCTCCCCTTTTATCCCCTCCCCCCACCCCAATACCCCAAGCAATCTAATTTTCCCTATCTCCAATCTGCCCTCTCTTCTGTCATCTCTCCCTTCTCTTGTCTCCATCTTCTCTTTTCTCCTGTAGAGCCAGGAGAATATTTTTTAAATAGAAAAATACATTTTACTTCTAAACCACCTCTGGCTTGTTTTTATCATCATAAATTTGGGTGCGGTCTATTTTCTTTCATTATTTCCATTATCTACCTAAGTTAATAAAATTTACAATAAAGTGATGAAATCACCCAGCCATAAATACTCATCTCAGTCTGCCCTCAGACAATCATTGCATTCCAGTAGCAATTTACTTGAATATTAAAGCAAAAATCTTTTAAAAACACTCTGAGTTTTTAGTTCCAATATTTATACCTTGAATAATTATCAGTGTTCACTCATTTATAAAGAAGATCTAGATAATTACAGGGGGTGGATAATACAATGTGTTTAAATGATTAACTATTAATATTTATAATGGATAACAGAAGAGACATAATGCTATCTGCTGTATTCTAAAGCTTAGTACTTATTTACTTTTTAGGGGTTTTCCATTTGTTTTATACAGCAGCTGGTAGCTGACCACCTAGGCATGTCATAGGTAGTAACTGCAGACAAACAAAAATTATCTTTAGGCACAAAGGAGGCAGACCATTTCATTTGCTTCATACACCAACATTTACTTTGTCCTTATTTCTCTGAAAAGAAGATGTCTTAGGAGAGTTTTCAGTGAAATATATCTACGATCCAGAGATATATTGAATTCAGTTTTACTTTCTTTTTGTTTGGAGTAAAAGTTATCTTAAAACACAGACACAAATATATGGGCAGGCCCAAGAGAGCCCTCTTTCCATTCCCCTCCTAGGTTTCCAGCCCCTGCTCACAGAGTTTAAAGATGAAAGCTGTAATGAAGTACTTTTTGTTCCCAGGGCAAATAGCAAGAAATGTGTCCTTAAATTGTGGAGGCTGGTGGGGAACACTATTTCAGAGTGTCTCAGTTGGATTGCAACCACCAGTATGTCATATGGTAAGGCTGTTGAGTTTTTTCCCCCTTTTTAAAATGTATTCTTGCTAGGTTAGGTGCTACACAGACTGCATGACATTGTTGTCGTTGGAGTCAAGAAGACTTGGCTCAAAGTCCTGACTCTGACATCTAAGTGTCTAAAGTGGTATGGACTGTTCTTCCACTGATATGTAAAGCAATTGAAACTTTGTCTTAATTATCTCTGGCAGTCAGAGTCAACTTTCTGTCCATGATATTCTACTGTATTAGAATTTAGTTTTCTACAAACAATTTCTCTATAAAAGATTCATGTCCTTAAGTCAAGGATGCAAAAGGGTAGGTGGTAACAGGCACAATTTTACAAAGAAAACTCATCTAGTTTGTAGTAAAAGGTGTGTTGGTAGTAAATTTCTACAACTGAATTTGCAAAATAATAGTATGAATATAAGGAATATTCATGGCCAGCAAATATTTTGAAACAAAACCATATTCTGGTGTCTGGTGAGGTTAATATTTATGTCTTTCAGTCACCTAGGAGGCTATTTTTATCAGAATCACATATAAAACTGACTTGACAATAGATAGAGATGGTAGGGTGCTCTTAAAAACCTCAGCTGCTTTTCAGACATTGCTCAGCAAAAATGTAATTAATTAATTTTAATATGTTGAGTGAGCATTTTGCATTCTGTACGGGTGAATGGCACAGATATATACCATTCTTAAGGCCAGTAAGACACTAGCCTATATAAGTCATTCCCCTCACAATTTTTCTTTAAATGACTGTACAGAGATTCTATTTTTTGGTTCAGAAACTCAAGAGGCCAAATCAGAAGAAAATTGGGCATGTTAGGGAGAAGGGTACCTCTTAGAGAAATGAAGGAGTAGAAATATAGCTAAGACAAGAGGAAGAGGAATAGCAGAGTTGAAAGAAAGAAAATGACATTGGGAAAGAGAAGATGTGATCTAGACATGGTGTTACCAATAAGTGGTCAATGGCTTGGTCTAGTCTCTTTCCTTTTCTGCAAACTCAGTTTCCTTACTAGTAAAATGAAAGGATTGGACTAAATCTAGTGAATCCAAACTTCATAGAACAAATCCCCTTAATAAAAGGATTTGTTCTGCAAGATTGGGGCTCAGTCAAAAAAGGCTGCACTCAAAGACCTACAAGACCACATGAAGAGGCTACAGGTCCCACACTTCTGGAATCATCTCTGAAGTTACTTCCAAATCTGTAAGTCTATCACTTGCTATCATGTTGGATATCAAACTAGGATTTTAATGCTGTATTGGATTAACTTAGTAGATCTTTGACTTAAATAGAAAATTAAAACAAAAATAAGGATTATTTCTGCCTCTTTGTCCTGGAATAATTCTTCAAACATTTACTTTGGTCCTTATAGTGACATATAAGAGCAAGTAAATATTTGAAATGATAACTAAAGATAGTTACAGATGCTTTGCTACAATCTGTCTTAAAAAAACCAAAACATAGACTTTACAGGGGGTGCAGGGGTGGGATGGGGGGTGGATCCAAGATGGCAGAATAGAAAGACAGACCTGTAGAAGCTCCCACACATAACCCATAAAATGCCTGTAAAAAATGACTCTAAACAAATTCTAGAGCAGTAGAAGCTACAAAATGACAGAGTGAAAGAGATTTTGAGCCCAAGGCAGTCTGAAAGGCTGACAGGAAAGGTCTGTCACACTGGGTGCAGAACAGAGTACAACTCAGTGTGGACCACACAGTGTAGCAGGGACAGGACCTGCAACAGGGTTCAGGGAGTCACTAGCAGCAGCAATTCCCAAATTGCTCAACCCACAAATGCCACATACAACTTCAAAGGTCAGTGAGAAAGCTCCTTTACCCAGGAGAAGGGAACATGATCTGAAATGCCAGCAGCAACCACTGCTAAGGCAGCATCCATTTTGGAGCCCTCCCCCTAAAGCCCCTGGGGGAACTGAGCAGATGATCTGAATCTCAGCCCTGAGCCCCACCCTGCAGTGAGGAGGAGCACTGACTTGGTGGAGCTGAAGGCAGTTGTGGAGAGGGAATTCTACTCCCCGACCATGGACAGAAAAGTTTTTGGTTGCTCCTAGATGAGTGTTCAGGCCTGGAGAGGAATAAACTCCTCTCCCTTGATTATGCCACCTTGGAGGAACTGAAAAACTACATATCCCCAGAGCATACCTTCCTCTTGACAAAGGACTCAAAAGTCAAGTAACTGGCTGGGAAAATGGCAAAACAAAAGGCAAAAAACAAGACTATAGAAGGTTACTTTCTTGGTGAACAGATATTTTCTCCCATCCTTTCAGATGAGGAAGAACAATGCATACCATCAGAGGAAGTCAAGGCTTCTGCAAAACAAACCTCCCAAACAAATATGTAATGGTCTCAGGAAATGGAAGAGGTCAAAAAGATTTTGAAAATCAAGCAAAAGAGGTGGAGGAAAAATTGGGAAGAGAATTGATAATGATGCAAGAAAATCATGAAAAGCAAGTCAATAATTTGCTAAAGGAGACCCCATAAAAATGCTGAAGAAAATAACAACTTTAAAAATAGGCTAATTCAATTGGAAAAAGAGGTCCAAAAAGCCAAGGAGGAGAAGAATGCTTTAAAAAGCAGAATTAGCCAAATGGAAAAGGAGGGTCAAAAGCTCACTGAAGAAAACAGTTCTTTAAAAATTAGAATGGAGCAGATGGAAGCTAATGACTTTATGAGAAAACAAGAAATTATAAAACAAAACCAAAAGAATGAAAAAATAGAAAATAATGTGAAATATTTCATTGGAAAAACAACTGACTGATGTGGAAAAAAGATCCAGGAGAAACAATTTAAAAATTATGTGACTACCTGAAAGCCATGATTAAAAAAAGAGCCTAGACATCATCTTTCATGAAATTATCAAGGAAAACTGCCCTGATATTCTAGAACCAGAGAGAAAAGTGAATATTGAAAGAATCCACCAATCACTACCTGAAAGAGATTTGAAAAGAGAAACTCATAGGAATATTGTAGCCAGATTCCAGAGTTCCCATGTTATGGAGAAAATATTTCAAGCAGCTAGAAAGAAACAACTTGAGTATTGTGGAAACACAAGATCTAGCAGCTTCTACATTAAAGGATGGAATATGATATTCCAGAATATAAAGGAACTAGGATTAAAGCCAAGAATCACCTACTCAGAAAAACTGAGTATAATACTTCAGGGGGAAAATGGTCATTCAATGAAACAGAGGACTTTCAAGCATTCTTGATGAAAACATCAGAACTGAATAGAAAATTTGACTTTCAGACACAAGAATCAAGAGAAGCATGAAAACATAAAGAAAGAGAAATCATAAGGGACTTTCAAAGTCAAACTGTTTACATTCCTACATGGAAAGATAATATTTGTAACTCTTGAGACTTTTCTCAGTATTTGTGAGTTGGAGGGATTATACACACACACACACACACACACACACACACACACACACACACATAGACAGAGAACACACGGTGAGTTGAATAAGAAGGGATGACATCTAAAAAAAATAAAATTAAGGAGTAAGAGCGGAACATATTGGGAGGAGAAAGGGAGAAATGGAATGAGGCAAATTATCTCTCATAAAAGAGGCAAGAAAAAAACTTTTTCAATGGAGGAGAAAAGGGAAGAGGTGAGAGGGAAAAAGTGAAGCTTACCCTCTTCACATTTGGCTTAAGGAGGGAATAATATGCTCACTCAATTTGGTATGAAAATCTATCTTACACTACGGGAAAGTAGGGGAGAAGGGGACAAGTGGGGTGGGGCTATGATAGAAGGAAATGCAAATGAGAAGAGGGAGCAATTAGAAGTAAACACTTTTGGGGAGGGACAAGGTAAAAAGAAAAAATAGAAGAAATGGGGGACAGGATAGGATGGAGGGGAATATAGTTAGTCTTACACAACATGACTATTATGGAAGGCTTTTGCAAAACTACACACATATAGTCTATATTGAATCGCTTGCCTTCTCAGTGGGGATGGGTGGAGAGGAAGGGAGAGAAGGTGAAACTCAAAGTTTTAGGAATGAATGCTGAGAATTTGCATACAACTGGGAAATAAGAAGTACAGGTAAAGGGGTATAGAAATCTGTCTTGCCCTATGAGAAAACAGAGGAGATGGGGGTCAGAGAAGGGAGTGAAAATTGGGGTAAGGGGTAATCAGAATACAAGGCGTTATGGGCGGGGGGGTGGAGAGATGGGGAGAAAATTTGAAACTCAAAATTTTGTAGAAATGAATGTCAAAAACTAAAAATAAATAAACATTTAAAAAAATAAAAATAACATGTACTGTCCCCATATTAAGTTGTATTTCTTGAAAAAGTAACAATTGAACAGATCCTTGTAACAATGACAGATTTCTGATTATCTTCCCACAATATAGAATGATAATTCAGATTTCAGAAGTCATAGAGATAACTTTTGTGTTCTCCATTATTTGGTTCTGAAGTCCAAGAAACCAGTCTAATTATAGAGAGTCTTGAACATGGGCTGGGCTACAGATATTTCAGAGTTTGCTCTTGCTCAGGACAGTCCTAAGACGTTTTGTACTTAGTTTGACCCTAATACATCTGGTTCAGGGTCAGGTTTTTCCTGCCTACAGAAATGGTAGAGGAACAGCTTGATACATTGCATTAATTTTATTATGATGAACCTGGGGATTCTCTTGGTTCTAACTATACTTTTAGTACTATAACACATGGATGTCCCTCAAAATCACCTGGAGTAGCTTCGGCTCAGAAGTCAAGGAAGCATGTGCCGGATAAATTATCTGGATTCACTTCCCTTATTATGTTATAATTAAAGGATTTCTCTCAGAACAGGTATAGTATACATGCTGATTATGCCACATATAGTGGGGCTGAGTTGTACTTACCTTGCTAGTCCAGTGATTCTTAGCCTGATATCTATGAACGTGTTTTAAAAATATTCAATAATTGTATTTCAATATAATTGATTTCCTTTATAATACTAAGTACTTTATTTTATGCATTTAAAAACATTAGTCTGAGAAGTGGGTCTATCTATAGACTGTACCAGATAGCCAAAGGAATCCATGACCCCAAAATAATTAAGAACCCTTGCACTAATCCAATTAATGGCACAAATAATTCCAAAGAGGGAAAAAGTATTGCTTTTATTTACTTCCAAGAATATATATGCATTTAAAATGTTATTCTGGGAAAGAGTCCCTAGACTTCCCCAACAAGCCTGTCTAAAAGGTCAGTGACATGATAACCATTAAGTTTTGGAGGTAGATACTTCAGAGCCATACTCTTAAGGTGGTTTAAAATTCTTTACATCAAAACCACTTAACCGCCTCACCAAAGTAGACTATCCCTTGAATCTTTTCTGCCCCATCCCTTAGATGGAGACTCTGGGGTCTACAATAGCTCAGGAATACAAGGACATCCCAAATTTCCTCTGGGTTGGTGTCCTAGGAGCTGACCCATAGGGAGATGCACAAACTGGTACAAATGTCCAGTTGAGAAAGGAATTTCAAACCCAGGGATGACAGGGGGAGAAGAAATTCTTAATATAAAAGGACTCTTTCCCAGAAAGCTGAGACAAGGAGAACCATCAGATCATAAGCATCAGAATCTCCCCAGATGCTAATTCTTCTAATTGGGAGTAGCAGCTAAAAAGTGGCATGGTTTTAGCAGTGCTGTGTATCAAGCCCCTTTCAGCACATTACTCATCTGTGGTTTCACTTGGGATATCTCTGTTGTAGAACTATGCTGTGATTTCTGCAAATACCAATAAAGTAACAAGGAGTTATAGCATTTTTGCCAGAAGTCTTCTGTTTGAAGGCCTGCTCTTTGGGAGCTAGGGGGATTGTCACATGGGTTTCTGGTACTTTGGCTCCATTTCCATGATATCCTCAACTGAATTACCACTGTCTTTGCTAGCCCTGGAAATAACTTCTATTCTTGGGTCCTTTCCCTCAAGAGTAAGAATTGTACTAAGCTGATAAATTTTACTTTTAAATTCATTTAAAAGGAAGCTCTGTAAGTATTTTTAGCACCGAATTTATTGAAATAATATTTACTATCATGTAGAAGAAAACTTCCAGGCCTTAAATATTTGACTAGCCTGTAATATGTAGTAAAGCACATTATGTTATGATTAAGATTGTCAGTACCCAAAGTACTGGCCGAGCCTGGGTCACTGCTGTGAAATGAAAGACTGACAAAATTATTTTCCTTGAACCAAATGATTATCTGCTATAATAAAGGTGCAATTAAAACCCCAAGAATCAATTGTGGTTTTTTGCATTGAGGAGCGTTTCAGGTGTGCATGGGATATTAGTGGATATCTAGCCCCAATTCAAACCTGAAAGAGGATTCCATCTTTCTCCATGCTTGACAAATGGCAATCTATCCTTTGCCTGAAAATTTCTATTGAACTCTACTCCTTCTCAAGATAGCTTATTTAGAGAGCTCTCATTGTTACAGTATGTAACTATGCTATGTATGTCATTTCAACTTCTACCCACTGATCTCAGTTCTGCCCTTCGGTGGCAAGCAGAGGAGGTCTACCCTCTCTTCCATCTAATGGCCCTTTTAAAAATTTAAAGACAGCTATCATCTTATTCACTTTCCAATTCCCACTCACTTTTTCTCTTCTGTAGATTAAATATCCTCAAACTGTGGTCTGAACAGGGGAGAGTATTAGCAGTAGGACACAAAGACATCAGTGATTTCATCAGTTCGGATGTTCCCTGTAGCTACAGACTAAAACCCATCTGCATGTATTTTTATTTACTTGTTAATGCATGAATGCATGACTCTTTCCTATGCCTTCCCAGAAGTTCACACAAGGGTGAAGCAACCAAATAAACAGAACATTCTTTGCTTTCTCTTGATATCACAGGATTACCCATGGAACGTAGAGGATAACCACCTACTACATTAATCTCGTACCATGAATATGAATAGCTCATCTTTTTTGATTGCAATGGAACTATAATTTCATTATTTCTGGAATTTATCCCTCCCAAAGCAGGGAAGTACTAATAATATTGATAGCATAAAGGATCTCTCTTTCTCTCCCCATAAATTCCCAGAAAAAGAAGTGGAGAAGTACTTTACTGAGCATGAAAGATAATAGACAGACAATGGGAAGGCTCAATTTGTACAAATGTGATGTTTTGAGGGGCAGCTAGGTTGTGCAGTAGGTGCAGTGCTGGGTCTGGAGTCAAGAGGACTCATCTTCCTGAGTTCAAATCTGACGTGTCACTTGCTAGCTGTGTGACCCTGGGAAAATCATGTAGCCCTGTTTACCTCAGTTCCTAATGTGTAGAATGAGTTGGAGAGGGAAATTGCAAACCATTCCAGTATCTTTGCCAAGGACTGAAACTATTTGAACAACAACAAATGTTAAGAGAACCAGAGGTACATGAACAACATTTTGCATGGGATGTCCAAGGAAGACTTATATGAAAACATACAAACATACGTTGTGGAGAGTGATGTGTTCGCTGAACTATAAGAGGGAATATATTTTCATTTCGTGAGAATCATAGATGAGATCATAGATCTCAACAGTATACTGGTACACATTTAACTAGTTCTCGGGGGAAAAAAGTATGTTAGATATATTCTTAAGCTTAACTACATTATTAATCTTTTCTCCTTTACTTTCTTAAGTTTAAATGCAATCAAGAAAACAATGGATTGTTTGATAAGCCTTGAAATAATAATTTTGGAATTGAAAATTTAAGAACTGCCTCTTATAATATGCCAGTTTGAACTGGATCTAGTACACTCCTGATCATTCAGAGTTAGAACCTAAATATATATTTTTTATTTGTTTGCCTTCTCTAGTATGAGTTTTTAACTGAGGCATACATTTTCTTCATCTCAAGGTTCAGATCCCCAAGAGCTTGTTTAGAGATGTTCAAACCCTCATTTAGGCAGTCACTTGGGATTTTAGTAATAAAGGACATTGACCAACGAAAAGAATGGATACATATTCCTAACTGCCCAACTTGTTGATGGGGGTATCTTGGACATAAAAGAATGATCCAGCAGAAAAAATGCTAGATTTAGAGTCAGGTGACCAGGGTTTCAATCCCACCTTTTCTACTTATTAACTGTATGACCTTTGGCAAGTGACTTAACCTCTCTGACAACTACCTCAATTCCTTTGTCTGTAAAATGAGGAATCCGGACTAGCTCAGTAGTGTCAAATTCCACTAGAAACAGAGGCCACTGCATGTGGTTTGCATGTTGTCTTGGTATTAAGTAATACTGTCTATGTATTTTTATTTACTTGTTAAATATTTCCCATTTACATCTTAGTCTGGTTTGGCCATATTTAGGAATATCACAAGCTGAATGCAGCTCACACAGCAGCATATGTGAAACCCCTTGAATGTCTAGACAGCTTCTAAGGCTCCTCTCAATTAAAAATCTGTGGGTCTATGATCCCAAGAACCTTGGGAAAACTTTCTTTCTTTCCTGGAGATGCTTCCCAGTTCCCTTCTGCATATTCCCTAGGCGATGATGCTGACATTTTATGCATTAATCTAGTAACTTTTGAAGGGAACATAGCTTTAAGGATCATTTAAAAGAACCTTTGATCATGTCTTATGCTGTTTCATCGGACTCTGTTAAATACAAAGTAAAATGAATTCAAACCTGGATGGCTGCCCTGTGCTCAGTGTAATCATCTTCAGCACCATAACAGCCTGCTTTTAATCTCCTTTGGAAGAAAAGAATGCCTTCCGAAGGGGATCAGCAAATACCCTGGCTGGATCTGAACACTTTTATGTGTGGGCAGGAGATAATCAGTGTAGCAAGTTCAAGTTCATTACAGCCTCATTTCAAGTTCCAGTTGGGAATTAAACTTCAATTGTGGCCAGAATGAGTTTTGTCATCCCTATTGTGCTGCTTAAGGGGATGATGCTTCATGATAATGGGGAGAGTGATTGCCTCCTGGATGGAAAACACTGAGTTGCTGATGTTTCTGCACAGAAAAATCCTGCAGATATTTCAGTGGGTCCTCTTGCTTATTTCTTCAGCTTCTGATTAAGATTCCAAATCTGCTGTTCGAATGAAGGACCCACAGCCTGCATTTTAATGTCATCTAGATGGCTTCCAGAGATGATATCAAATTATACTGTGATTTTAAGAGGCTAGATAGTAAACTAGAAAGGATTAACTACATCCACAAACAAAAGCCTTTGTTGTAGGACAACTCAGGATTTAGGAAATAGAACTAATAGCATTCTTAAGGGACACTTAATCTCGCAGCATGTTCTGCCTACAAAGGGAGGATAGATTCCAACCTCTTTAATGATACCCACTTTTTCCAAGAAGATCTTTGCCTTCTGAAGTCTAGATACTATTCTTATCTAGCTGTTTCTGACATTAGGCACCAATTAAAGTACATCCAGATAACTTAAGATATCAAGATGATAAAACTGAAAATATATACATACAATGTGTAGAGATATGACCCTATTATGTGGAAAACATCTCTTTACTTGATCAAATTCTCTAGAATACTGACATATTTATAGTCCATTAAAGCCTAGAAGCAAAGGGTAGCAATAAATTTTGTTTTAAAACAACATAGTCCATTAAACAGGTCTGATCGGTGAGATACTCTTTGATTGATGGAGACAGAGACTTGGATGGTATGTAAAAAGAGCCACCCACAGGTCACATTCATTCTTGTGCACTATTATTTTTCATCCTTTATAAGTGTAAACAAAGTGAGAGGGCTTTCCCAGCTGGGCAAGAGGGGAGCAGGGTCCCCCCTAACATGGGCCCCAGGCAGTTGTGGTGATGGCGTCCATCTGTGAAGCACTCTGCCTAAAGCCCCTAGGGGAATTGAGCAGCTGATCTGAATCTCAATCCTGAGCACGGTCTTGCTGTGAGGATGAGCACTAGGTCCCTCCTCCTGACAAAGGATTCAGAAGTCAAGTAAGTGACTCTCAAGCCCTCTCACTGACCTTTGAAGCTTTCTTTGGTGCTTGTGGGTTGAGGGATGTGAGACCCATTCTGCCCGGGAACCCTGTTCTGTTCCTGTTCCTTCTGGTGCCCTTCCAGGCAGCCAGGACTGGGCTCCTCTCTGCTCAGTGTCCCTTGGGATAGACCTTTCCTGTTGGCCTTCCAGGTTACATTTGGCTGGAAATCTCTTTCACTCTGTCATTCTGTGACTTCTACTGCTCTAGAATTTGTTGAGAGTCATTTTTACAGGTATTTTGTGACTATGGGGGAAGAACTAGAGTATGTGTGTCTTTCTACTCTGTCATCTTGGCTCCATTCCCTCTAATTAATAATATTTAAAATAAAAAGTAGTCTATATTTTAGTTAGGTTTCAGTAAATGTTCATTAAATACTACTATGTACAAAGCATTCTATTATTTCTGGGTATATAAATATTGTGGAATCAAAGAATTCAAAATATAAGGAACCTTCAATGATACTTAATCCAATCTTCACATGGTACAGAGGAGAAAACTGAGGCTTATAGAAGTTAAGTGAATTAGCCAGGGTTTCACAGGTCTTAAATAGCCCAGTCAGACTTTTTACTCTAAATACACAAGACTGTGCACCCTTGCTTACAATTTCAGAGTATTTTTATCTATTCTTACTTTTGACATATCGTCCTGATATATATGAGGAGAAAGGGAGAAATGGAATGGGGCAAATTATCACTTGTAAAAGAGATAAGAAAAATCTTTTTCAATGGAGGAGAAAAAGGAGGAGGTGAGAGGGAAAAAGTGAAACACTCTCTTCACATATGGCTTAAGGAAGGAATAACATGCTCACTCAATTTGGTTTGAAAATCTATCTTACACTACAGGAAAGTAGGGGAGAAGGGGAAAATTGGGGTGAGGGGGATGATAGAGGGGAGGGTAAATGGGAGAAGGGAGTAACTAGAAGTAAACACTTTTGGGAAGGGACAAGGTCAAGTGAGAGAATAAAAAAGGGGGGGAGGGACAGGGTAGGATAGAGGGCAACAGAGTTAGTATTACACAACATGACTATTAGGGAAGTCTTCTGCAAAACAACACATACATAGCCTGTATTGAATTGCTTGTCTTCTCAGTGGGGATGGGTGGGGAAGGAAGAAGGGAGAGAAGTTGGAATTCAAAGTATTAGAAATGAATGTTGAGAATTGTTATTGCATATAACTAGGAAATAAGAAACACAGGTAATGAGGTATAGAAATCTATCTTGCCCTACAAGAGAAGATGGGGATAAGGGAAGGGTGGAGTGTGATAGAAGTGAGGGCACATTGAGGAAAGGGGCAATCAGAATGTAATGTATTATGTGGGGGGGGAGGGGAGAGATGGGGAGAAAATTTGGAACTCAAAATTTTGTGGAAATGAATGTCATTATCTAAAAATAAATAAATAAAATTTTAAAAAATGTTGTTAATTAAACTTATATTCTGTGGAAAGGGATATGGTATTATTAGTTAACAAATATGTATTTGAACAAAGTGTCTGATATGGAACTATTGCTAATGGACTCTCTGTTGAAAAGCATTCTGCTATAAACATCTGCAAATTTCCCATAAGGTAAACCATTAAAGAGTAGAGGGGCAGGGGATCTTCCCCTCTTGCAAACATTATAAATCTTCAGAGAATTTGGTAATTGGAGAAAACTGGTCATAAAAGTTCTTACTCTCACTGGTAAAGATACTGACCCACATGAACACAATCTGTCATTTATTTTTTACCATGCTGTAAGTGATAAAAGAAGCAGAAAGACATCAGAAAATGCTGATCAAAAGTCAAATTAAGACCTTTCCTCTGATTAGCCAGAAGTAGTCTGATTTCACAATCATTAGAGAAGGAATGCCATTGGCCAGTGAAGACCATGAGACTTTCAATTTCCATCTCAACTAACTTATCAACCCACTTTTTCATTACTTTAATTTTTCATTATTCAAAATTTGTTCTGGAATCTGAACAGTCTAATCAAAGACTTCCTTCACCTTTCACTTATTACTTAGGCATGTAAGTAATACATTTCACTTTTGCACAGTGAAATGCTAGGAAGAAAAGGCCTCCTTCCCTTAACCATAATTTTCTTTAGTGCATCATTTTAGGGCATCCATGCTCAAGACATCATGGAAATAAGCAACTCAGTTCCAAATAGAAAGGAAGCTATAGTTATATCGTTATAAAATGCATTATCTCTAATTGAATACTGTGTGCTTATCATAAACTTCTACAATTAAGAACACATTTCATTTATATATAAAAGATTGTGAAAACATCTCAGATCAAAATTGTGAATCATTAAGAGCCATCATTATTAGCCATCATTATTAAGCTATCCAAAATCCAATCCATAATTGACATCTCTCTTATGCTTTATTTATTGACACTTAATTGTGTAATCCTTCTCTCCTATGTCACTGGATGTGGACCCATAGGAAGGGGCTTAGGAGACATATATTAGAAACAACTGCGGAAATAATATTTTGAGTCTAACTCCAAATCACTATCCAGAATAGCTAAACCAATCCACATCTACATTAACAATGTATTAATGTCATGTTGTTTGTTTTTTTTTTTTGGCATGTCATTTTCTTTCTTTTTTCTCAGTATTTTAGTCTTTTGGATATGTAATGAAACCTATGAAGTGACCAATAATGATTCCAGGATGATGAACCCGATCGTCTTGAAAAGATGAAGGAAATAAATGGAGGGGAGAGAGAGAGAGAGAGAGAGAGAGAGAGAGAGAGAGAGAGAGAGAGAGAGAGAGAGAGAGAGAGAGAGAGAGAGAGAGAGAGAGAGAGAAAGGGGTGAGGGAGGGAGGATACATAGTTAATATGGGAATTTGTTTTGCTTTGACTATGCATATGTTACAAAAGATTTTTTCTTTTTTTTTCAGTATAGATAGGAGGGAAATTAAATAAGTGCTAGCTAATTGGAAAAAAAAAAACATTTATGCAAGACCTGCTTAATATTTTCCACTTTTCTTCTTAGAATTGACTAAAAGATGTAGCATTAAATATTCTATCTGTAAAAACTCCCAGGACTAGAATCATATACTTTCCAGGATTAGAAGTGACATTAAGATTAGTTTTCTGACATGAAAATCAACAAAGACCACACAGCCTCAGTGCCAGAAATGAATTAGAATAAGGTTAAAAGAAACTAAAAATTTTAAACTAAAGATACAAATAGAATCACAGAATCTTTGAGTCATGAGGGATCTAGGTGGGCATGGGATTCATATCCTCCTACAAGGGTGAAAAATGTCACCTAGGTCTCTGTTGACAGGAAATTCACTGCTTCCTGATATAGCCTATCCTATTGACAATGAACTGTTTAGTTTAACAAACATTTATTAAAAACCTGTTTCTGTACAGAGCACTGTGGTCTCATGTGGAAGCTTAGGCACTACGAGCGTATGCTGTACAGAGAATGAATAACTCTATTTTTCATACATCTCTCAAAGTATACTCTTCCTAATACTCACTCACTTCCCTTTACTAATTACTAACTCTTCCTGACTTCCCTAATGCAAAACAGTGAGGATATTTCATTTCTTTGGGGCAGATCAATGAAATCAGAAAGTCACAGATGTAGCAGTACAAGTGTTTTCATTTTTCAACTGCCTGATCGTATACCTGCAGAAACTAAGGCTCAGAGAGTTTAAGTTATTTCTCCAGGTCCCACAGCCTCATGTGTAGAGATAGTATTTTGAACTAATTTCTTTTTCTAACTCTACTGTATCCACCATGCCATGCCAGTGGAAATAAACAGTAAGATGGTCTGTTCCTTTGATGATGGAAGTATTTGTGAACATATTGATGATTCCAACAAATATTCAAACCTGTCTGAAATCTAGTTTGGCTCAAAAAACACTCTTCTTCCAATAAAACATTTTCAAGGTACTCCGTGAAAATGATGCATAAAAAGTTAAACAACTCATCATGACTTTGAACCAAGTTTCCCTTCAAGACCCAGGTCAAAAGCCAACTCTTCCATAAAGTCTTCCCCTTGGATAGCAATACTATCTGGTTTTTTTCTGAATAACTAGAGTTTTTCTTTACCTACATGACCTCATTATATACAATATCCTCATTATAATATGTGTATGAACACATACACAAATGTATGTGTGTATATATATGTGTATGCATATGTACATATATATTTGTGCATATATATGCACACATATACACATATTTAGATTTGTGAGCCCTGTATATCATAGCAGCATTTAGCACCATATGCGAGTAGCTGTTTCCAAGCTGAGAGATAACATCTTGGTCATCACCAAGGATATGGATAGGAGCAGAAGTCTATATTTGGCCATCACTGCACTATACCACCCCTGTGGGTCAATGCTGGGGCAGCTTTGCTGGGGATATTTAAGAGGAAGGAAGGATGGTAAGTAGTGATCTTAGGTTGATTTAGGCTGACCTTTATGGTATTATGTTGGGAGGATTGCCTCTGAGTTTCATGATAAGCATCTCATTGTCTCCCCAAACTCCATCAAGGGTAGTGCTGTGATGAGAAGGCAACAAGTTGCAAAGGAAAGTCCATGGAACTGGGTTAAGATCCCCACCTCTGACCATTGCCACCTATGTGATAGTCAGCACTTCCCTAGGCCTCAGTTTCCTCATATGTAAAATTAGAGGGTGGGACTAGATGACTTCTAAGGTCCTGGATCTATGATTCTGTCATCTAAGTTTCCAATATGGTTATTCAGAGAAAGTTCCAATGTTGTTCTTATCTAGACACTTTGTCCCATCTTTCTAAAGGTATGTTTGAGAACCTAAATATAGCTGATGGTATTTTCACTTTAAGATTGCTTTTCATTTACATTGCATAGATCATATGTGCACAACTATTTTTTGCCTCCTCTTGTCCCCATTAGAATGTGGATTCCATGAGGGCACTAAGGTTTTTGTCTTTATATCCTTACCACTTAGCATAGTATCTAGTACATCGTTAGAACTTAATGATGTTCGTTCACTGACGGTATTTATTTGTGAGGGTATTTTAATCTCCCCTGTTCAACTTTAAGTTCTTTTTGAGCACTCCGCAAAAGTATTTACTGAATGATCTTAAAGTCTTAATAAAGGTCAGAATCTTGCTATCACAATAGCATAGTTTATAGCATTTGGTACTGTGATGTAACATTTACTCTTTTCCATTAAAAGATGCATGAGGTAAAGAATTGTCCTGATTTATTGGACTAGCTTTCATCCTCATTTTCATCACAATTAAAATAAACTAATGTCTAACCATGACTATTATTTCTAAGAGTATCTTGAACCATGCTGTTTTTTAGGTTCAGTCTGTTCTCTAATACATACATTAGAGGTGGAGACATTTTATGTGTATATATACATATATATATATATATATATATATATATATATATATATATATATATAGAGAGAGAGAGAGAGAGAGAGAGAGAGAGAGAGAGAGAGAGAGAGAGGAAGAGAGAGAGAGAGAGAGGTATATTAGGATATTAGGGATTATAAAGATGTGTGAAGAGACCAGATGATCTCCAGTCTATTTTTATATTTATACCAACAAAGGATTTCATGTCCCTTTGTTCTTACCTTGCTAGCAACTAAGAAAGAGTTATTTAAAAAAAAACAGGGCCAAGTTTACTTACTCAGGTAAATGAAATTTTGGTTATGTTGGGATAAAATTCAGCATTAATATTAATATTTAAATGATGATTAAAACTATAGAAAGAGGGTTCCAGAACAAAATCAAATTATACTTTTTTTGTATAGAGAGTGGTATCTGTTGATATTATTGAAATTTTTTGCCAATTCTGAATACTAAAGAATGAAAGCTAAATTGGGTTGAGGGAGAGTCAAATTTGCAAATCTAAGTAATGGTGATACCTGGACTGTATACAGGGTTTATATGGTATAGGGAACTCCCTGCTGAGGAAATTCCTTCTAACAATGCATGTCAGCATCTTTTTTGCAACATGTAGTCTTAGAGATGCCTACAGCTCAGAGAGGATGAGTTTTCTGTCAAGGTGTCAAAGACTGAACACTAAACTGAACTTGAACACAGGTCATCCTGGAGTCAAGACTGGTTCTTTATCTACTATGCCACTCTGCCTTTAGACTATATAAACAAGCTATTTTTTAATGTAGAAATGGATTTTTTTGAGCTTGGACTACATAGGCTTTCACTGGGTTGCAAACTGCAATCTTTCCGGAGCCTACAAAAGTATTTCACCAAAGTAATCCATTTCACAGCTTTGGAGGAATTTCTCATGTTACCTAAATCTGCCTTTGAAAATGTGTTTGAACATGCTGGCCTTAACTCAGTGGAAGAGAAAAATGTTTTCCATTATTATTAATGTTAATGGTCAAATATCTTAGGTAGTTTGGAGAAGGAACAGCCAATTTGAATAACACCAAATATCTCAGAAGTCATTGAGAATCATACAACTTGAATTAAAGCATACTTTGCAAATAGGATCAAATTAAAGCTAGGGAACAGGAGGTGTGGTGAGAATTTTCATGACTTGTTTTTGGCTCAGTAACTACAATCCTTGCTTCCAATGCAAAGAAAACAGCAATATAAAAGTTTGCTGCAATTCACTTTTCAGTTTCAGTTATTTTATTAGCATCATAAGGTTTGCAAACATTGCTGAATTCATTTGAAAAAGAAGGCACATCTCTGAAATGACTTTCTTCTTGTACCTGTAAACCTGCTGATCAAACCTTGCCCTGTTACCTTACAGAAATGCTCACTGTCACTCAGAAAACCATAGCTAATCATAATGTAATCTGTTAGAATGGAAAGAGGGGTATTCTAGTAGATTACAAAATGTCTGCAGGCATCCACCCTTGATGTGTCTCCCCCATACCAATTCTAGTGCAAGCAACATATAACTGGAAATCCCCTGCAAAACTTTATTAAGGACTAAAACCAGTGTCTAAAGTAGCGTCTCACCATGTGGCATTTAAGAACATTAGACCCATAAGAGAGTGACAGAATGCACCAGGAAGTATCCCTGATCCATTTCTACTCCACTATATGATCCATTTGTGAAACTTGAATACACTTTCTGATCCAAGAAAAAGGATTCCATCTATAAGCCTCCTAAACATTAGCACTGTCCTATACCTAAAAATGGTAACTTGATTTCATGATACTGGGTCATACTGGGGCAAAATTATGGCTTTTAGATTACATCACTCTGGTGCAATGCAACATTATTATACGTGAATGCTTAAGCAATTTTGACAATTAATTGCTGAGATCTATTCATGTTCATATTCATGAACATTTTTCTTTTGGGGATATCTGATAGTGCTAAAGAACTGGGGAGCAACCCTGCAGCATCTTATATTTAGTGTGGGTCTTTTACCAGTTACAGTCACTTGAACTACTAGAGAAATCAACATGGCATGGCAAGGATAGACACTCAACCAGAGCTGCAAGCTGGGGAAAAGGACAGTGTATGTGTTGATAAATAAAATCTCTTTTGTTGTGGCAGGCATTATGGTTTTAAGCAATCTCAGTGATCTATATCCCTAGCACTTGACACATTGTGTGACACATAATGAGAGTTTAATGAGTCCTTTCTTTTTTCTCTTTCTTTTACTCTCATTCTTTCTTCCTTTTCTCTCCTCTCCTTTCTGTAGTTCCTTTCTTTCCCTCCCTCTATCCTTCCTTTCTTCCTCTTTTCCTTCCTATCTTTCTTTGTCTTTCTTCATTCATCATTAAGTAATTTAAACTTTTAAAATTCTTAGTAAATTAGAGCTGAAAAGCAATGTCATCTTTCTTTCTTTCCAATAATTACAGAAGCTAAGGGTTGCAAGGGAACTCGGAAGCCTCTCTTCTTAAACAAGAATCTTGTATGTATCTTATCTGATAAATAGCCATTTAAGACTTTCTTGAAGACCTCCAGACCAAACTTACTGACTTCCATACTATAGTGCTGACTCATACTGAGCTTATAGTACACTAAACTTCCCAGACCTTTTATGTTGCCTATCCATTTTTCCTCCATCCTGTTTATGTGAAGTTTCTTTGTGTCAGATACAAATTTTATACACATGCTAATTTAATTAGGCTTTTATCCAAATCTCTTGACAAAGAGCCAAGCATAGATACTTGAGGCATTTCCATGAAGGCTTTCCAAGCTGATAAGGAATCGCTAAAGATTCTCCTCTTTGGGTTAGCTACTCAAGTTTTGCTTTAATCTGATGGCAATATCAACTAGATCACATCTTGGTATCTATTCTATAGGAATTCCACAGGAAATGTTGTCAAACCTTTTGTTAAAGTCTAACAACTACATTAGGGCCATATGCTATCATTCTAATTATCTTGTACGCTTTTTCACTATAGAAATAATAATTCAAATTTAAATACTATTTTGTAAAGCATGTTTGTCACATTATGAGACAGTAGATATCTTTACAGAAGAGGGAACTGGGACTCAGAGAGGTCAGAGTTGACTTCCTCAGTCACAGACCTAGTGTTGGCATTTAAACATGGATCTTATGAGAACCATGCTCAGTGATCTTTTTTTAATTACATAGCACTTTTTTTCTTATTACTTAAAAGAAATTCAGGTGTATTTCTCACTGAAATTCCCTAGGAGTGACTCTGGAAGTGGTTCTTTTTCTCCCTATTCTCCATCATTTAATCAACAAACACATTGAACATGTTTCTGTGGAGACATTCTATTTTTTTCATTCAATTAATTCCATTACTCCTCCTTGCTATGCCCCACTGAATAGCTCTAAATAATTTCCATGTTCAGGATTCCAGCTCTCAAAAGCTCATGTTTACCAAGAGAAATGCAATTCCAAACAACCCCGAGGTTTCATTTCTCACACAACAAATTGGCAAAGATGACAATAAATGAGCTGCAAGATGACAAGCACACCAGTGCCCTTTTGATGGAGCAATGCTTTGCTCCAACAGTTCTAGAAAGCCATTTGAAATGATAATAGAACTGTGACTCAAATGGTAGGATGGAAAGGCTGACAAATTTGGAATCAAGTCTGCATTTAAATACTGACTCTTGTGCTTACAAGGGACTAGCTTGTGTCATCACGATAAAATAATTTAATCATTCATTTTCAACTGTAAAACTAGATTAGATTATCATGAAGATCCATTCTATTTCTAAATCTATGATCCCATGACCTAGGATCCCCTGTGTAAGCATATACGCGAGATATGTCAAAGACAGAAAGATGCTATACACATCAATATATTCTCAGCAGCACTTTTTCTGATAGCAGAGACCTAGAAACAAAGTAGATGCCGATCAGATGGGGAGTGGTTAAGCCAATGATAATACATGAATATAATGGAATAATATGATTGTATGATGTCTTTATTAATAATAAACATAAAGAATTCAGAGAAATATGGGAAGACTTATAAGAAGATGCACAGTGAAGTAAGCAGAACCAGGAAGATAAAACACACAAGGGCAATAACAGTGTAAATAGAGAAGTAGGGTTTCCAAGCGCACAAAAACTCATTTTTAATAAGAAGAAGCTAATTCAAAGTAACTCTGAGGTTTCACCTCTCACACAACAATTTGGCAATGATAGCAACAAATGGAAGTAGTTATTATTAGAAGGGTTTGAAAAGAAAAGAATGCACCAAACAAAACATAAACACCAAGGAAAATGAAATTGAATGATGTGCTTTTTATAAAACCAAAACAGTCTCCAGAGAGATATTGGAAAATTGGGTTTTCTTCTATGCAGAGCTTGTGGACTATGTTTATGAAATAATGCATATACTATTTAATTCAGTTCATGTGTTGCTTGCTTTTTTTTTTAATTGTGCTTCTTCCCCTTTATTTATTATGACTACATTTACAAAAGTTGGCTTGCTGAGTAGGGAGAAATATATTCAGAAATGAAGGTGATGCAAAATTAAGTTAATCCATTTTTAAAAGTATTCATGTTTACTATTTAGTACATTTCTTCTACTCTATTGGTTATCCAAAGGAGACACATTTCATCACAATTCATTTCACTCAATTCATTATAAGAGTTCTAAACTGGATACAGAAATGTAGGATACAGTATTCTCATCATATTTGGAGGGTGGTTTCAGCGCAGCTTCATAGTTCCTAATCAGAGGTAATCATGATTATCATTCCATTACCACGATACATTCCTTTCCTAGCTATATTCCAACTTATTCATTATTCTTATCACTACATCTTTGATTTTAATAAGTTTATTTCTCAAAACATTGTGTCAGTTTTTTGTCACAAAAGCAAAGCTAAAAAAAGTGTTATTCTCTCAATGACTTGGAAATTCTACCACACTTCTCTCTCCTCCCGGTTGGCCCTCACTCTGTGTGTGGATGAGCGATATATAAGAATATAGATTCAACAGTCCTTACAAGTTCACAAGAAGCCCCAAACTCATTCATGATCTGAAGTTACTTTCTCTTACTATCTTTCATTGATTTGTCAATTCAAACTGTAAGGAATGTTTTGAGGGAAATTACTATATTTATTGATCTGACATAATATAAAGTAATTGTAAATACATAGGAAAAATTCTTTGACAGAATATCCATATCCTACTCTGTAAATTCTCCAAGTTAACCACTGATACTTTCCTGGAGGAAAGAAAACTTAGGTAGATACTTATCATGTATCTTCTTCAAGTGTCTGAAGGGTACATACATGGAAAAGAGTTTAGATTTGTTTAGCTCAATCTCAGAGGCATGAAGAGAAATACCAGTGTAGAAACTGAGGCAAACAGGGTTAAAGAACTCCTACTCTAAGGTCACTTCAAGCACTTCATCTCAGTCTCTGACTTAAGTTTTTTCCCCCACTTCAATCCATTTATCTCATTGCCATCTAAATCATTTTCTTAAAGCACAGATCCGATCATGTCAGATCCTCCCTACCTAATAAAACCTAGTGGTTCCTTTTTTAACATCAGAATCTACGATAAACTCCTTTGTTTGGCATTTAAACCTCTTCAGAACCTGGCCCTTTCCTATCATTCCAGTCTTCTCACCTTTTACTTCTCTCCCTCTCCATATATGCTACAATTCACCCAAATTCCTTTTTTGTTTTTCCTCATACCAGACATTCCATCTTCCCTCTCTATGTCTCTATCCTGTCTATCTTCTCCCACCCTCATGTCTAAAATACTCTTATTGGCCAAAGAGGCTGGCTGCTTGAGGTGTCATTCTAGTTCTAAAATTCTAGAAATGGATCTTGAATACTTCTCATAAATTAAAGCCTATGAGGAGGCAGGTCTTCTCAGCTGCTAGTCTTTTCATTTCACTTGATAACGCTGCAAAACTCAGTCACTTTAGCTAAGACTTTATGGGCAGGTCATCAACTGATGGAGGAAAAATTATAACAGATATATTAAGTTTCCAAAGATTTTTGATGCTTTTAATAGAAACATAAGTTTTCCCCCCTCCAATTTTCAGTTACTAGAGTAACCAACAGTTTTCAATAAATGCATATACTTCAAGGGCAGCTGTTACAAAGCCGGTTCTAATCTTGTGAGGAAAAGGATTGGCCTTTATTCCTTTCTCTGACAAAAATATCTCCTGACAGCTCTAATATTATCCTTTTCTTGTCACTAGTCTCTTGAAAAGAAAATATCTATTACAAGATGTAGCAAAAAATGTACAATAAAAAAAACTCTCAACTCTCTAAATTGTTGTAATGAACCTAAATTACAGAACAAGGTCCATATCATGCCATTTCCATGGATGAAAGGGCATGAGAATGGAGTCCACTCCTCAACTGAAAAATTGAGAGGACATGTAATACCCAGCTAAAATTCCAACTTGAGTGAGATAAGGAATTTGATCGTAAAAAAAGTAAAATTGAAAGGATGAATTTTATCGTGAAAATGTATGAGTAATAGTAGAGCAGTAAATAATTTGATGATTTTTGGTTATGTCTGTAAACAAAACAAAACCTGACCATATAGAATTGTGATTATTCAGACTGGAAAATAGAAGACTTCAGATTGATTTGATAATAGCTTTAAAAAACAGGATACAAGTTTTGCTTCATAATTTTAGTAGTGTGTTTTAGACAAGTGACTGTAATTTATGTAGGCTCTTAACAAGTGGCAGTAATGTGTTGCAACCACTTGGTTGGAGCAATGGAGAATAATAAATCATGATAGACAGTCACATGGTGAGGAGCCACAAATATTCCCACAGTTTCATAACCATGAATTTTCTAAATTTTATAGAAAGTAAAACAACTAAACCTAAGAGAATAGTAAAAAAAAAAAAAAAAAGTACAGATAACATTCTAAGATAAAACTTCTAACACAAATAAAACCGAAGATATAAACAGGCATCTTTCTTCCGCACCATTCTTGGTGGTCCTCCCTTGTTTCTTTACTGATATTAAAGACAGTAGCTTGATTTCAAAAAAACTTATTTTTAATGCTGTGTCAAACACTTAGTGTTTCCAGGGTTTGCTTTCAAAGTTTCTCTGGGCTTATTTAACTCCAGGGATAGTGCCTGGCACATAGTACTGTAATGTTAAGATAATGTGAATATCTTCCCTGCCCCTTAAGAGCCCCATGTGACCTGCTTTGAAATTTGGCCCAGCCCACAGCATATCATATGAGTCATGGTGGAAGGAACTTGCTGAACAGATGGAGCAAGAGGGGTGCAGCAGAGAGTTTATATTTCATGAATTTACCCTGAAAATACACCTGGATATGCATGGTGGCTGCTATAGGTATCTCATTGGTGCTACAAATGGTGATGAGGATGGGATTGCAAAATATAAAATTTCTACTTGAATACAGGAAGGCTCTAGGGAAGGATAGGCATCCCATGATGGGAGGATTTACCTTATTCCTCCATGGTGAGAGAATGGACTAAAAGCATGGGACCCTGTGAAAATTGGGAACCAAGGCTACAAAAGGGAGAACCTAAAGATTTACAAAGATGTTTGCAAGGAATGCCAATAGAACCAAGGAAAGAAATGGCAAGAATATGTAGAAGAGGATGGGCATTGTTAACATGCTATTATATGTATTATACATAAAAGCAGAGACAAATTGCTGGAGGAAAAGGTTCAGCTGAAAAAGAAGTTAACTGATTTTCAAGAGAAGTTTTCTATGCTATAGCTTCTAAACTTTCCTTTAGAAGAGCAAACTAAAATGTATCAGGTGATAACAAAAAAGACAGTGATGAGTTTAGCTCAAAAAATAACAAAGAAAGGGAAAATTAGCAACAAGAAAGTGAATGCAATCTTTGCATCTGCAGGGACTGAATGGGACCCAGATATCTGGGAGGAAGATGCACGGGAGGAAAATGAAACAAAATTAGATGAAGAGGCTTCTAGGAATGTGACTGCATGTTCAATTCTTAAAAGGAAGCAGGGGAACTGGGGGAGCACACAGTGTTTAAGGAAGTGACTGAGGATTTTACTCAGTGAGAGGTCACTGATATTTTAAGTCAATTCATTCCCAAAATGGTAAAATCATTAGTATTTTGGATGGTGTGAATCAGTGATGAAGGGGCTGGAGGAATGTGAATAGATAACATAGACTGTTTTAAATTTATAAGTATTAGAGTCCTTTTGTGCAATAAACTTTTAGGGATTACCTTTCAAAGAGGTAACAATGGAACTAATCTGTTAGCTTTCGCTACCAAGGGATGCAGTAAGCAGTGTCCCACTGACTATGTGGCCTAATGAAGATAGACTCTGGAATTCACTTAGAGAGTGCATGAGAGAAAATTAAAATAAGAGGTAATGAAAACTGCAATAATTGTGGGAGACACCAAGGCTTATCATAGCACTCATTTAACAGTTCATCATAGGAATATAACAGTGAAATCTGTTCCTCCTGCTTGTAAGCACCTGATTCTGACTCTACTAACTGGAGAAATAGGGCATCCTCTTTTGGAGGTGCTGGATAAGATTTCAAGTTAACTGACTTATGGGAATGGGGAAAAGATAAATTTCCTCAAGAGAGAAAAGCAAATAGCCAGTGGATTCAAAGTCAGAATAGACTAACAAGAAGAGAAATGTTTACTGCTTTATTAAGAGCAGGGACAGATTTTGGAAGAATAGATAGTATTCCAACTAATGAACTATATATAATGGACCAGGAAGAGGGACTTAGTATTAGACAGAATAGGGAAGTAAGAACTGCCCTACAGATCTTCCTGAATCATTGTATCTAAGTTCACCATACCTGCAGGGAGAATAGGAAATTGGCCAAGCTCCAGCTAAGATTAAAGAAATATACAGATGACGTTACAAACCTCATATCAATTTAACCATATACTGGAAAAATAGATAAACTACTGTAACTAGGGCATTAATAGATACTGGGGTGGAGGCCTCCCTTATATATGAAAACCCTGCAGTAAGGAAGACAGGAATTAGTGAAGTTCCAGTGGATTTATGGACTCCAGAAGCATGGCTGATGTTATATTTACCCTGCTTCTGGTTATTGCCTCCTTATTCTTTTTGGCCTTTGCGTGTTTGTTTAATGTTTGCTAGACTTGTCTCCTTGAAGATTAGTGCCCTTGTCTCATAGATGACTGACTGCTTAAGCTGGATGTGACCTTCTGTCCAAGACTACAGCACATCACTCCTGGACCTGGCATTGACCAAGC
This sequence comes from Bettongia penicillata ogilbyi, assembly GCA_023548195.1. Taxonomy (NCBI): domain Eukaryota; kingdom Metazoa; phylum Chordata; class Mammalia; order Diprotodontia; family Potoroidae; genus Bettongia; species Bettongia penicillata. The sequence goes on from JAJHZJ010000494.1 coordinate 1,859,179, forward strand.
TCTGGATATTGGCTACAATGTCTCATTCCTGGACCTGGCATCAACTAAGCTCCAGATACGAGCTAAGGAAATGACCCCTCAAATGGGACCTCGTGAGACAGGGAGTAGCTATAGAAGAAGAGACCTTCACCTCTTACCCCAAGGGATTTTGGGTCCCATTTGATCAAAGGAGGAACGATGGGGTGCTTATGCCCAAGTCCCAGCCTAAGATATTATTTTATAGGTTTATTTAGTGTTATCCCTGTTATTCAAATTATATTATTGAGCAGTTATGTTGATACTGGTTATCCCTAAACTCCCACTGACCTACTAATATATATGAACGACCTTGGGGCCAAATGTAATGTTAAGGTTATTTGAAGATCTTCCCTGCCCCTTAATAGGCCCATATGACCTGCTTTGAGCATTGGCCTAGCCCACAGTGTGAGTCACATGAAGCCCATGGTGGGAAGAGCTTGCCTAATGGGTGGAACAGGAAGGGTACAGTAGGAAGAGAGTTTATATTTTGCAAATTTACTCTGGAAACACATCTGCATATCCATGGCAGCTGCTGTATGACATTGGCGGTACAACTAGGCACTTAATAAAGGCTTATTGACTGACAAACTGACACAATCAGAGCTACCTGTAACCTTCACTTCTCTAGTAAGAAGCCTTTCTCTAATTTTTTATAGCAGCCTTCTCTCTTCCAATATGATGGAGTCATCTCTCTCTATAAATGACTGCCTTGCTCAGCAAGAGATACTTCATCTACCTCTCCTCAGGAGAGCATGACAAGATCACTGTAATGCTAGACAAACATCCTTTTTTCATCGTTTCCACAGTATGCCAAACACTCATTGCTCTTTCCAGACCCATCTTAAGAGGTTTCTCTCTCCTTAAGGCCAGTTAGTCAGTCAGTGGTAAGTGTCCTATGCTATGTGGTAGGTGTCCTGTGCTAAGTACCAAGTTGTTACCTTTATGTTTTTGATAACAAACCTTTCCCTACTATGCCTTAAAATTTTCTCTCTTTTTTTTTGCAATCATTTCTAGGTTCTTTTTCCATGACCTCTGAGCCATTAGAAGAATCTTGTAAACCTGAATGGCATATTACGGATAGAAAATTTAACTGGTTTCATTATGGAGTACCTGAAGACCTTTTCATGGAATAGTGACCAGCTAGTCTTTATCTCCACAAGAGTGAGATGGGGGAAAAATGGGTTCAAATTTCAACAGGAGTTTAGGTAAAGGTTTGGTTATGAGGAAACAATTCTTCCCAGTAAGGTTTGCTAAACATCTGAGTGTGTTGCCAAAGGAAGTAGTACAATTTCACTCCCCGTTTAAAATGGGTTATTTTCTTCTTTACCTGTATTGGTTCATATCACATCTTCTCCCCAGTTTTCTCACCTACAAAAGGGAGTTAAAATCAATGTTCTCTGAGTCTCCTTACAACTCTGATTCCATGATCATAAGGGGGTAGATTTGATGAAATTAAAATATTCTTTCCATCTCAGGCATCTAAAATTTATTAGTAATTTTCCTGAGAATTCGTAGGTATTAAATATACATATTTACAAAAGATCATGACCATATGACATATTAATATATATTATTCATATCAATCATCAAAGTTTCATTCAGAATGACTAAAAATGCTTTGCAGACTTTTAAGTGATATATAAATAGTAGCCATTTTTATCCATCCTGATTTTATACAAATATGAAACACTTGTTCTAGTCCATTACTCCTAGCAATGAAAAAAGTCTGATAATTTTTAGATGTATACATTTGAAAGTACATTTTTTGGTAACAGTTTCCAGAGGTAACTGATGCTCAATGTCTCCAAAGCGAAACTCCTTCTTTTCCCCACAAACAATTCTTGCTTTTACTTTCTGGTCTATTGCTTCCAGAAACATTTCCACCCTAACAATTCTAATTGAATGTGTGTGATATGCATAAGGAAACTTTATTTTTGATTGAAACCTGGTAGGAAGGGTTTCAACCTATTAGCAGAGAAGACTAAAGGGAGTGGTTGTGAGAAAGCATTTCCTTCTGCAACATGACTAAGGTGAAAATGTATTTAATAGGAATGTATGTGTAGAACCTATATAAAATTGTATGCCATCTCAGGGAGGGAGGAGGAGAGAGGGGGAGGGAGGGAGAGGGAGGAGAAAAAAATCTAAGTTATATGGAAGTGATTGTAGAACACTGAAAACAAATAAAATTTAAAAAAAAAGAAAGCATTTCCTTCCAGTGGGGTTCATTAACATCTGAATGACTTACTAGAGGAGCTGGTAGAACCGAACCCACAGCTATTCTGAACAGGGCACTACCATCTTTTCAGTTATCCAGGTTTATAATGACTCTTCACTTACACTAAGCCAATCAGCTGTCAGATTTTGTCATCTCTCCCTCTGAAAAAGCTCTCATTTTCTCCATTCACACAGATTCCACCCTAATTTAGGTCCCCATTATCTTTGTTCTTTTGCAATAGCCATATATAATTAGTTCCCTTGTTGAAAGTCTTTCTACACTGAAATCCATCCTCCACACAGCTGCCAAAGTGATGGATCCAAAGGGTACACCCGGCCATGTCTTCTCTTTATTCAATAAACCCTACTTTCTCCCTATTACTTCTGGGATGAAATATAAAATCTTTTGTTTAGCATTTAAAACTTGTCACAACCTGGCCCTTTCCAATCTTTCCAATAATTTCACGTTACTCTTTACCATATGCTGTATAGTTCATCCACACTGACCTCTATTTACTGTTCCTTACATGTTATGTTCCATCCCTCTTTTGTGCCTTTGTATTATTGGACCTCCATGCCTTCCCTCTTTGCTTTTGACTCTTAGTATCCCAGGTTTCTTTCAAAACTCAGTCCAAATACCTCTTCCCACCAATTAGTGCCTTCATCTCTAAGGTCACCTTGTATCTATTTTGTATCTATATTGTATGTACCTATTTATAACCTTCTTGTCTTCTCCATTCTTGTATAAGCTCCTGGAGGGCAGGAAAGCTCTCCTTGTTCTTTGATCATTGGTGCTTAGCACAATGCTTCAGCACATGTTTAATAAATCAGTGGCTAATTAGTGTCAGTTGACTGATAAAATCACAGTGCACATTTTGTTTAAGGTTCTGAAACTTTATAAACATTATTTGAATATCTTGAGAGACAACTTCCATGTCAACCTGTCATACTCAGAATGTTTGTTCCATGCTGATTTATTATTAAACTCAAGATGCATGGGGCATAGGGCCCAAGTCTGGCAAACTGGAGTTCTTTATGTCATGAAATTCCTCTTTTTATATAATGCAGAATGTGCTTCCTAGAACTAATAGGAATTTAAGTATCTTTACTAGTATGGTTTCAAAGTTCCTGTAGAGACAGCTAGGTAGAGTACTGAGGAGTCAAGGAAGACCTGAGTTCAAGTCCTGCCTAAGACATGTAAGAACTGTGTGATTATGGGCAAGTCAATTAACCTATCTGCCTTAGTTTCCTCCACTGTAAAAGGGGGAAAAGAGCAAAACCTAACTTGCAGGGTTTGTTATGAAGATCAAAGTGCTGGCACTTTTAGGTACTATATAAATGCTTATTCTTTCCTGTCCCCAGGACAAGAACTGAGCTTTATATTTCTCCCAGCAGAGTCTACACTGTCCCTCTTCTCTCTCCTCTGAAATCTCTCACACCATTTTATTTTAGTTTTCTTCTATATATTACTAGTACAGGCCATGAGGTCCAGTGGTTAGAGTGTTGGAAATAGAACACTTGGGTATGAATCCTATTTTAGTCACTATGAGACCCTTACCTAGTCACTTAATTTGTTCTTGGTATAAAATGGGAAGAATAAAGTCTATAGAGCACTTACCTAATGATATGTTTAGGATCAAATGAGATAATGTATGCAGGCAGCTTTGTAGACTTTTAAGCATATAAGTGACAGTTATAAATCTTATTACAATAAACTATGCCTATAGTTATATATCTATTTATCTTATTATTAATAGACTATAAGATCCTTGAGAAGTATGATGGTGTCTTATCAGGACCTCGGTTGTCTTAAGTCTAGCATACATTTAATAATATTATTATTATGGATACAGTAATTGAAACTTACTGGGCATCCTTGCAGCCAGGGAACATTGGGAGTATGAACAGTGTCATTACTCTGTTATTATAGAATATTATAGATAAAATTACAACTGTATGATAGATAGATATCCTGTGCAAGTAAAAATGAGTCTCACATTTGTAATGGAAGGTCATGGTGTAGTGAACAGGGAGCTGGGGCTTGGAGGCAGGAAGATCTGAATTCAAGTTCAGCCTCTGATACTTACTGGCTATGTAACCCTGGACAAGTCACATGACTTCTCAGTGACTCAGGCAAATCTTACAAACCTTTTTGGTGTCATGGTCCCTTATGTCTGTTGAAGCCTATGGTTCTCTTTCCCGAATATTAGTGTTTTTAAATGCCTTCAGGAAAATGCATAACATTATGATGAAGATCATTTCCTTTAAATACAGTCATAATGCAGCCATAAAAAAATGTTTCATGGATGTTAGGTTAAGAGTAAAGTTGGAGAGGAAATTCTCATCTGCACAAGAGGAAGTTCTGGGAGGCTCCTTAGACTAATGAATGCTTGTGTTTTATTAAAACAAAATAGAGATTTCTGTGGATTGTGACTGTAGGGGAAACTTTCCAACTTTAGGAGCTTCAAGAGGGTGAGGTTGAAGAACTTACAGGATCCATTCCCTCCCTTGTTCAAGACTGGCAAATGTGATGAAGTGGTATCTTCTCATTCAACACCCTGTGATGAAACTGGTACTGAACTCCCCTCCTGCTAGTCCTAGCTGGGTCTGAGTCCGAACAAATCTTCTCTTCCAACACCCTCAGTCTATTCAGCTCTGTCTTTTCCATTCTTAGCTCCTGGCTTTGGCTTCTACTTCAGACACCATCACAGGTTCTTCCAGTTTCTTTATCTCTGGGCAGCATCTTCTGATTGTCTGAGTCAGCCTCCACCCTCACCCTTCTGTCTGTATCAGAGTGACCTAGGTAAGTTGATTCACTTCTCTGTTCCAGACAGGGAAAATTTTTTGATCAAGTCCCATGAAGTCAGAATAATTGCAGTCTCTACGTGATCTGACCATTGGATTCAGCTGCAGGCAAAGAGTATAGGGCCTAACAAAATGTATTATACCCTTGGTGGAGTAATGGGGAAGAGAGGTCTAAATCTACTTGATTTCATCTGTGAAGGGATTTCCAAGGATGAGAACTATTTATGCAGATCGACAACCTCTGTAACTTAAAGTCTTAAGAGTACCAGTGCTAAGGACATTGAGAAGTTAAATGACAGTCATAAATATATGAGAGATAGGTTCTGAACCCATGTCTTCCTGACTCCAAGCTATCCTAGACTGCCTCTCACATTATATAGAATAAGAGCTTGATATACATTCACTGAATTGAATAAAATTATAAGAAAAAAAATATTTGCCAAGTAAGCAGGCTAAGGTAAAGTATTAGTAGTGGAATCAAATTTGGCTTAATCATTATAGAAAAGGCATACTTTCTCAAGGAGTAGATAATCTGAAAACTCAAGTGCCATATCCACAGCTTAATTCTGTTTCTGTTTAAAGGCAACAGTTGTAGACTGAAGCAATGCCTGCAATCTATCACAGAGCTTTACCAATGAACAGAAGACTTAACAGATCAAAGAAAATGCTAGAGTAAGGATGCTGTTCATACTCCCAACCCTCCCTGGCTGCAAGGACACCCAATGAGCTTCAATTAACTCAATCTCTGATGTTTGTCTTTCCCTTCGAGCTGTGACCCAGAAGATAATGCAAAGAAAAAAAACACAGCAGGCCTGCACCAACTGTCAGTAATTCAGAAAGAGAAACAAAAATAGAGATGATTTCAAGAAATGTTTCAGGGTAGAGAAGGACCAGAATGGGGGAAAACCACCCTTCCATTCCTAACATAGGAGAATGTCACACTTAATTGCATCTATTCATCACCTCTACTGATATCAATGGAAGAAATACATATAAATCTCCTGAGAAAGAAAGTCCATCAATTTCATGCTGTGATTTCTCTTAAATCCATGGGAACTTATAATTATTTTGAGATTTCAGGAAAGACAAGGATGTTTAGCAAAATAACAATTTCTTTTTCCTGCTTTAGTGTTTAATCCTATGAAACAACTGTTGTCTGTTACTCACTTCCTACTTCTCCCCCATGAGTTAGGTGGTAAAGCCAGGTAGTCAAAATCTTACTCTGTAAGAGTAATAAGTCTTTAATGTCCCACACAATGCTTATAATGTAAAGGAACCACAAATATCAGTAGGGATCATTTCATTCTTTATCCTTGTATCCCCAGCTCCTAGCACAGAACTTGACCCATAATAGGTATTTACTATTTATAGACTGATTGAATGCTATAATTTATTCTTATTAATAATCTCTTGACCATTTCAATTGTAAAAATCATTGAGGATAGGTAGGGCTGATAATGGGGCAGCTAGCTGGCATAGTGCATAGAGTACTGGGCTTGGAAGAAGGAAGGCTCATCTTCTTGAGTTCAAATCTGGCCTCAAACAATTATCAGCTGTATAACCCTGGGCAAGTCACTTTAACTTTTTTGCCTCAGTTTCCTCATCTGTAAAATGAACTGGAGAAGGAAATGATAAATTACTTTAGTATCTTTGCCCAAAAAACCCTAAAAGGGGTCATGAAGAGTTGGACATGACTGAAATGACTAAACAACAGACGGATAAAGTAATGTCAGTAGAGATAAATAAAATGGCAGTGACACCTAAGTGATACAGCCTTATCAGAATCTCAGAGTCCCATTAAGAAAAAACAATAGTGAAGGAGAATAGAACAGTGTAATTGTGTGTTAGTTGGACCTCCACTTAGTTTTACAGATACAGCTGACTCACAACAGAATTAATTTCTTGCTGTCTGCTCTTTAAAGAGAAAAGCTTTCATAATTCAGTCTAATTTGTTTCGTGTGTGTACATGTGCATGAGTGTGTGTGTGTATTTATTCTCAGATCCCAGCCTGTCTTTAATATAAGGGTTGAAAGGTTTCTAAAGTGCTCTCTGCAAATCATTATAAAGCACCAAACTGATGTGGATCTTAACCATGTAATGATGCACTGCAGATTCTGCTGCTGGAGAACAGGGTTAAGACTTCAGAGATGAAAATGGGCAGATAACAGAGAGCTTTCTTCAGGTGCTACCACAAGTTAGCTGACTTCCATTGCAGATATCTGGGAAAAGTCAAAGCTGGATATATACACATACACATACACATACGCACACATACAGATCTATATCTATCTATCTATCTATCTATCTATCTATCTATCTATCTATCTATCTATCTATCTATCTATCTATATCTTTCTATCTATCTCTCTATCCCTTTCCAAGTGACATTGTAAAGGTATTAAGGATCCTGAAGTGGAATAGGAAAAATGGGAGCTAAAAAACAAGTAATCACTAAATGTAACCTTACAAAATTCTCGCAAAGGTTAGATACCACCTGGGAGAGGTAGGAATCCCAGGACAGGGACTGGACCCATGCTTTTCCTGGAACTCCCAGATGAGGAAACCACACTTTCAGCAGTGTAGGTGGGCATCTTCTCTGCATCTTAGCTTTCTAACCTCTGACAGGTTAAGCAACTTGCTCAAAGTCCAAGAGCCAAAATTATTTAGGGCAGGACTGGAAGTCAGGTCTAATTGGCTTCCAGGATAGTTCTCTATCCATGATGCCACTGCCTGTATTTTTTAAAAATATTAATTCTAATTTATTTACTCAATGCCAAGCCTTCCCAAACCCTTACTTTTACCTTCTATTCCTTTGCTTTGAAACGACAATGAAAGATTTCCACTGTCATACATTAATTTCATGTATGTAATGCAGACCAGGAAACTCATTATTTTTAAAAGAAGACATGATATATAATGGGTATTTTTATAAACTATCTGAAGAACGGACAAATCCTGTGGATCTACAGAAAATGAGCAACCCACATCCCAAGGTCTTATGAGAGGAAAATAAAAATACTTTATGAACCTGAAAATCTACATAAATCAATCTTCTGAATATTACTTAAAATACACGTAAAATCAAAGGAAACACTTTTCACATATTATCTCACTTGACCTCATAACAATTTTATGAGGTAGGTGAAATTATTTATTTCCATTTTCTGCATCTGAAAACTGAAGAGCTGAGGTGAAACAACTTGCCCAGAGTCCTAGAACTAGTGAATGTCTGAGAAGAGATTTAAAGAATAGTTTATCCTAACCCCCAATCCAGTATTCTAATGCTGTCAACAGTGTCAAACTCATTTAGAAACTGGGAATCACTAATGTGTATAAAAGGATAATTGCTAGGCACATATTAAGTTAAAAACACAAATAAACATTACCTGTGTTCTACTGTATTTTATTTTGTTAAGTATTTCCCAATTCCATTATTACATTTTAATCTTGTTCTGTCTACACTTGGGAGCATTGCCATAGTATGTGTCAGCAACGACATGCTGTTTCTCATTTTTGAAGAGGAGGTTAGCTACTTACACTTGGAGCTAAGCAGAATAAAGATAATAATGAACCACTTAGCTCGAAGCTATTACAAATCCATTTTGAGAAATGTTCCAAGGTGATTTTAAAGGGTAAAGAAGGTAGTAGAACCATGGCCAGACAATGAAAATCCATGGTAAAGCTAACAATTTTGATAAGAATTTGAACAGCCATATTAACTAGAGAAAACTATATTCCTGAATAATTTCAAGAAATATGGTTTACATTTATAATTTTAAGAGATATAGAAGAAGAAATGTAACTAGCAAAGAACCATCAAATGGAAAACAAGGGACTGGATTTCTAATCTCAGTTCTGTCCATCAATTAGTGCTATACTCCTAAAAATGACTTAATTATTCTTAGCTTTAGTTTTCTCATCTGTAAAACGCAGAGGTTGAAGTACATGGGCTAGACACCTTCAAAATCCATGACGTTCTTCATACATATGGCAGTTTGAATCAATAGCTATTAACGTGTCCAAAATAGAACTTATCATGTCCCCTCTGACGGGTTCTTTCTTCCAGACATCCCTCTTTCCATGGAGGTTGCCATTATATTTCTTCTAGTCATCAGTTCGTTATCTTGAAATCGTCCCACACTCTCCCTTCTCCCTTGACCTCCATATCCATTCACTTGCTAATTCTAGCTGTACATCATCCACAAGTCTCCTTTCTTCCACTTGCACATGATTACCACCACAGTTAAAGTCATTTTCATCTCAACTGCACTATTGTACTACTCTGTTAATTGGATCCCTTGATTCTTGTCTTTCTTCTTCCAAACACAACCGCCACACAACTGCCAAAATAACTTTCTTGAGATACAGGTTTGATTACCTTTTCTCTCCCAAAATTCTTCATTGGCTCTTTGTTGCCGCTAGAATTTAACTAGGATCCTTTCCTACTAAGGAAACTAAATATAAAGTACTAAGCCTTTACAATTCTCCCTAACTAGTATTTAATTTGCCTTTCTTAATTTCATACTTTACCCACACACTCTATGTTCCAGTCAATTTGGACTATTAGGTACTCCCAAACCTGAATTTTCAACTTATGTCTCTATTATACAAGTCATTCTTCCTGTCTGTAGGGATCTGTCTTTCCAGTTCTGAATTTCAGGATCTTTTGATCCCTTCAAGCCTTACCTCAAGTATCATATTCTCCATGAAGCCTTCCTTAGGTATCTCCACTCTCAAATGACCTCAGATGTACTTATCTACATACACATGAATCACTCAAGTAGAATATGAGTACCTAGGAAGAATTTTGTATGTTCCACTCCCAGCAAAGATCTTTGCAAAAAAAAAAATTGCAAAGACTGGTTTATTGAACTTGTCTAATATCTGGCTGACTCCCCCTTGTAATGTTATCTGGGGTAAGAAATTTGTTTGCAAACTTCTTCACATTTGGTGACAATTTTACCCAGTCTCTTTAGAAATTTTAACTTTCTGACAATGTCAAGATAGTGGGTCTGAATGAATGTGGTTTTATTGGACATAGTGCCATGCACATCTTGAATACTAGAGCTGGAAGAACCTTAAAGAGGGCATGGCTCCCTCATTTTATGGAGAAGGAAACTTGGGCCCATGTGGATAAAGTGACTTGGCCAAGAGCACCAAGAAAATCAGCAACCAATCTGGGACTGATTCCCAGATTTGTGATTGATGTTTCTGCCTCACTACAGACATCACAGGTTACGTGATAGGAAAATGGTTGTCGGAGATGTCCTCACATTACAAGTGAGGATTATAAAAATAAAGCTGCTGGACTTTCTATATGGAGATTGCATTTTATAACTCCAGAGAGGAGGTAACTTTTTTCTAACATAGAAATTAGATTACATTCCCCTCTTCCATTCATCATAACTTCTTTTCACCTCTCTTCTTCTATTGGTTGTACTTGAATTCTTTCTGGCTTCTGGAGTCATACTTTAATTTCATAAACTGAATTAACCATCTGAGAAAAATCCTATTTTCCTTAAGTGTTCACTATGACAGCCTTCACAAAGGTGATGATATTGTGTCCTGAATTGAAGAGGTCCCTTACATTTGAAGGGGATTGATTGAGAAATTAATTAATTTCCCCTTGGGTTATAAAGGAAGCTTCGGTCATCTCTTTAGTCTAGTAGGTGAAGTAGGAACATTCCCTTGGGGCTAGTTGGATGGAGAATGTTGAAAATGGAGATGAAGTGAGTTTGTTTGTTCAATTTTAGTGAGCTAATGCTGAAGCTAGTGATGTGAAACACAGAGAGGGAGAATGCAATGTAGATAAAGTGCTGTGATTGTGCAGAAAGCTGAAACTTGATTTAAGAAATAAAAAACGAGTGTAAGATGAAGGTGCTTCCAGCCCATAATCACAGGTAAGCACACTAGTTCTAGTGCACAAAGAAATTCCAGTTCTAGGGACGGTGATAAGAAAGATAGATTGTTGGATTTGGGGTATATTTGACTTGCTATAGCACTTAGATCCCAGTAAACTGAAAACTGAAAAAATTGAAGCCAGAGTTCTTGGGTGTCAGGGAGGAATAAACAGTACCACATCAGAATTTGTATTTAGGTGGGACCATGAGATATTGCAACGTGAGCTTTATTAGATGTCACACCTATAGCTCAAAGTGGGTATGTTTTGTCTAGCTTTTTAAAATCTCCCTCTTCATACTAACAGACTCTTAGCTATTTCTAGAAAATCTAAAGATGCTGAACTTTCCTGGGGTTGCTGTCAGGTCTGGAGACAGAGCCCCATCCATCTGCTTCTAGGACAGGAACAAACTTAAACCAGGTTGTGGTGGAAAGAACACTTGGGGAAATGGTAATTCTGGGCTTTCATTAGGAATTCCATCTAGCTCAGGTTAATCTGAAGAGACAACTGATTATAACTTGACCTTGCATGGTGGTTCTTCAATTAAGGAGAGGAACTTTTGGGAAACTCTGAGAATTCTAATACCTAGGAGCTGGCCAGGGTCTTTTTAAGATCATAATTTCTTGAGATATTTTTGGGGGATACCTGAAATTACTCAAGGGTTGAGGGTTATCACCTCAGGTAACCCACTCACAAACTGGCCATCTAACTGACGGTTATGACTGACATCTTCATTCTGGGAGAGTAAGGCATGCCATGTGAAGTTCATGATTGACATCATTTCTTTGAATTATATCTGACATGAAAATATATACTATCATTCACTAGTTATAGGGATAAGGACTGGATCAATAATTTCAGTGATGTGGGGAATACTTTTTCTATCACTTTCAGTCTTAGAGTTGCTTGGAGGATTGAAAAGTTAAGTGACATGCCTAGGGTGACACAGAAAGTATGTGTCAGAGGCAAAGCTTGAATTCGGGACTTTTTAGGTTTAAGGCCATCCATATCTGCTATAGCACACTTCCTCAAGTTATATATTCTACAGTAATATTACCAAGTATATGGATACTTTATTTACTTTCATTTACTCCTAACCTCAAACAGTAGCTATACATTGATCATATTACCTTTCAGATAATGTGTCATATTCATTTAAACTGCTGCTAGTCCACAGGGTTTATCTGACCTGTATATCACATACTGCAAAGGTTTTCATTTTCCATTTTATAAAACCCACCTTCCTTTCAAATTTGTTTGGGACTTTTTTAATGAGAGATAAAGAATTCTGTATCAAGATGCTGCATCTAATGCTTGGATGAACATATTTGACATCAAGTTGGTGAGTTTCTTATATTCGAGATATTCATGTCAGGGCTCTGAGATATCCACATGCATTTATCCAAAAATGAAGAAATGAATGATGAAAATGCCAAAAAGGATATAAAATAACAAAAAGTAAAGAACTTCAGGAATTTCTCTTGAGAAGGGGTCGGAAAACTGTGATCAGCATTAAGGTAGCACACACGACTGTCAGCTGCTGTCACTAAGCTGTTGCATGGATACAGGGACATGCTGGGAGGCTAATGACATTCCAGGAACTAGCTCCCTTCAATTTATCATGGGGAAGTACCAGGCTGGGGGCAAGGCAGACTTTCCCTCCCATATTATGGGTACTCTTTTAATTCTTTGTAGCAAAGAGACAAGTTTGTTTAACTTTTTAATTAGTGTCTGTCCTTGCTGACAGATATTGTGAACAAGGCACTTTTTCTCCATTACTGCTTTGACTGTAGATTTAATTACTTTGGAAATTAATCCAGAAGCATGACTTTAGGCACAACATTTAAGCCATCTGTGTAGCTATACTCTTCTTTGTTTTTTCCAAGTATCATACCACTCTCCTGGTGAGTGGTAAGAAAAGAATGTAAGGAAAGCAATTACCAGTGTGAAGTCAGGCACTGCACGGAAGGTGTGTTATGAATCATACCTTTGGAAGCCTGTGCTTTATTTAAGCTGTATGGAGGCATTATTGGAGAAGATTCAAGAAAACTTAGTGGATCGAGCTTTGACACTAAGTAGTGGGCTAGTCACTCACTGGCACTCAACTTCCTCATCTGTAAAATGAGGAGATCAGGTCAGATGATCTCAAGGTTTCCATTATACACTGACATTCTAAGACTATGATTTTCAACACAAGGACTTTAAAACAAAAGGACATATTTGATTGATTTGTAAAATGATAGCACTGGACCTCATCTCTGAGGTTCCTTCCAGCTCTAACATTCTCTGCACACATACCTTTCAACTCATCTCCTAATGAATCAAGATGAAATACATGTTCCCTGGTTATTATTAGAAATGAGAATGATCCCTTCCTTCCTCCCTCCCTATCCCTCCACCAAAAAAAAAAATGAAGCTGAGCATTCTTTTATAGACTACAGACATGTAGCAGAAGACATGGATTTTTTTTTGTCTTTCATGTCACAAATGGTAAGTAATCAAAATCCTCTTAGTCTCACTAAGTGTTTGATCACAGAGTATGGCATGCATTTGAACTAATGGAGGCAGGAATGACTAGGGGAGGGGTGGAGAAAGAAAAGGCAGAAAACAACAGCAGTATGGTACCTTCTCATACAATCCAGCGCCCGGATGAAGAAGTCCTTGTGCAACTGATGTTCATCTCTCAAGATGGTGCACTGCTCAAGGGTAACTGACATAGACGTCCTGTCTTTGGCACTTTTACAACAGGTAATTCGAATCCCATTGAGTTTGCGGCAAATCTGCAATACCAAAACTGGATTATGGCTTGTTCAAAGCTGCTTGGATATATCATGCTGCTACAGAAATAAAGCAGTATGCTCTATGGGGAAGAATTATTGATTTTGGAGTCAAAGGTCCCTATGCATTTTGGGCAGGTGAGCCATTTTACCTGTATGGGTTCAGTTTCTTCATGTGAAGAATAAGAAGTTCAGACTTGATGTTTCTCAGGGTCTCTTTTAGCTTTTAATCTATGAAGTTCTAAAATTCTGAGTTTTTTAAAAATTAATTTATGGAATAAAACATTTCTATAACAGTACAATTTTTTTAAAAAAAGATGATTTCAGATGGTAGAAACCTACTATCTTCAGATATGAACTAAGAATCCAACCCACTCCTTTATATTTGAAGGGTTTACTATATGTAACTACTTCTTAAATTAAAACTCTGGTATAAAGATAGTAGGACAACTAGTCAAATGTGTTTCTCTCCCTGTGGTAAAGGGATTGTTGAAAACATATTTAAGGTGCTAAATTTCTAGGACAGATAAAATGGGATTTGGCAAAGATTAACATTAACCTAAAGTGGATAGAGCTTCACTGCTGCAATAATTATGTTGCCCAACTCTGTGTTAGGTGCTGGGGGTAAAAAGACAAAAATTGAATAAAATTTGCCCTCAGAGAGAATAGTGTGTTGACCATTAGAAAGACAAAATATTCTGAGCTACCATCTATTGACCACAACTTCAAAAAAATTTACAATATTCCTGATAAGATGATACAAAAGAGGTTTCAGACACTACCTCATAGAGCACTGACAACTTAAGATTCTGAGTAGTAGAAAAGGGCCATGGCACATTAGTAAAGAGTTTTTTCATCACGATGCACTGATACCCTAGAACCAGAGAGCAAAGTAGGCAAGAAAGATCACCTTAGAATCACCTTAGAAAAGAAATTCCCAAATTAAAACTCCAGGGAACATTATAGTCAAATTTCAGAATTATTCAGCCCAAGTAAAAAATACTGCAAGTGGCCAGAAAGAAACAATTCAAGTATCAGAAAGCCACAATCAGGATTACACAGGACTTAGCAGGTACAACATTAAAGGACCGGAGAGCATGGAACATGATATTACGGAAGGCAAGGGATCTATCACTACAACCACGAATCTTTACCCAGCAAAATTAAGGATGATACTTCAAGGAGAAAAAAAGGGTCATTCAATGCAATAGAAAGGTTTCAAGCTTTCAAAAGATGACTAGAATTGAACAAAAAAAAAATTGACCTCTAATATCAAAAGAAGCCTAACAAGGTAATATAAGAGCAAGGCATCTTTTGCATACCATTTTACAAAATGCCTTGAGTCATTTCATCTCTCCAACAAATCTATGACATTTTACCCACAGGGAAGTTGAGATTTTGAAGAGTAAAGAAGTTTACCCAAGATAATTCAACTTAAATGTGACAGAGTTCAGATTTCCAACGAGATCTCCAGATTCCAATTCTAGTGTTGGTCCCAATGTATTACTCATCTTCTGGGTGTAATGGTTTTCATTTTATAATTTTGTTTTGTTAGGTAAGAATTTTTTTTTCCTTAGAAGTGTTGACCGGATTCTGGTCAAGGCTGGCATAAAGGAGGGATCAGAGCACTGACTTAAGCGGTAACCTCTGCAGTGGCTGTGTTGGAACTACCACCACTTATACATGTAAATATGGAACCTCCCTGTGGGAATGCAAACAAGCAGCGTCTATGAAACTGAAGCTACCCATCAACTCTACCATTCATTTTCATGCCCAAACGATCATGACCTGCACATATCAACTAGTTTGATAAGATGTTCAAGTAACTTTCCTAACATGCTATTCCCTATCAAGGTTGGCAAACTCCTCCAATGGTTTTTTCAAAAGCAATAATCAACAGAAGCTTGCAAAAATCAAACCTGACTCAAAGTTATCTCACAGATTGTCGGACAATGAGCATTTCTCAATATTATCATGCTGACTTCCATCCCTTTGCAGACTCTCAATGGATGTGGAAGACATTCCATCCTCATTTCTACACCCAGCGTCTTTAGCTTTCTTCAAGGATCCTTGTGTACCACAACCTACAGGAAGTCTTTCCAAGATTCATCCCATCTCACAAGTATCTGGTATTTTTCTAAGCTATCTGTACATCATTGACTTTCTAGGGGAATATAAACTCCTTGAGGGTAGGGATGATTTTTCGTTTTGTCTTTTTATCTCTGGTTTTAACACAGTGCCTGACACGTAATAGGCACTTAATAAATAGATTAGATAGAACTGAGTTCATTTGAGGGCTGAAGTAGTCATCCTCCCCCTAGTCCTGACTCTGAAGACATCATAGACACATTCATAAGGAAAAAGACTCAAAAACAAGCATTCTATAAGAATGGAATCCTATAAGATGCATTTCCTCACATTATAAATTTTCTTTGTTCCTAATGTGAGAGAGAAATGTTAAAGAGATGGAGTGCAGAAGGGGAAGAAGAAGAAAAGTTTAACAGGGTCCTATGAGGGTGGGCCTCCTGGCAGTGGGTGGTGGTAGTTGAAGGGAGTTGCTGGTTGACTTACTTGGTTGTCAAGGATTTATCAAATTGATAAGGCCTATTAAAAGTAGGTTTAAAAAGGAATTTTATGATATATTCTGAGAGGACCATAGTATGTAGAGATAAAAGGGAGTCTTAGAAATCAACCCTCTCATTAAAAAGCATAGAGGAACTGGGGACCAGGGAAGAAGGAACTTCTATCATATATGTAATAAGAAACAATATCAAAATTACAACTCAGGTCCCTCTATGTTTTCTTTTTCCTTCTCCATTTTGCCAATGGTTTTGTTGATAAATTTCTACACCAGATAACTGTTTGGAATCAAGTTGAGGGAAGTCTGTATTACCCAGGGGAGTCTGAAAGACAGCAAAGGGAACAACTTTTTTCACATCAACTGTTTTTACAACAGTTGGGACAACAAATCAAATATTCATAACAAACTTTTTCCCCTTTAAAAGGAGACATCCCTCAAAAAGAAGCAGAGGAAGGAACCCTAAAGTCTACACTCTCTAGTTTGAGGTAGGTCAGAGAAGTCCTCTATTCTGAATCATGAGACAAGGTGATCAGGGAAGAGACCAGGTGATTAGATGGGCAATATTTTAGACTGGAATCTTCCTAGGACAGTTTATCAATTGCCCACCCAAATCCAGGATCTTGATCCAAGTAGCAACTTCTCTTTCAACCTGTTTCCTAGATAGAATTCTCTGATTTGTGGACTAAAATTTAGTACGTGGTTCTTTGGGAGGAAAGCAAAAAAAATATACCTTGTTGGTCAAGAAAATTCAACAAGTTTCAACTCCCTGCTGAAGAACTCTGGATATTAAAAGAATTCACTTAATTGAGCTTTTGTTCCCAGGTTTCAACTCACTGTTGTTTAGCTAGTCTAAGAAATATCATAGTGGCACTAGATGGGTTTTGAAGTTGATGTCAAAAAGACTTAAATTAAAATAATACCTCAGACACTGGTTTATGTGACTATTGACAAATCACTTAACCTTTTTGTATCCCAGAGAACTCTAAGGCAATAGCTGCGCGATCTGCATTGAGAGGACATTTTTCTCATTGGGAGTTTCCCTATGTTAGTGAAATCACAGGTCTGGTGAAATGAATATACATACACAGAGATATAAATACACATATAGCCAAACATGGAAGACTTCTTTCATATGTGTGTATGGGTATGTCTGTCTTGTCTGTGTATGTATGGGGGGTGGGAAGCAAAAGGTGGAGGGGGAGAGAAGAACAGGGAGGTGAAAGGAGGGAAGGAGAGAGTGTAACATTGATTTGTGATTTCATTGGTGTGAGCAAACTCTTTCCAGGAAGGTAGATCCCAAACTGCTCTGTCATTTATGTTCATAAAGAACTGTCTGGGGGCAGTAACAGGTTAAATAACTTATGTGTTCTAACACAGGGCATAAAACTAGGTCTTTATGACTATAAAGACAGTTCTCTATACACTGTCATGACGATATCCCTCCCTGCTTTCCCCCATTTTTCTCCCCATTTCTCTCTTCTCTTTCCCTCCCCTATCATTGTGTCACTGTCTCTTTGTAACTATTTCAGCATGGTGTACATTATATATATTTATGTATCAACATAGTTAAAATCTTAAAATTCTGTCTTTGAAAAGACTTTGTCCCTAGCCATGCTACTTATACTCCCAGTGTCAAAGGCAACTCAACAAGGCACTGAATTGCAAAAGAGTTTCAGATATTGTTAGAGTGACCCAGCACCTAGCCAATACCTGGCTCATTGAAGGCACTTAATAAATGTTGATTGACTGATTCAGGGAGACCCACACATTCAAATATGTGCCTATATACGGATATGGGTGTATTATGTGCCCTTGTGTAGAAAGGGTCTGGTATAAAAACACACACAGCATTTTAGGAGTTAAAGTACATAGAAACATTGATTCTTATCGTTATTGTCATAGTCTTAGTGGAAAGTAGGCAATTATTTCTCAGAATTTCTTGGGAACTGTGAAAATGTATGGAAAAATACATGTGGGGTTGGAGCAACTTCATGGTCTGGCTCCTCTAATGCTCTACTTATAATATTGGTTCTTCTACTGCATGGTTCTGTAGCCTTTGTAAATCATCACTGGTGCTGGGGGAGGGGGGAAGGGGAGAGAGAAAGACAGAGACAGACAGTGAGAAGGGGAGAGGGGGGAGAGAGAGAAGGGCGCAAGAGAGGGGGAGAGAGAGGGAAAGAGGGGGAGAGAGAAAGAGAGAGAGAGAGAGAGAGAGAGAGAGAGAGAGAGAGAGAGAGGGAGAGGGAGAGGGAGAGGGAGAGGGAGAAAGGGACAGAGAGAGGGACGGAGAGAGAGAACTAACAAGAATGACCTGGTTCCAACAAGAGTTATGACACACTTGTGTGACCTTAGGCAATTCATTTCTATTCAAATTAATCCAACAAGCATTTAGTAAATGCCTTCTCTGTCACAGGAATGGTAATAGGGCTTGGGAATAGGAAAAAAAAAATGAAACAATTCTGATCTCAAAGGGGGAGAAATTCTAAGAAGAAAACATTCTGTACGTTGCTAAGTAAATACAAAAAAAATGCAGAGTAATTTAAGAGGAGGATAAAGTCCTAACAGCTGGGAGATGAGGGCAGTATTCACTGACATATCTCTAAGGAAAATGATTCATAGTCATATTTTTCATGATACATTAGGATACATTTCATAACAGTATAATTTTTTCTGTTCCTATCATGGGAAATAAAAATGAAAAAAGATGAAGGGCATGTTTAGGAAGACAGAGATTGCCAGAGCCCCGTTAAAAGGGCTCCCCCCAGGATTGATGGATGGTGAGCGGGACAAACTTCTTCACAGACATGCTTGGATGTCCTTGCATGAAATCTCAGTTCTGCTCATCCTTAAAGGTCATTAGGGATTCCAAGAAGTAGAGTGAGGAAGGGTGCCATGGAAACTGACAGCTATGGTGACACTGGTGTTCGAGCCAGTTAGCTCTCTTCCTTTACCCTTATTTTCCTCATCAATAAGATGGAGACAATCATATTAGCTCTACTTAGCCCATACTGTTCAAGTCAACCAACATTTCTTATGGCCCAAAATGCCACAGATTATGCAAAGAGTTTAGATTTTATTTGGGGTAAGCACACTGACAAATATTGCTGTTATTCAGTCATTTCAGTTGTGTTCCCTCTCCATTGGTCAGTTGTGACATTCGTGTACAATTCTCTGTGACTCCGTTTGGGGCTATCTTGGCAGACTTACTGGAGTGGTTTACCATTTCCTTTTCCAGTTCATTTTAGAGATGAGGAGATTGAGGCAAGCAGGGTTAAGTGACTTCCCCAGGATCACATAGCCAATAAGTATCTGAGACCAAATTTGAACTGAGGAAGACAATAGATTAATCCTTCCTGACTCCAGGCTCTGCACTCTGTCCACGGCACCACCAAGCTGCTCGACAAATATTAAAGCATCATAAAATCCTGAATTATTATTAATATTGTCATTTCCATGTTAGTAAAGTGGCAAAATCAACTGTAATCTACCTTCCTGGGATACTGGGAGAATCATCAAGAATTTTAGGTAATTACGAAGCTAGAAAGAGGCAATTGTTGCTCAGAAAAACCTATTCAAGAAACTCTAAACTAATATAATAGGGTGTTCAATGGAAACACTTACAATAAGACCCTGAAAAAATGTTTCTAGGTTTTCCCTTTGATGTTCCTCCTTAGGATCCAAGGAAGATATGACAAGAAAGTCAATCTACTAGCCTCTGCCCTGCTCTCTGTAAATTATTTTATATAGTCTCTTGCTGAATTATCTATACCCTCTTCCCAGAAGGGAGAAGCAATACTGTGTATAATCAAAGGTCTGGCAACAGAAAAAAAAGAAAGAAAAGAAAAAGGCTGGTTTTTCATATGTATGCTAGTGGTACAGTATGGAATCAAGAGTATTCTAATATTTATGATACCAAACTCTGAGTTGCATTAGCAATATTGTGCAGTAGCTATAAAAACAGTAGTCATCATAATGATCTTCAGGGTCTCCCCAATTAGAATATGAACTTCTTGGGAGTAAGGACTGTCACACTTCTTTCTTTGTATGCTGAATTCTTAGCATAGTGCTTTGAACATAAGAGCCTAATAAATGCCTTTTTTCCTTCATTTTTCATTTTTTCCTTCCTTCCTTCTTTCCTTCTTTCCTTCCTTCCTTTCTTCCCTCCCTTCCTCCCTAGTATGAGGTAGATTCCTAACAAAAGAGTCTATAGAAAGACCTCACATGCTAACTGACAAATCACAAAGTTGTATGCCTTGTTTCACCCATGGGTGCTAGAGTATCCTCTGGATGTCTGCCAATTGACAGCTAGAAAGCTACTCTTTGGGCTACCTAGATGATTTTTGTCCCTAATCCATCCCATGACCCAGTCTGATGTAAATCTAAACCAAGTATGAAAAAGACCTAAGAAATGAGGAGGCTCTTTTATCCTATATAAAAGGAGAGAAACAGAAAACTGCGAAAGAATTTTTACCAACAGTATCTCTAATAAAGGCCTAATTTCTAAAATATATAGAGAACTGAGTCAAATTTAATCCTTTGACCATTTATCAATAGGGGAACACAAGTTATTCCCCAATTGATAAATGGTCAAAGGATATGAACAGGCAGTTTTCAGAGGAAGAAGTTAAAGCTATCTCTAGACATATGAAAAAATACTCTAAATCACTACTGAAGAGAGAAATGCAAATCAAAACCACTATGAGGTACCACATCATACTAATCAGATTGGCTAACATGACAAAACAGGAAAATGATAACTGTTGGGGAAGATGTGGGAAAACTGGAGCACTAATGCATTATTGGTGGAGTTGTGAACTGATCCAACCATTCTAGAGAGCAATATTTGGAACTATTCCCAAGGGCTATAAAATGTGCGTACCTTTTGACCCATCAATACAACTTCCAGGGCTGTATCCCAAGGGGATCATAAAAAATGGGAAAAGGACCCACATGTACAAAAATATTTATAGCAGCTCTTTTTGTGGTAGTCAAGAACTGAAAATTGAGGGAATGCCCATCAATTGGGGAACGGCTGAGCAAGCTGCAGTGTATGAATGTAATGGAAAATAAGAAATGATGAACAGTCAGACTTCAGAAAAACCTGGACTTGTATGAACTGTATGAGTGAAGTGAGCAGAACCAGGAGAACACTGTACACAGTAACAGTCATGTTGTATGATGACTGACTTTGCTGAATTTAGCTCTTCTCAGCAATTCAAGGGTCTAAAACAATTCCAAAGGAAAAATGATGGAAAATGCCATTCACATCCACAGGAAAAAACTATGGAGTTAGAATATAGAATGAAGCAGATTATTTTCTTTTTTTGTTTTGTTTTTTTCTTTCTCTTGGTTCCTTCCATTTGTTCTGATTCTTCTATACAACATGACTAATGTGAAAATATGTTTAATAGGAATGTATATGTAAAGCCTATATCAGATTGCACTCCACCTTGGGAAGGGAGAAGAGAAGGAAGAGAGAGAAAATTTAAAACTTATGAAAGTGAATGTTGAAAACTAAAAAAATAAATGAATTAACTTAAAAGGGTAGAATTCTACACAAAGTAGTCCTGAAATCTATGCCTCAGCAACAATTTCTCTGACAATATCTGTGTTAGCAGACACGCGTAGGAGATCATTAAGGTGATAAAATGGACATGGGTTTTGCTGGCATTGTATGTGAAGACTTTGAAAGCCATCCTGGATAGAAGCCAGATCATAGTCATTTATTGTCAGTCATTTTTCAGTTGTGTCTGACTCTTCATGATGTAATTTGGGGTTTTCTTGGCAGAGACACTGAAGGCTTGTTACTTCCTTCTCCAGCTCATTTTACAGATGAGGAGACTGAGATATAAAGGGGTAAGTGACACACAGCGTCACACAGCTAGTAAGTGTCTGAAGCCAGATCTGAACTCAGGAAGAGGATACCGACTCTAGGATACTTTGTCCACTGCCCCACCTAGATTCCCTTTATATTATTCTTAGTTCTTCATTATCTGTGATCTCATGAGAGAGATGGCAATACCAGCATAGCACCATGGCTAAATTTAATCTCAGGGTACCCAGAGACATTCCACTTTATTCCAAAATACCAAGTACATTCAATTTTCAAGAGAATGGCCAACCAGTGAAAACCTTTACTTACTACTTTCTTCACTCCTTCCATTTTTCACCATTTTTATCTTCTTTCTCTTTGTGTGTGTGTGTGTGTGCGCGCGCGCACGCATGTGTGTAGTGTTATTTATTTATTGGTGATGGGCATGCAGAGGGTAGAGGGCATCCATGACAGAATCAGGATGACAGAGAATGGAAGGAGCCTGGGTGACCCATAGAGCATAGGAAGAGCCCCAAGCCATCCAGAGTTGGCCAGGTCTCCTCTGGGGCCCTGAGCTCTCTGGTAAGGAGGGAATAGGTTTGACACAAAGAGCTTACCGTTGCAGCCAGCCATATGATTTCTACATTCTTTCTCTTTTTGGCCTGCACATTTTGGTGCAGATTTTCTAGTAATCCTTTTAGATCATTTTGTTCTTGAAAATTGGATAGATCTGAAAAAGGGAAGAAAATAAGTGGTGTTTACAGTAGCTTTTTGCCCTCCTCTGCTTTCACACCATCAAGTTTTATTTGCTCTCCATAGATGTGCCAACCCAGAGAATTCCTTTATTTATTCACCATTCAAGTTTCTAGCCTTTATTCCACTGCACAGCCTTCAGGTCATTTTTTACTAAGGCCCATACAAAACACCAGCACTCAGGAAGGTAATGGGGTCATGGGGTTATCGGTTTTTGAAAGACATTTTTTCTGAGCCTCTGACTTTAGAAATGAGTAAACTGAGGTCCAAAGAGGGGACTGGACTTATCTTATAGCTAGTTAATGAGAGATCTAGAACTAAAACTAAAACTCTAGTTTTCTGGCTCCAAATCAGATGTTCTTTCCATTGTATTGCATTGGCTGTTAAGAGATTGGGTCTTCATCCAGATTTAACACAGTTATTCTGAATCTTAGGATGCTCAGGTTGGACAAGATGTCAGAATCTGCCTACTTCAGTTCCCTCATTGTATAGATAATGAAGTTGATGCTCAAGGTGGTAACTGCCTTGCCATTGTGAGAGTGCTGAATCTAGAGTGGAGATAGATTGGGGTACTCTCCAAGGTGCTGGAAGGGAAGCAAAATTCTTATAAGACAGGTTGTTCAGTCATACCCAACTCTTCATGAACCTGTTTTGGAGTTTCATGACAAAGACAGTGAAGTAGTTTGCCATTTCCTATCCAACTCATTTTACAGATGAGGATGCTGAGGCAAACAGGATAAAGTGACTTACCCAGGGTCACACAGAATCTAAGACTAGATCTCAACTCAGATCATCCTGATTCTAGGACTGGTGCTCAATCCACTGTACCACATACCTGTCCTTTTTTATAAGACATGAAGTCTTATAATCATAGTCTAGTAGGAGCATAAGACACTGATCACTATAATGTTTATTACACAACATTTTAAGATTTAGAAACCACTTATCTGATTCGATCTTCACAACGACTCTGGGATGTAATGGCTATTATCCCCATTTTTTTGATGAGGAAACTGAAGTTGAAACAACTTAAATGAAGCCACCTTTCATCCTCACAGAATCCCTCTGAGTTAGGCATTATTACTATTGTTATTTATTATTTATTTGTCATTTATTGTTAATATTCCATTTATCAGATAAGAAAAAATGAGAATAAGAGAGTGCCTTGCCTATATCACACAATTATTTAGTATTTGAGGCAAGATTTGAACTTGAATGTTCTTGACTCCAAGTCCAGGATTCAACCCCACACCCTGGAGATGACTCTGCTTGAAGACCTCCTGACAGACCTTGATCTACACTATATGCAGACAGGCCTTCCTGTCCTAGCTTTCCTCTCTCCATGACATTTCATGGCCCATCACAGCTCACATCTTCTTTAACATACAGGATATTTCACTGGAGAGAGTACCAGATTTAGAGTTAGGGGGCCAGGGACCAGGTCTTTGCTCTTCCACTTACTTGTATGACTTTAGGCAAGAGGCAAGGCCCTCTTCTCTGGTCCCAGGACCTCCCAGGACAATGGAAGAAGTTCAAACTAGACAGGCTCTATGGTCCCTTCCAGCTTGAAATCTCTGACCCTATACTTGCTTTCTTGCTCTCTTTAAAGTGCCATATATACAGAATTACAATGATGATCAACAGGGAATGACTTTAGATATTCTGATCAAGACAATGAGCCAGGATGAGTCCCGGTGATCCTTGATGAAAAATGCTCTCCCCCTCCAAAGAGAAAATGGGGGAACTCTGAGTACAGAATGAAGCATTTTTTTTCAATTTCTTTATTTTTACTTTTATTTATTGTTTTTGTTACAACATGGCTAATAGGAAAAGGTTTTACATCATTTCACAGGCATAATTGATATCATATTGTTGCCTTCTCAATGGGTAAGGAAGGAGCTGGAGAAAAGGAGAGAATTTGGAGCTCAGTTTTTAAAAAAAAAAAAAAGAATACAAAAATAAATAAATAATGAGTTTGAGGAAAATTTTAAAGAAAAATACCCCTCCCCTAAGAAAGTACTTTGAATATAAGAAAGCCATTCATTTTTTATTGGGAGGAGGGATGGAGTAATGATAGTGATACTCCAAACAAAGAAGCCAAAAAAGGAGTGTCAATGAATAAATAAAAACATAAAGACAGAAGAGCTTGACATAAAAATAAGAAATGGGCAGAAATAAGCAGAACAGTGTTTGAACTATCATGTTATAAATAGGTAGAGATACATATTTATGTATACATACATATATGTACATTTATATCTACATATATACATCTACAGATAGAGCTAAATATAGATGTATATTCATAACTATTTATCCATCCATTCATTCATCCATCCATCCCCTCAGTTTTAGGCTGTACATAGGAAGATTCATAGTTTCATATGCTGTCCTCCTATCTGTTCTCTGTATAGGGACACACTTCATTCTCCTGATGTCTTTCAAGTTCATGATATGTTTTCAATCTAAGGGAGAGGGATAAAAAAATATTTCATATTTGATTTTCCATTTATATATCATACATCCCAATGGAATGCAATCCTAAGGAAGATCAGCTTGCTTCATTTTTGTATCTGAAGCCTCAGTCTCTAGGAAAGTGACCTATGTAGAGTAGACATTTAATAAGTATCTGTTCAATGAAGAAAAGACATCCATAGAACTAACACAAGCTACAGGACTTCACAAGTCCAAACAGTCCAGTAAACTTCATATAATGCCCCTCCACTTCCAATTCCCTTGAAGTCTAAGTTGGAACAGGATAAATCTGTTTCCTAGGATAGCTTCATTTTTCAAATGCAGTTCCAGGAAGCTGGGAGTGAGGATTCAGAGGAAATAGTTTCTCATGCCAGCCCTGCCTGTCTTGATGTGTGACCTTGGATAAATTATTTAACCCCTCAGTACCTGCTTCCTCATCTGTAAAATGAGGTTTATAACCCTGACTGGCTTCACAGAACTGTGGTGAAAAACAATTAATAAAATTCTTGACAGAGCATGCTGCAATATTGAGTTCTACATCAACACTAAACAATCATGGAGAGGTTAGGCTCCTTCCAGGGAGGAGTTGCTGTGGTCAGAGCTGGTGTTCACCTGAGCCAGGAAGCCCAAATCCCTTAAGGTGGGAACAGGACTTTATCTAGATTATATCCAGCAAATGTGCAAGTATATGTACACATACACACACAAACACACACCCCAAAAAATACAGATCATTCTCAACTTTTTCTTTCCTCTAACTTAATCAAAGTAACCAGGTGAAAACTCATTTTCTAACAGTTTCTTCCCTTTATGCTATATGCTGACTACAGATTTCTTGGTTAATATTATAGTACCATAAAGAATTTCTCTTTAAATAAAATTTGGCAACCACAGACTTCATAGAGTGAGAAGAAGATACTTAAAACTTTTTTAAAGATGGAAACTTTATGATTTTGCCACCATAATACAATTTTCACTAGGCATAGGACTAAAGTCCAAAATTGTGAATTCCACCTTATCAGACTTATTCAGTTTTAAACAAAGCACTTTAGATGGTTAAACCTGGTTAGTGATTTTGAAATACAATTTTCTGCTGGTCATAAACAAAAAGTATGTATATATGTATGTGTATGCATGTGTGTCTGTGTTCTATGAACCATATGATAGCCAAAAAAAGGGAAACCATATGCTGGCTCTGGCATCAGGAGGATGTGAGTTCCAATCCAATATCAGACACTCATTAACTGTGTGATCCTAGGCAAGTCACTTAACTCTGTTTGCCTCAGTTTCTTCATCTATAAAATTTGCTAGAGAAGGAAATGGTAAACCACTCCAGTATCTTTGTCCAGATGGGGCCCCAAAGAGTTGGCCATGACTGAAATGCTGAAGAACAATAATATGTAGAATGTAGGAACTAATCATTCTGTTATATTATGCCCTGGTCATAGAAGAGGGTGATGTGCAAAGAGTACTAAGGAAAATACCAATAGAGTACCTTGGAGTAGAAGCTACAGTGAGGCAGATTTAGGATTTATTCAAGGGAAAAACCTCCTGGTAATTAGACCAAAAGGGAACAGGTTTCCCTGGGGGGCAGTGGATTCCTCATCACGGAAGGTCTTCACTTTGCAGGGATGATGTAGATGATATTTTTGGTCAGTTATAGATTAGACTCAAATAACCTTCGACCTTCTAACTTACAGTGTAGAGGGCAGGCAAAAGAGTACATAGCTAAGACAAATCCAAAATAATTAGGAAAGAGCTTAAAAGTATGACAACTGGAAGACTAGTCAGAGCTATAGGAAAGACAAAATGTTCCTATTACCATATTTAGAGTCACTGTGATATAGAGGAATGACGACTGACTGGGAGTCAGAAAATCTATGCTGTTTCTTTGCTTGTGGCCTTGGGCTGCTGAGATTTACCAGAGAAAGTCACAGAAGGGAGCTGATTTTCTGCCATACAAATTGATGGTTCACAACCCGAGCAGAGCCCTTGGTGCTCACATGGCAATCTGTCTGGTCTACTCAATGACTCCGTCTCCCATTGCCCAGGGTGCACTCCACTCCTACTCATTTCTCTTCACATTACACAGTCTCTTCAGACATCTTGCATCTATACACTTCCTACTTCAGAGGCCATACCACCTGGACTCATCTCTCCTCAACACTTCTCAACATCATCACCTACTTTCTCCTTTTTCTCCTCTTTTTACAGAAAAAAAAGAGTCTCATTCTTGACTAAGAAGAATCCCTTTCATCATTGCATTTATCTTCCTTTCCATTGCTTTCAGGAACTTCTTTGAGTAATCATTTTACCCTCTCTCTAATGCACTCAGAAATCCTCAGTTTTTTTTCTTTTCCACTGGTTCCTTCTCATCTTTCTGGAAATAAACTCAGAACTTCCCAACTCTTTAAAAAAAAGCTGGAAGGCATACCAGCCATCCAGCTGCTACATCTTCTCCTTCTTATTGCTGGTGTCTTAGGGAGAAAAATTGTCATCAAACAGCTCCAATTCCTCACCACTCAGTCAGAATAATCAGTCAATAATGACTCCATGGAATAACGCCTAATGGAGGAAGAACTCCCAGAGCAGTCCATTGCATGTTTGGACAGCTTCTGCCCATTGATCTTAGTTCTACCTTCACAGGGCAAGCAGAATTTACCTAATTCTTCTTCTACAAGAGTCCTTCAAATATCTGCAAACCTGTATCATGCCCCAAGTAAGTCTTCTCTTCTCCAGGGTCAGCATCCCCAGCGTCTTCAAATTATGCTCACATGATACAGTCTTAAGTCCTGCGACTATCCTGATAGATCTCCTCTGGACATGCTCTATTTGTCACATATCCTTTCAAAATATTCTAGACGTATGCTTACCATGGCAGAGGAAAGAGGGGCTGTCACCTTCTTCCATTTGGACACTGTTTCTCTTGATGTCTACTAAGATTCCCTGTGCTTTTTTTCCCACTGCCACAGCACATAGCAAGCTTGTGGTCCACTCCGCTTTTTTCAAACAAATCACTGCTGAATCCTGTCTTCTCAGTCTTATCAGGTGTTGGACTTTACATTTATCCCATCCAGTCATCCAACAGGACACTGGGGCCTACTCAGTATACGTAACTAGCCACATGATCCACTACTAGTCTCTTTTCCCTATAGAAATAATGACCCTTTAGGTCTAGAATGCCAAAGTTCCTTCTTCCCTTATCTCCTACCCCACCGCCCAAATTCCACTTCTTATACTAGGCATAACAACAAATGTATTTGTATATAGGTGCCTATGTATGTAGGCAGGTATGTTTGTATGTATATAAAAACCCACTACAAGCCACCAGGCAACCTGGTATTAGGGATAGTAAGTCAGCCCTGGATCCAGAAAAAGTTGGGTTCAAGTCTTGCCTGTGGCACTCTGCGACCCTTGGCAAGTCAGTTGAACTCTCAGTGTTCTAAATAACTTTCTAAAATTACAATTTTGAGCTGCATTGGTAAAGGGAGTTGAATTATCTGGGAGATTCCTGTCTTAGTGATCCAGAACCTGTTACTGGAATAGGTATAGCAATCTACTCTCCTATGGTCCTACTCACTATCCCGATGATTACCTAAACTAAAAGTCTCTTTCCCAAATACTTTCTTATATTTTATATCCCCCTATTTCAATGTGAGTTCCTGGATGTCAGAGCCTGTGTCACTCCTGCATTTGTATCCCTTAGGATCTAGCACAGGACCTAGGTACATGGGAATAAATTCTTTCACATTGATTGATTATCCTATAAAAGGTCATTTTATTAGGTTGAGCCCAAGCATTTCAACTTGTTGAGATGTCTCCAGATTCTGAATATGCTACCCAGCATCTTGGCTAAGCAGGATATATCTGTGCCTAATGATTTCCATTAACATCTGAATGGTGCAATGTACCACTTCCCCAACATGTTTTCCATTCTCATCATTTTTCCTTTTCTAGTCAATTCTGCCATCCAATTTATCCTTTCAATTTTAGATTGACTCATGCCAGTTCTCTACTCAAAAATCTTCAGTAGCTTCTAAGTAAATTTTAAACAGTTTTGTCTAACACTAGAGGTCCCCTCCAATCTAAGGAACACCTGCCTGCTTAGCTTTAACTCATATCCTCTTTTATCCTCTCTACATATTGACATAGATGGGTAGGACAGTAGACAGAGCATTGGACTTGGAGTCAGTAAGACCTGAATATCACCCTGGGCAAGTCACTTAACCTTTCTTAACCTTAATTTCCTCATCTTTAACTTGCAGATTTATAAACTGAGGTATTAGTACCCATCTCACAGGGTTGTTATAAGGATCATATGAGGTACATATGTTAAGTTCTTTAGAAATCTTAAAGCACTATGTAAATAAAAGGTGCAGTTATTATTATATTATATATTCCTCTGGGACAGCAGGGAAAACTGCATTTCTCTTTTTATGTCACTGTAGAATATTCCTCCTCTCCTCTCTTCTCCTCTCCTCTCTTCTCCTCTCCTCTCCTCCCCTCTCCTCTTCTCTGTTCATCTTTCCTCTCCTCTTTTATCTCCTCCTTTTTTTATCTCTATTACTTCTTTTCTCCTGAATTTATATCTATATTTCAATGTTCAACTCAAAACTTACTTTTCCTGATTTCCTTTCACTTCAGACCTCCCATAACCCTTTACTTTGTACCCCTCTGATTCACTTAGCCTACATTTTTGAGTTTTATATTTATCTGTGTTTTTGTCTCATTGCCTTCATGAGGATAGGGACCAAATGTCAGCTGAAATACCTTTCTCCTCCAGGACAGAACAGTCATACGAAGTAGATTGATGACAACTTAAAATATATCTTAGTTCTGCCATTAGATTATTTTATGATTTGGGAAAGTAACAGCTTTTCTGAACTTTGGACCACTCAGTTGTGAAATGAGGAGCTCCTCTCCATGCTTCCGTGTAAGTACCTAGGTGAGACATCTCTTCATTTCCCAACCAACTGTATTCCTATTAACTTCTCCATCATCCTCCTATGGTGGGTACTTCCTCCCACTCCGTTTCAGTTTCCTCTTTGTGTCTTTTCTACTGTTAATCTGTAAGCTCCTTGAGATCAAAGACTGTTTTTTCTTTTCATTTATGTATTCCTAGTTATCACAATGCTTGGCACATAGCAGGCACTTACTAAATATTTACTAACTAGATGATCTGTAAGGTTCCCTCCAGCTCTGAAATCATATGATCACAGTTATTTTCCAACATGAAATCTCCCCTTCAATTTTGTGTAAAAATTATGTAACAACATACATTAGCAAGCAAATAAATGCAAATTAAGTGAAAGCGGGTAGAGATGGCTTAAAATTAGAAAATATAATTCTTTGGGATGCATTAAAAACTTGAAAAAGAATAAACAAAATCCCAATGAAACTGTTTCCTGAAGAATTATTTCCAAACTGCAAATTAAAAAAGCTGTATAAGAAAACAAATATCAAAACTCTCAGACTGATCACAGTTGAATGATATCTTTGATCCACAGACTTTCATCTCTTTTCTCAAATGAATTTTATAGTTCTGATCACCCTTGGCAAAAACTTGAAAGGTAATTTTAAAAATACATAAAAAGAAATCTCCTCTGACTCAGTTATTATGAAATACAGGCTACAGGACCTGGTACTAAGCAAAGATGATAGAATTATAGTGGGCTAATTCCTTTGTATGTTTTTATTATTTTTAAGGCGCCATGAGTGAATTATTTACTCATATCCAGATCTATTTTGATATCTTAGGTCTGGTTTCTGAAAAAGAGAATCATACACATTATCATAGAACCACAGGACTGCAGAACTGGAAGAAAACTTAAGGCCATCTGGCATAACCTCTATTTAACTAAGCATTGCTCCCACAATATTATTAAGTGGTTGAAACCAGTCAGCGAGGCTTTGATCTTCTAAAACTGTCCTGTTTCATTTTGGAACTACTCAAATCATTTGTAATTTTTAGTTTATATGTAACTTAAATCTTTCTCTCTCTAGCTTTTAGTTACTCCTTGTCATGTGTGCAGGGGCCATCTGTAACTGGTCTAGTGCCTCTTCCACATGTTAGCACTTTAAAAACTTACAGATTCCCTCCTCTCTCTTTCATTAAAAAAAAGTTTGGTTATTTTTAATGTGAATTTAACAGTTATCAACAAATATTCATTTCAACATATTAAAAAAAACCTACAGAAATTGTACACTTCTATTGTGTGCATTTTTTTTTAAAAGGCATTTATATATAACAAAGGAGTGACAAATATGGTCTATTTCTCTCATTTTACATTTCTTTATTTTTTCTTTGCATTTGAGAAGATTTTATTAATCCTCTTTTTTTCTGTGGGGTGTATCTATCACTACCCTGTAATCTATTCACCTCCTTCATTCCTTCCTTGTAATAAAATTTTTAAAAACCCTAGTTCCTAGTTCTGGTTTCAGAGTGATTATCAATAGTAACTGTTGCTATTTCCCTTCCAGCTTGATTTAGTTATTTTTCTTTGCCTCATTAAAGGGGCCATCCCCTGACTACTTCTTAAACAGGCCTATTCACTGAATGGGCATTACCTCACCCTGAGTAAGTACCTGCATAGACCTTGACCTAAAGGGGCCAAGGTCTCCCAGTGCATCCTTGGCCACCTCCAGTCATGCTGATGAATATCTGGTCCCTGGATTCAGATGGCTCTGGAGGAGAAGGGAGGCTGGGGACCTGCACAGCCCTCCCTCACTCAAAACAAAGTCAAGTGCAAGTTGTGTCATCATTTCTCAGATGTCATGGTCTTCTTCGGCAATGAAAGATGAACATAACAGCAATATAGAATGGTCTCCTTAACATCTCAGCATCCTGACTACCCTCCTTTCCATTCACTTAAGCCATAGATATGCAAAACACATTGTATTAAAATGGGAGAAGGCTCAGGAAATTTTATTTTTTAAAGGTAAACAGTTTTTGAATCCTTAGTCATAAAGGACATTATTTTTATTCACCTAAGGAAATTAAAACAACTCAAGTATAATATAAAAATCTATACTGCAAAACTAAAGGAGCATATTACATGACAAATTTAAAACTAGAATACTTTTGAGGACATCTGGACATCAATTTCCTCTCAAAACCATCACGTCCGGAACTAAACACATCAACATAGACGTGGTCTGATCAGGGAAGTGTATGGCAAGACTATTAGTTTCTTCTGTTTCGATATTACATATCTTTACTTATTTTTCTAATAATAATAAGTTTTCAGTTTATTATAAATATAAAATTATGTTATATTACATTATATTATATATCATGTGTTGTGTTATGATGTTATATTGTGTTATTTTGTTATACAATGTTATGTTTTACTTATATATAAAAGCTAAAGATCTTTTTCTAATATGAAGTATAAAAGTTTAGCCACTCTCCCCCATTTTATTCCATAACACAAAACAAATATTTCTCAAAGGATAAAAAGGGGAACCCCATGGTAGAGGAGGGAGGGTTGGAGAAGAAGATAGCTCTAAACAGAGAAGAAAGAATAAAATGATGTATCTAGTCAAAACTGATATAGTTACACTTGATCCTTTCCTTTGTGCCCTAAAATGGTGCTTTTTGTGACATGAGAAACTAGAAAGTTTTGCTACACTTTTATATTATCCTATGATGTCAACAGTTCCAAATGGGATGGAGAATCTCTCAAAATTCTGTCACTCATACTTCTTAAGACTCTGCTCAGCTGTTTAACATAGCAATCAAAACCAAAATATACATACCTAAATAATATCCAGAAAAATGAGTGGATCAGATTCAACCACACACAAAAAAAATGGCAATTATGTGAAAAAAATGAAAATGATCAGGGAAAAAAATAAAATGTTTCTAATGCCACTAATGTAGTCGTTAGAAGAAAAAATTACAGTTTTGAAAACATTCATTAAAAAGATGGGAAAAGATATGATTAATGACCTAAGCACATAAATAAGGGAAAATTCATAAACAAAAGTAGAAAAAACTCTTTACAATTACAGCAGGAGTAGATAAGATTTAAAATAAATAGATAAAAAATAAGAGGTAAGCTTTCTGGGGAAAACTAATAAAAATCAATATATCTTTGGTTAACTGAATTTTTTTTAAAAATTAGAAGACACAAATTGTTCTAATAAAAGATCAAGGCAAATTCATAAGACAGTTAATTTAAAAATAATTGTCAGAACCTACAGTAGTCAGAAATAAGAGTTTGAAGGGAATGATTTTCTCTAAAAATATAAAGTATTGAAATTAATGAAATAAGAAACTGAGATCTTAAACAAGCCACCTCAGAAAGTAAAAGTAAACAATCGAAATTGGGATTAGGGAAGAACTAGAATTGTATTAAACATATTAAAATGATTAATATCCATTATAAACAAATCATCCCCAATAACTGATTAAAAAAAATAAATTCCACTTAACCCCTTTTATGAGATAAAGTTGGTTCTTACTGCTAAACTACAGTGAGATAAAGCAGAATAGGAGAATTAAAGGCCAATAACACTAATGGATATTAACACAGAAATTTCAAATAAAACTATACACCACAAAGACTATACTGAAATATCCAAAAACAAAATTTCACTATGGAAAATTTGGATTTATACCATAGAAGTACTGATGACTCAATTTCAAGGGGAAAAATCAACATATTTTCACATTAAAACCAAAAACAATGAAAAAAATACCAGGAGATGCAGAAAAAAGTTTTTTTAAGTATATTTATTTATGCTAAGCTCCCCAAAGTATGTGTAGAATGATCATTGTAATGGAATAAAAAATATATAGACAAAAAATATAGTACTAAATGCAATGGAGAAACATGAGAAGCTTTCACAATAAATATAAGTAAAACAAGAACACTATACTTTGGTCCCATTATTTGATATAGTTATAGAAATGGAAGTGGTAACAATCAAAGAAAAGAAATATATGGAAGACATAAGAATCAAAAAAGAGACAGAATGATCCCTATTTGCAGATGGCATGATGGTTACTTACAAAATCTCAGAGAATTTTAATCATTTCAGTAAAGGTAGCCCGAATACAACCTAATTCTAAAAGAATCAATCATCATTTCAACGTAACAATGGTAAAAATCAGGAGGAGACGAAGAAAGAATCATCTGACAACTTCAAAATGGAATAAAATAGATTATCAAGATGCCCTTTAAGAATTATGTAAATAGTATTACAAAAAAAAGACAAAATAATTGGAGGGATATTCGTCGCTTACGGCTGGGCTAAAAAGTATGGAAAACAAAATGGGTTACATTAATGGAATGCAATATTACTGGAATAAACAGTGAATAATTGAGGGACTCGGAGAAACATGGAAATACTTTTGTGAGTTGATGCAGAATGAAACTGAACCAGAAACAATTATATGCAAAATGACTATAATAATATTAACAAAATGGATAAGAAAATGTGCTCAAATGCTATGAAATTATAATGATCAAATTCTTATTTTCAGAAAAGAGAGGAGGCATTTTGGTCCAGCTCTCTGCCGTAACTTTAGGACTTTTTGCCTTTTCATCTTCTCTGCAAATGAACTTGTTATTATGTTATCACCACAATTAGGGTGTGATCTCCATGAGACCAGGGGTAGTCTCTTTTTTTTCTCCCTTAAAATAATGCTCGACACATAGTAAGAACTTAATATATGGTATTCATTCTTTCTTTCTTATGAAATATTATGTATGTTGTCAGCTTCCCTTAATAGGTTAGTTTTAGGTAACTGTGTTCTCCTTCTCTCCTTCCTTCCTTCCTTCCTTCCTTCCTTCCTTCCTTCCTTCCTTCCTTCCTTCCTTCCTTCCTTCCTTCCTTCCTCCCTTCCTTCCCTTCCTCCCTCCCTCCCTCCCCTCCCTTCGTTCCTTCCTTCCTTCCCTTCCTCCCTCCCTCCCTTCCTTCCTTCCTTCCTTCCTTCCTTCCTTCCTTCCTTCCTTCCTTCCTTCCTTCCTTCCTTCCTTCCTTCCTTCCTTCCTTCCTTCTTTCATTTCTCTTTTCTGCCTTTCTTTCTCCTTTCTTTCTTTTTCTCTTCCTAACAAGAGAAAGCTCAGTGGCTAAGGGAGAAGTAATATATCTGAAAATGAATGATGCAAAAATAAAAAGAATGAATAAGAAACAAATGAAAGTGAAGGTTCTGTGAATTAGAAAAAATTAAGAGCTAGCTAGAAACACATCTTCATTTTAAGGGTTTATGTTACGGTCGAAAGAGCATTAAATTGGGCATCAGAGGACGTTTGATCAAATCACAAGTGCTATTGACTAGCTCTCTGGACTTGGATCAAGGCAGTTTCATTGTTCCTGCTTCATTTTCTTCACCTCTAAGGTGAGGAGCTTACCTGATTCATCTCCCCAGTTCTAAATGCTGTCATCTATCCTTATGTGTTATAAAAAGATTTCTCATATCTTTGTGAAACAGTTCCTCCTGCCACTTTCTCTTATTCTCTTAGGATTTTTGAGCACCTTGATGGCAGAGACTGTTGTATCTATCTTGTCTAGTCTTCTCAGTGCCAATCACTGTGTTGGACCCCCCAGGCCTTCTGTGAATGCTGAAAGAGCTGATTCCCAATCAGATAGCAGCAGAAAAACGCCCTCTTTGTTTTCAGGAGATGTGACAATCTTCATTCAAGTGTTTATTCCAAAGCTGCTCATAAAGTAGCTCCAGCTTCATCTGAATATTGCACACCTGGTAATAATCATCATCTACACCTTCAAAGCATATACTCAGATGTGTTAAAAGTCCCTGAAAAATTGATTTGAGTAGAAATAGAATTGAAAGTGAAATCTCTGAGAATACCTCCAAGTGTAGATGTTATAAATAATGTGAACAGGAAAAACACCCAGTGAAGTTAGATTATGAAATCTCACCCCCTTCTCACCACGGCACCCAAAGGAGGGGGAAAGAATATTTAAGTTTATGAGAAAATGAACATTGTTCAATTCATTTTCATTCTTCCCTTCAGAATAGGTAAGCAGATATTAGAGGCAAAGAAGTAGTCAAAGATTTCCCATACAGTAAATTTCTTTTTTCTATTAAAAATTAATATTTAGTGTTGAGGGAGTATAACCAATTATAATTAAAATCTAAATGCAAAGCATTCTAAATCATCTATGTGCATGGGCATGCAGGCATAGCTGCTTTAAAGGAAAGTTTTTTTTGGGGACATAGTATATGCTAGAAGAAATCCTGAAAGGAAATCACCTCAAATTCAGGCTACTGAAAGCCCTCATGCTATTTCACTTTACACCTGCCAAGGAAACATACATACAGTTTCAGGGATCCTAGAGGTCCATCTAGACCAGTACCTCCATGTTCAAGGTGAGGAAACTGAGGCATTAAGAATCTAAGCTGTATTAATCCTCCAAATCTATCCTACTTTGCAAACTTCTCTATTTTGTTTTTACCTCATAGGGACCAGTATCCTTCTGATTACCCAGATTCACAACCTCCGTATTATCTCTGATATCTCCCTTTCCCTCATCTCATACATAAAAAAAGTTTTTGGATAATCTTATTTCTATCTTTTCAATATCTCTCAAATCTGTCCCTTTTTTACTACTTACATGGCTACAACCCTAATTCAGGCCTTCATCACTACTTGCTTGGACTACTGTAAAAGGCCCCTAATAGGTCTGCTTGCCTCAAGTCTCTTTCCCCTCCTCTCTATCCTTCACCCAGATGCCAAATTGATTTTCCAAAAGTGCAGGTCTGACCACATCATTTCTCTACTCAATAAAGTCCAATGGCTCCCTAATGCCTCTAGAATACAATATAAGCACCCCTTTTGGCTTTCTAAATTTATTATACATCATTCCCTTTCTTGCATCCTAGTATGAGGGCAAACTGACCTTCTTTATGTTTCTATCATGACACTCCATCTTCTGTCACCATACCTCACCTCTCTCTTGCTTAAATACCATTTTCTCTCTCCGGTTTTTCCTGATTCCCCCTGCCCTTCATATTGATTTTTCCATACACTTGTGTATGAAGTTTTTTTTTCTCCAGATACAATGTAAGCTCCTCAAGGACAGGGATTGTTTCAATGGTTTGACTTTTTAACCTCAACACTTGGCACACTGACTGTCACCTAGTAGGTGCTAATAAATGTTTGGTGATTAATTAACTAAATATCTTTCCAAAGTTTACTCCAATAGCAACTGAAAGAGGCAGGACTCAAAGCTTGTATTCTCATACTTTAAATCTGGTGTTTTTCCATCAAACAATATTGCCTTACTCAATCAATAAACCTTTATTAAGAGTCTACTTTGTGCCATATCCTGTGCTAAGCACATGAATGAATGAAATTCTTATATTCAAATCTCATCTCTCTTTAGAATTTCTCCATTTCCTTTACTCTGACGATTTTTCTACTTGCAAGTCCCCTGCCCCAATGGTGCCACGTTTACTCTCAGCAGATATTCCACTTCTTCGTTTACTGAGACCAAAATATTCACAAGTTTGCTAAGTTCTCTCCTCCACACTTCAAAATTTCTATGTCTCTATCTATACTTTCATTCTTCCTTATAATCTCAAAGGAAGAGGTAATTCTCCCTACTCACCAATTCTAACTTCGTGTATTTGTGTCCGGACTCCGCTAATACTTCTCTCAATTTTCTTCATAAGTCTTGGTTTAATTCATTATTCCTTTTCTTTAGACTTCAAATATTACTCTCTCCATTAGCTCACTCTTCTTTTCCTACAAATATATAATTTCTTCTATCCTAACAAAACTTTCCCTTTATCCTTCTATTTCTTGAAACAATCTCTGTGCACTCAGAAGATAGAGAGGATAGTCACCCCTTTGAAAAGTACTGTAAAAGTAAGCCAACAGGTCTACTTTTATTTGAAGAGTAAAGTTCTTTTGGGAGTGGTGTGGCAAGTTTAGCAGTCTTAGATTGTCTGCCATGTATGGAGAACCCAAACCATAGGCAGAAGTAGAAACCGGGGAGAGATTATCTAAGGCCCTGTGGAAAAGATGGTGGACAGAATACAGTGTCACATCCATCATCACCCTAAAGTTAATTTTCTCTGGAGGGGAATTTATAGGCTATTTATATGTTTTCTGTATCTATTCATGGGCTTCTGTGAACCCTTTACATCTTTGGCATTTTCCACAGTGTGAAATGAAGAATGTCCTTTACACAATATATATTTGCTACCTCAAGTGCTTGTAGGACAGCTAGGGTCCTTATCATCCATACTTGTGGAAATACAGACATGAGTCTATTTGGAAATTTCCCAGAGTAAATTCCAAATGTTGGCTTATGAGCCAAAAGAGAATACAACCCTTTGGTTCAACATCTGATAATAGATCTCATTTTTGTGGGCCTCAGAGTTTTAGGGGAAGGCTGAACATTGGGTTAAATGGAAAATGAGGATTATTATTCCCTCACTATCTACCTTGCTGCATTTGTCATGAGCTAAGTGCTTTGTAAACTTTGAAGCAGTATATAAATGTGAACTGTTACCTACTTCATGCTGGTGTTCTGAGAATCAAATGAAATAATGCAAGAATTTCCTCTTTCAGGAAAACTTCCTTCATTCCCCTAGTTTTGAATTAATTTTCTCTCAACATTGACAAAATACTTTTTGTAGCTCTTATTTACTGATCACAGTTTACCTTATATCTGATAAATACCTTGACTAATACTTGACATGTATGCAGCCATTTAAGGTTTTGAAAATGCTTTACATGTATCATCTCATTTGACACTCAAAATCATCCTCTAAGTAAGATCAATCACTCTGCCCATTTTATATATGAGGAAATAGAGGATGAAAGAGGTCAAGAAACTTATCCATAAAGACACTTATCATATGGTCACACAGAACTTCCTGACTTCATGTAAAGAACTCAATACGCTGCAATGTGTGCTTTGTAAGCATAAGAGATGTTTCTTGAGACCATAGCAGGGCAATAAGCTTTTGTTGACTTAATGATATCTCCTTCCCTTAAAAAAAAATAAAGCTAAACAAAAGAATATACTTTATGATGACAAACAGATAACTCCAGTTTCTATTCTAAAGCAACACACACTTTCTGTATTTTCCTAATTTCTACTCTGTGGGTACATTTCCACATAGGAAGACTGTGTGCTAAAACAGAGTGAATTCCAAATCAATACTTGGCTCACTGCTGCTGAACTGCTTAAAGTGTCAATTGTCACGCAACAGCAAGAAAAAAGCTGAATGATGTCAAGATAAAGTGACTTTTTTCTTCTTTTCGAGGATTTATGCATTTTACAAGTCATGAGATTTTAGAGCTAAGAGAAACTTTAAGACTTATCTTGTCCCACCCTCCTTCAGCCAACTCATTTTACAGATGAAAAGATTTGACTGCAAGGTCACACAATTAAAGGGGATCATAGTTCTAGATGAAGAAGGGACCATGGCAGCGATTTACTATAACATTTTCATTTTACAGATGAAGAAACTGATGCTCGAGGAAGATTACGTGACTTGTACAAAGTCAGAGAGATAAGAAGAGGCAGAGTCAAGATTTGAATCCAGCTCTTCTAATTAAAAAACAAAAATCCAGGATTCTTTCCACTACATAGTGATGAGCTAAGGGAGGAATATCAAATTATTGCCCCATCATAATGGCATGGTGGGTTAGGGGAAGGATTTTACCTGTTTACTTAGAGAGGAGTATTTTACCTATTTTATGCACCTTTTCATTTGCCACTTGGCTGTACTTCTCTGGACTTCATCAGACTCTCCTTATCCCACAAGACTTGAGTCCATCAGTTTGGAAACTCCCACTAGCTAAATCCCCCTTGCCTTTGATGCTCCTCCTTCCCTCTGAAAACGTTATAGGGTGGACAAGCAGAAGCACCACCCCCATCCCATATCCTCTATTTAACAAGGACCACACAGGCAACAATCTCTTCACTTCCCACTCAGGTGTGCTTTCTCACTGCACCTGCCTGGTACCACTTCCACCCCCTTTTCAGCTCCTTTCTGTGTGTTGCCTCCCTCACTGATGGCAGGAGCTGGCTTTTCCCTTTCTTTGTATGTCTAGCACTTGCACAGTGCATAGAATGTTATTGCTTTTTGTTGTCGAATCATTTTCAGTCTTATCTGACTTTTCATGACCCTACTGTAGGTTTTCTAGGCAAAGACATTGAAGTGGTTTATCATATCCTTCTCCATTCATTTTACAGATGAGGAAACCAAGGAAAACAAGGTTAAGTGACTTGCCTAGAGTCATACAGCTAGTAAATGTCTGAGACCAGACATGACCTCTGGAAGATGTCTTCCTGACAATCTATCCACTGTACCACCTAAATGCCCACCTGGCACATAGTAGGTGCTTAAGAAATGTTTATTGACTTACTGACTCCTAAACTTTGTGCACCCGAAGCAAGTGCCTCACATTGTTATGATTTTCATTACATAATATACTTGAGATGATATAAAATGTGGTAATGATTTTAATTTTTTAAATGTCTCCATTCATCCTTATTATTTCATATATTTTTCTTCCTATCCATATTTGTCCTCAATACATCTTTATGGTCTGTCTGTTACAAGGTTAGAGAAACTAACCCTATATGGAACATCTAATATGACTATTTGATATACACCAACTTTCGAAAAACTCTTATTTGGATTTGTAGTTACTCCTTACTTATCTTTCACTTTTGATGTTTAGCAGGACCATGGCAAACATGCCAGATACTATGTGACCTCAGAAAGGTCATAGTAACTCCACAGATCTTTCAAATGCCACCTTGTAAATCAGCAGCTCCATCTAGAAAGTCAATAGAGATAATCACCTTCCCCTTTATTCTTTTTGTTCAAATATTCAAGACGGTGCATACTTACAATCGGGAGGCATCTTCTCAGTAAACAACTGGTAATATTCCTTGAGGAGTTCTAAGTTTTCCTGATTAATCCTTTCTTGCAGAGAGACATCTCCAAACCTTAAAAGAGAAGGAGTGTGAAGGGAATGAGAACAAATTGCGATCATAAGGCTTCCTAAGAAGGGAATCTCTGTTTTCATGGATTCTCCCTACAACAGATACTCCAATCTGGCTCAATTTTTCCATTTTATTCAACCTCTGAATATTTCCCACCCTTCCTGACAATCAGAAAATAATCTGGTTTCCCTTCTGGGAAGAAAGAGAACAATGAGTGTGAACTTCCTAACTTCCTTTTTCTCTGCTTCAAAACCTCAGTGACTCTTGGATCGCCTTGATGCTTTCTCTTCTGGGCTGGAAGTGTGAAGACTCCTTAGAGTACCTGGCCGAGTGCTTATGTTTTCCATCTCAAAGCAAACTCCCCAAAA
Source organism: Bettongia penicillata ogilbyi (assembly GCA_023548195.1). Lineage (NCBI taxonomy): Eukaryota > Metazoa > Chordata > Mammalia > Diprotodontia > Potoroidae > Bettongia > Bettongia penicillata. The sequence continues at coordinate 1,900,826 of JAJHZJ010000494.1, forward strand.
TATTCAGATCTGTTTTTGTCATGCCATCCTATTTGGTTTCAGTCTCTGGACATTACAGGAATTCCACCACACCTTCTTGGACTCTGTACATAGTTCTTTCCTCTAATTGGACCTGGAACCTTGGGCTGACACTGGGTTTGTCCTTTTGATCTACTGATCCCTTGTGGAATACAATTTTGTTCTTTAGATTCAAGTGTTTGAAAAACATTTAATGAAAGGTTTCCCTCCCTATCCCTCTTCTTAAACCTTCTATTTTTCAGGAAAAAAAAATATTCCCCACGCTTTCAAATGTTCTTATATTTCCTTATCTCAAGGAGTCATCTTGGGATGTTCTTTCCTCTCAGACCAATCGCCAAATGTTGTGGATTTCACTTCCATTACATATCTTACTCTATCCAATCTTTCCACTCACCCAGTCACCAACCACTCTGCTTCTGTTCCTTCTCACCTCTCAATTCGATTATTGCTTTAGGCTTTTAATTGAGGTCCCTGTATTGTCTCTGCCCTTTCTCATTCATTCTTCACAAAGATGCCAAATTGCTATTTTTCAAGCATAAATCTGATCAATCATGTCACTCCCCTTCCTGAAGATCTCCAGTATCTCCATTTTCCCTCAAGGATAAAAGAGAAATTCCAATATTTGGCTTTTAAAGCCCCTTTCAGTCTGGTTCCAGGTTGCCTTTCCTGGCTTACTGCACATTACTTTGCATCATGAACAATCCAGGCAAATCAGTGATAAGCTGTTTATGTGTTTTTCCCCTTTGCCTAGGCTCTCCTCATATTGGAAGGTTCACTTTCATCTTACAGAATGGCTTAAAAATTTAAGTCAGGTATTTTCTCCCACAGGAAGTCTATACTGATTTTCTTAGTAGCTTGTATTCATCTTTCATAGGTGTGTTGTGTCATTTTATCTGCTATGTGTATGGGTACACAGATATATAAATACACACATGCACACATACATGTATATATGCACATATATGTATACACACATATTCATCCATCATGTATATCTCACCTGAACATTTATAGCCATCCTTCTATCTCTCTATCATCCATCCATCCAACTTTCTATGTACATGTTGTTTTCTCCAATATAAGCTCCTTGAGGCTTTAGGACATTTTGCTTTCTGTCTTTGGGTCCTCAGAATCTTGTATAATTAGAAATTATGCTTTATGAATAAATGTATATTACAGGACAATACCCTTTATTCTATGTATGTCAAATTATCACTTAAAAAGTGGTGCTCAGAACTGAATGTTATTGTCTGTAAGTGTTCTGATCATCTCAGAGTTGACTCCTCTACTTCCATGACTATAGTTTGAAAGTGCAATAGCTTTCCAGGTTAGCATATCACAATATGGATGCATAATGAATTTCATATGATGCTAAGACTACCTAATCATTTTCAAATAAATGTTATTTCCAGATCTTTCACATTCTACATAAGTATAGCTGATTTTTTGGAATCTAAGCAAGTGTTATATATTTGTTTGTATTAAATTTCATCTTTTTAGTGTGAGATCATCATTTTACCTAGTGGCTACATTTATGGATTCCAGTTCTGTCATCTGATATATTGTCAGCTTAAAATTTAATGAACATTCCTATATTTTTATCCAAGACATTGAGAAAAATGCCAAATAAAATAAGGCATGATATTATTCCATTAGAGACATCCCTCCAGGCAGCCATTAATCCATTCATCAGCAGTCTTTGATTCTTCATTCAACTCCAGATACACAAACCAAACCATATTATAATTCCATCTACATCCCTCCCCTTAGGAGTCATCTTTAATTCCTCTTTATACTCCTTCCAGCCCACTCCGATTTCAATCAGTAACCAAATGATACCAATATTTCCCACAGTTTCTTGCCTTTTACTCTCTGCCCATTTACCATTCTACTGTCAGATTTTCCTTCTTAAGATAATATTTTTCATCTTGTTAATGATCAAAAAGCTGCCACAAAATTTTGGCATTGGATGATTTTCTTTTTCATTCATTTTCCTTATGGTACCACTCTCTAGTACACACAGGGGTTGATAAGAATATGTCTTGTTTTAGTTATGATGCCAAAAGGCCTCCTTTCCCCACAATACATTCCATCAGAGTCATGTAATTGAACAAGATGTCCATATTAGATCTGAAGGGAAGGTATTCTTCTGATTCATATGGATGATTAAATTATCTTAAAAGTGTCTTGCCACTATAATGCTTTGGTGACTTTCTTCATCACAGTCATTTGTTTGAAAGATAGGACCACATGTTGTACCCAGAGAAGATAATTCTACTGAGGCAGCTAGAGAGTTTAGTAGGTAATAAAGCGCTGGCCTTAGAGCTCGATAAGACTGGCCATGTAATGCCATCTCTTCTCATCAGTTTCTTCATCTTTTTCATAATTATATGTTACTATGTTGTAGGTAATATAACACACCAGTTTTGGTTGGTGGTGGGACCCTAGACTAGAAGATACAAATCATAATTCCAACTCACCTACATATACTACGAGATGTAGGGCAAATAACTTCTCATCTTTGTGCTTCAGTTTCCTTATATTAAGAGCACTTATTTCATAGGGTTGTTGTGAAGTTCAAACAAGATCATATTTATGAAATACCTTGTGAATCTTAAACCACTACATAAGTATTAGCTATTTTTCTTCTTCTTCTTCTTATTTCATTTAGATATGTCAATAACCTTGTAGAGAATGACTGACAACAATGTGGATTCGTAGAATTTTCAAGTTGAGAGGTCATCTGGTCTAACTCCCTCGTGTAAGGACATGGCAAGTGAAACTCAGAGCAATTGCTAATTGACTAAAGTTGCCATTGTTGTCATTGCTCCTTCGCTTTTCAAGAGAACCAAAGACACCACAAGCGATGTCTTGACTCACCCATGAGTTGGATTTAAGTGAGACAGAGTTGCACAAAGTTGACAGTGTCCCTCTCCCACAGTCATCCAAGTCCAGTGGCAGGGCAAAAGTCAGGACAATTGGCAATGACCCAGAATGCAGTGAATGACCTTGGTGTCTCCCATGTTTGGCAGTGGCCTGCAATGCCTGCTTCACCTTCCCTGATGGTCATTAGAACACATTGTTCTCATCTACCCATTCTACTGGGAGATGTCTTTACATGTTTGGAGGGTCAGCTAGGTGGTGCAGGGGATGGAGCACCAGTACAGGAGTCAGGAGGACCTGAGTTCAAATCTCACCTCAGACACTTGACATTCACTAGCTGTATGACTTTGGGCAAGTCACTTAACCCCAATTGTTTCATCCTGGGTCATCTCCAGTCATTCTGATAAATATCTAGTCACTGGCTCTGGATGAGAAATGAGGCTGGTGACCTTCACAGCCCTCCCTCACTCAAAACAAAGTCAAGGGCAAGTCATGTCACTATTTCTCTGATGGCATAGTCTTCTTTGGCAACAAAGGACGAACACACGTATGTCTGGAGTAACTCACCACCTAAGACTACTAAGATAATTGGTGATAGACACAGAACTAAAATCCTTGTGTTTTGATATATTTCCATTCTCTTTCCTTCTAAGTTGTGATCATCCAACTCAGGTTCAATGTAAAAGTAAAAAAAAAACCCCAAAAACCTTTGTATCTAGCAAGATACACCTGAGAGGAGGTAAAGGCTCAGATGTAAGGTATAGGATCATTATTGCTGTGTTCGTCTTTCATTGTCAAAGAAGATCATGCCATCAGAGAAATGATGACATGACTTGCACTTGACTTTGTTTTGAGTGAAGGAGGGCCATGCAGGTCACCAGCCTCACTTCTCCTCCACAGACATCTGAATCCAGTGACCAGATATTCATCAGGATGACTGGAGATGACTCAGGATCATTATATTTAGAGCTTGAAGAGGGCTTAGAGGACATCTCATTCAACTCCAACATTTTACAGATTAAGAACTGAGTCTCAGAGAGGGAATGATTTGTCTCATATCAAAAAGCTATTATGTTGGAGAGTTTGCATTTGAACCATACCTTCTATATTATTTCCCAATCCAGGGCTTTATCATCAATCAGAGTTGATACAATATACTACCTATAATCTAATAACATAATTATATAATATCATTCCACAGCTGTGCAACTGGGCAGGTTAGATATTGACTTTTACATTTAAGACGCTCCAGCTAGAACCAAATCTCAATGTAATGCACCATAAAACAATAGTTAATATTGGACATGTCAGAAGTATGAAAAATCAGATTGTCTGGAAAGAATGTATGTTCTAACTCAGAAAAAGAGCGGGGGAAAGAAAAAGCAATAGTAAGGCTTCTACTCACTATGTTGTTATTACAAGCAAGGCCCTTTAAATAGGCAGAATTGGAGAACAAAATTTCTATAAAGTAATGATTCCTAGGAACATCCACTAAGCACAACAAATTTTCATGCCTGACTTTGTCATTCTTTATTTTCCTCAGAAACTTGGGATTCTCCTCACCCTTTACTATTTATCTTACTTTTGTCAGCATAATCCAATGAGTTACACTGGTATGTAGACCTTGATTCTGGTTCCTCTGTGTTCCTTTGTGCCACAACTGTTCTATTTCTACTCCAGGTTTCATACTCTGATAACTACATACATCTCTTTCTACTTCTGATAGAACAGAAATTCACATGCATGTGCAGGGCAGAGCATCCCTCCCTTCTGCCAGTGTCATATAATCCTCTCATTGACAGTTCTGACTAGACAAAGTGAAAACCATAGTCATACAAAAGCAACCAAGGAAGGGCTTTTGTCAGACAAAGTCAAGTTTAGGTAAAAGTCACAGAAAGTTATCCAGAGCTGGTAATGCCTAAACTTTATGGGGGGAAAAATGAAACAACCTCTCCAAAATCATAGTAGAATGTTAGTTCTTTTGAAAACAATGGCCATATTTCATCTTTTCCTTTGTTTTCCCAGTTCCAGGAATAGTGTCTTGCTCATAGCAAACATTTAATAAATTCTTGTGGATATGAACTGAATTGACTTAACATGGAGACATTTTTAAAAAATGTTTAGGGCAAGTAAAAGTCTGTGTTCTCCAAGTCAGGGATTTTTAACCATTCCAATATCATGAACCCCTTTTCTACAGCCTATAAAAGCCTATGGACTCCTTCTCAGAATAACGTTTTTAAGTTAATAAAATAAAATACACAGGATGACAAAGGAGAATACTTATATTGAAATACAGTTCTGACAATGGCCCTACTGATCCCATTGAAGTCATATTTTTTGACAGATTACAAGCCACTAGGAATGTGCCATAAAAGCTGCCATTGATTTTTATTTCAATGGATTCTTATTGGAATAATCTTCAGTACACTTAACTCTAAACTTTATTTATAAAGCAATTGTCTACCTCCTTGTTAAAATCATTTTAACTAAAAATTGCCCTATAAGGACACAAAGGACAAACATGTTGACTATAGAAGAATAGAGTACACTCATCAATGGCTGGTGACAAGTAAAATTCTTCCATGGATTCTTGATCCTACTTCTGAAAATTAATTCAGTAATGATGCTAAGTGCTATACAGTAGATCATAGCCAGCATATAGGAGAAAGGGTAGGGTGCGAGCAAGCTCAGATTTTATTTTGAACACCTTAGAGAAACAATTTGGTTTTAGAAAGGCAATCCCAAGCCATTGATATAAATGTGGCTTTTATTGGCCACTTTTGCTATTTGTTTTGGCTTTCTGTTAGAAACCTAATGGTTTGCTTATTAAAAAAATAGGAGCAGAAGTTCTTTATTATATTTAGTCAATGAAAAACACATTTAAAGGCTAGTTTTTGTCTTGTAGCCATAGCGAAAACAAACAAATGAAGGTATCTGGGGGTTCAAGCTCCACCAATGAAGATTCTAAGATATACTGTTGAGCAGAGCCTTGAATAGAGCAGTAACCAAGGAAAAGATTAGCCATGAAACTGGGGGTAAGGGGTAGGGAAGTGACCAGACCATGTTTGCTATTGTAGGTCAAGAAGCAAGCAGAATGTCAATCTTTACCATTCGAAAAGCTGATGGGGATGCCAGGCTGCATTCATGTCCAAGGCTGACATGCGTGTCCAAGGCTGACAATACAGGAGCATTAAGATTCAAAGGTTACAGAAGTAGACGTTTTTGTACATCAGGGAGCATCCAAGGAACTGGGTGGGGGGAGAGGGACAGTCTTAAACCCTTTCAAAAAGGTATACTACCATCTGACTCACATGATGTAATTAATATTTTAAAGAACAAATACTATTGATAGCTAACGTTTATATAGCATTTAATAAATGTCAGGCACTATGATAAATGCTTTACAATTATTATCTAATTTGATGCTCACAATATCTCTGGGAGATAGCTGCAATTATTATCACCAATTTGCAGATGAGGAAACAGAGGCGAACAAAGATTAAGTGAGTTGCCCATGGTCACACAGCTGGTAAGTTTTTGGCAGCAAGATGTAAAACTGCTCTGTTAAGGACAACTGTAAGACACAAGGCCAACCTGTTTATATTCTGCAGGAGCTTCCCAAGCTCCACTTAAGGACTGTTTTCTACACCCTTCTGGCTTAAGAGTGATTATCAATAGTAACTGTTGCTGTTTCCCTCCCAATCTGATGTAGTTATTTTTCTTTGCCTCATTAAAGGAGATATCCCCTGACTACTTCTTAAAGAGACCTATTCACTGAATGGACATTACCTTACCCTAAATGAGTACCTTAATAAGTCTTGGCCTAAAGGGGCCAATGTCTCCCATTGTATGCTGGGCCATCTCCAGTCATTGGGATGAATATCTGGTCACTGGATCCAGGTGGCTCAGGAGGAGAAAGTGAGGCTGGTGACCTTGCACAGCCCTCTTTCATTCAAAACAAAGTCAAGTGCAAGTCATGTCATCATTTCTCTGATGGCAAGGTATTCTTCAGGAACAAAGGAGAAACACAACAACAGCAATTGTCACAGCTGTTGACAATTTCTCACTGCAGCTCACCTTTCCCAGACTGAAAAAATGGAGTTGGTGCTGTACCTCATCACTTGGCTCTACGCTTCTGATTGAAGGGTGGAGCAATGACCTCCAAAATCTTCACTTAAGGAGGGATCTCAGCTCAGAACATCTCCTCATTTCTGGTGGCTGCAGTACTCTGGGATATCTCTGACTTCTCCACCATATCCCTGAGTTAAGTACATTCCTCTACACACACACACACACATACACACACACACACACACACACACACACACACACACACACACACCCCTCCCCGTCACTCCTTTCAACTTCTTTTTATGTGTTATTTTTCCCTAGACTGGAAGATCTTTGAGAATAGGAACTAGGTTTCTTTTTTATATTTCTATTTCAAATGTCTAGTACAGTACCTGACACACAGTAACAATAATTAATGAATGTTTATTAGGTAATATGTAAATAAATGTTTATTCATTGCTGACCTCTGAGTTTATATAGTGGTGGATGTAATATTTTTTTATTACAGTAAAATAAAACATTTGATTTGGAATAACTCAATGAAAATGACCACTTGAGAGTGCTTATCACTGACAAGGTATTTACACTTCTGTTAATTCACCCTGATCTTACTGAACTAGATTTTTACTTGCAAAACCAGATTGTTCATTCAAATGTATTTCAATATATCTTTTCAAATTTTCTTTGGTTTTTCACATATTTTGGTTGAGTCTGGAACTGGCTGCCTTAAATCTGATGTTTTCTCCTTGCTTAACAAATTAGGATTGATAGAAGGGAAAATGTTGAGCCTGATTCCAACCAAGTCCCATATGTGTAAACATCTGGGACTTCACAGCACATCACAGAGAAGTGGTAGTATGAATCCCAATTCCACTGCAGACTTACCTCTCTGCCAAAGTTTGCTGTTCATTGATTCCAATGTTAAAGAGGAGTGGGTACACATGTAACAGCTTCCCTTCTTTAATCTCTAGTGGCAGCAACTCAAACATCCTGGCTGGAAGCTTGACCTCTATTACATAATGTTCACTAGAACAAAATAAGCAAACAAAAAAAGGAGGGGGGGGTAGAGTTTCACATCCTGTATATTGCAATGATTCTATGATAAAAGGCAAGGCATCCCTTTAGGAGGATATAATATAAAAGTGAAAGGAATGAGGGGTGCTTTCTTACTGGTTTATTGGAGAAAGGAGCTGCTGATTCTTGTAAGTTTTACTCAAGTCTGGTGGGCAAATCATTTAGAAAAAAGTATGAAAACAACATTCACTAAATGATCAATGGATCATAGGATCTCTAAGTTAGAGATGGAACTGGACTTCAGGGCCATTTCTAGTCTCATCCCTTCATTGTACAAAGGAGGAAACTGAAGGTCTGTGAGGTGAGCTGAACTTCCCAAGGTCACAGATGTCAAGAGCCAATAACCAAAGTTTTGTTACCAAAGTGAAAACTAAACCAAGTCAAAAGCATATACATATTAATAAGAACCTACTATGTGCTGACAACCATGCTAATCATTGGACCAAGCCAAAAGTTTTGAGTGTGTCTTCAAGATTTGTGGAGGAGTGGAATCTGGTTGTCACTAAACATGAAAATATAAGGAGTTAACCTGTGCTTAAGGTAAACCACCATGAAGTTGTCTAAGTGTAAGCTAATACTGAAGTTTTATTGAGTCTGGGAGCAATAAAAGTTATAATCTAAGACAGGCAAGGAGTTCATTGGTCATATCACCTTCTCTTGTTTTTCTTAGTTTCTCTTACTGTAAGGAGGGGCATAAAGATACTATCACCATGAAGCTCTCTGCATGTGACCAGGGAGCTGTGCCTTATGGCCATTATGAACTGCTATGAACTCAGTGATGAGGAACGGTATTGTTTCTCCTGTAGGTATCATTTATCTGTGGTTGTCATCCTTGTGTTTACCAGTCTTCATATTAGAAAGCTGACAATTTACCTACCTCTTAGGAAGGAACATGGGGAAAAAAAATCTGGCCATCTATAAATAGTGTTAAAATATTTTCAAAATACTTTGCCTACTAGGTAGAATGATACATATCATTATTCCCATTTCACAGGTAGAAAAACAAGCTCAATGAGGTGAAGTATCAGAGGCAAGGATTGAACCTAAGTCATCGAGATCCAAGACCTTCATCCACTTGGGCCACTTTTTGCCTTTCTCAGTGACTCCCTGTTTATATAATGCCCTTTAGATAAAAGACATTGTGCTATTTCTCTATGGATTTGCATGAGTGAGTAAGAAACAAAAAATGCTAGACATACATAAACCTACACAAAGCGTTTTTCAATTTCCCCTAGAAAGTTGCTCTATGCTGAATATAAAGGTAACATGATTTTCACTTGTGCTAATCTCAGCACTGCTAGCAATGTGAGAGGAAGACTTATTTCTAGGCTTCCCTCAATTTTACTAAAGAAAATAGAAGTTGTTAGAAATAAAATGCACCATGTTACCTATGTGAATGAGATTCAGGGTTCCCTTTATCTTTCTCAGTGATCTTTGATTTGGCCTTTACTTAGATAGCAATTCAGTATCTTGCCTACTCACAGAAAACATAGACTTTATTTTTTTTAATGAGTGCATATAGGGGATATAGTTTCCTTTTATGCTTTGACATGGAATCTCATGTTATCTGCTCCTAGTCAAGGGGAGGGGCAGTGAGAAGAGGGCTCTCTTCCTTCCAGTCACAATGTTTCCAGGGACCTAGGCCTACTTTGAACCAGACTTTTCCCAGTGCCTTTACAAAGGGGGAAATGAATAGCCAAGAATAGTAGTGATTGAATTGGGGCCTTTCTGATTGAAATGCTTTACAAAGCAATGCTTTTCTTCTCTTTGAGGACTCCTCTACAATGCCATCATTTTTCTTAATTATTCCTGATATTTTGCCCATCACGCTCTGACCTTCTAAGCTATTTATTTCCAACTCTTCTCGGAAGGCTTACGATCTGGGAGTGAATTGTCAGGAATAATTAAGAAAAATGGAGGTATATACCCCTGACAGAAGAAATACATCTTTTTTTCCCCCTAAAATGCTGCTGCTTTTAGCTGAATTTAATTTACAGTCATCTCAAGAATTATGAAGCTATTAAGGAAACTATTCCCGCAAAAAGTAAAAACACTTGGAGGTTTAGTTTAGATCCTAATACAAGGAAAAATAAGAGTCAGAGTCATGAAGTCCTTTAAGATTCCCTAATATTTCATGGGAACATTGACATGTTCAGTGTAATAGTAGATCTACAAATATTTAGAGAGTTACAGAATTTCAGAGTCAGAAGAGAACTCAAGGGTTATCCATCAACCATAAATAAAAAAGAATCCCTTCTCTACACAAGTAGTCAATTCCCCTCTGCCAAGAGATATACTTAAAGTGGGAAGGAAATCAACGACCTGAGGCAGCCTGTCCCACTTCTGCCTGGCTCTAATTGTTAGAGCTACTACTATGCCATGGAAAACCCTTCATCCTGGAAGCTCTCAATACATAGATTTCTTACTTTGGAAGTGCCTTTTGCTCCTTTGGCCTCTCCCTCTGATTGGCTGGCTCCTCTCAGAACTTCCATTTTTAAGAAGAACTCTGAGGCCAGCCATGTATTCCTTGATGCCCACACTGCACTCCTGACTCTGGACTCTTACTGGTCCATCATATGAGGTACGTTTATCTTTTCTTGTCTAACCCTTTCATTTTCAGTTTCCTTTTATGGGTTGCCTTTCCCTATTAGAATGTAAGCTTCTTGAGGCAGAAGCTATCTTGCTTGCACAGAACCTAGTACACGTAAAAGTGCTTACTCAATGTTTGTTGACTTGACTTGATGACATTTTCCATGATATCAGGGTCAAGTTCGATTTTTTTCCCCAATTTCCGGTTGCTCCTAATTTGACCTTCTGATGTTTGAGTTTTGCTAGATGTTAATTTTATCCATATAACCAACAGTATTTTTGCACCAAAATGGAATATAGAAACAAAAAAAAAGGAAAAAAAAGCCCTTTCACTTCCCTTCACACCTATTGGAGAAGCAGCAGCGTATAATTTATATAGAATTGAACTTGGAATTGAGAAGACCTAGATTCAAGTCATTTCTGAGATGCTTATCAATGAGTCTTTGTTAAGTCACCAGCAATTTGGGCATGGGATTGGACTTGAAGAACATGAAGGTCCTTTCAAGTTTTAAAGCTATGATACCATCAGCTTTTCTGCAAGAAAGTAATACTATGGTTCCAATAGAACTTGGGGCTTAGGAAATGGTCACCACTTACCGCCTTCCAGTTATAACTGGCAAGAAATCATTGGATTTGGCTTCAGTTATTTTAAATGCTACTTTCTGCAAATCTGAAATGCCAACAGCCATATCCTCCAGCATTCCAATTTCTTCACCTGAAGAGGGAAAAGGTTTCTCATTACAAACAAGTCATTTGATAAAAATGTTACCAGAGATTATCTGTTCATGATGGAATTGACTCTAGGCACTTGAATGAAGTACACCAAGTACAATGATTCCATTTGAAAAGCTTTCCCTTGGACCTGATGGCTTTCAGGGCTGAAACAACTGTGGTTTTGTCAGATTCCAACAGTTAATGTCCTCTTAGAGGGAAGGAAAATGGCACATACTTACTTAGAGGCTTGAGGGAATTTTAACTAGGTTAGTAAAAAGAAAATGCCTTTTTGATGTTGGTCGGCTGATATTTAATTTCCATCAGTGCTAATAGTGGCTAGATTACAAATTCCTGGTGCTGGAACCATGCTGTCCTGACTGGGAAAGCATTATGGGAAGAAGGTTTGTATTCCATAAACTCTGAATGGATGGTGGTCCAGACAATGAAATCTTTGAAATTAAATGGCAATATAACTCGTCTGTGTTTAAAGATGACAAATTTAGGGTTCCATATGAAAATCCACTACAGTTACACTTTCAAAACAAACTAGAAAAATAAAATCATCTGAGTATGAAAGGTTTCATTATAAGAGTATGTTCCTAGATGGGCAATTCTACTGTAAAAGTTGTCTGGTGTCTCTGTAGGACTTGTTAAGTCAAAGAAGTAAATTCCTAGTGTTTCATGTTAATCTTAAAAGTCTTCTGGGTAAATATTCATGTGTCTAGTGGCATGTTCATAAAGTTTACCTCAGAGAACAATACTTACTGTATGTGCTCAGTAATCCTTCAAACTGTACAACCAAGCCCACCATGTGAAGCTGCTGGCGGAAATCAGGATCATGCAAACTTGAATGTAATTTCATTATAAATCCACAGACCAATCCTGCAAGCTAAAAATAGGGTAGGATAAATATACTTGAATGGGCCAGCTAGCTTAATTTTTAAGTATTGCAAGAGAATTAGGTCTTCATGGGTCTGAGAGAAAATGATTATAAGATTCATATTATTTAATGAAATGATATCTTTGGAATTTATACTGAAATGTATATAACTATATACAAACCACACATACACACAAACACAAATGTATTATATACATGTACTCTCTCTGTATAATATACATGTACACATATATACATGAATACTTATTAAAGGCAATATTTGGCACATAGAAGGGATCCATCAGGAGAACATTTCCATGGAAGATGGTGGGCAACATCAGAACAGACAATGAGGTCTTGTGGAGGATCTCTTTTCACTTTGCTTCTTCCTGTGTTCTCACCAATTAGAGTATTGTAAGAGAAATTCTCAATCCTCTTTCTCCCATCATTGAATAGTGGAAAGCATTCTGGATTTAGTATCAGAGGACTAGAAGCTATTATCTGAGCCATTTCTTAGTTAACCGTGATCATTGAATGGGCATTGCCTCAGTAGTCAAAATGAGATCTGTTAAAGACTTTAGCTTAAAAAGGCCAAGGTCACCCACTGCATCCAAGGCCATCTCCAGTCAGCCTGACCTATATCTTGGAACTGGATCCAGATGACTCTGGAGGAGAAAGTAAGACTGGTTACTTTGCACAGCCTTCCCTCACCTGACTCCAATTCACTTTCATGTCTTGACATCACCTCCCTCATGTCATGGTCCTCTTTGAGAACGAAGGACAAACAGCAGTAATAGCTTTTGTCTAGGCATATCACCTTTGAGTAAATCACTTCACATATCTGGGCTTCAGTATTCTTACCTGTACAATAAAGGGGGCTGACTAAATGATATATCAAGTCCCTTCTAGTTTAGGACTTATGATCCTCTAGCCCCTTCTGGTCAAACCTTAAAATCACTGGGTAAAAGGAAACATGAAGGATGGTAGATTAATTAAGGGTCCTTTAAAATTTCAATGACATTTCTTCTTCACAAACCTGGAAGCTAGTATAATAAGGAAATTTAGGGAAGTGTGAGGAAAGGAAGGTTTTTTTCCTTCCCTTCGAACCTTTTCTATCAATCGATCCTAGTCACCTGTCAGTCTCTAAGCTTCAGTGATGAGTTTTCTCAGGTTGACAGGTCACCATAATTAGGTCACACTTCCCCTGGTAACCTCTGTGGTGTGTGTCTATGTATACATATACTTGCAGTGTCTCATGGAGAATGGAGTCTCACTCAGACTGAAGGTCTGTAATCCTAGAAGGAATTTCTGCACTGAGTTTCCTAGAATGGTGATGTATTAGAATACTTCTGAGGTACCTTCATTATTTCTTATAACAGGAGAGTATTACATCACATTCATATATCACAACTTATTCAGCCAATCCCTAGGAGATGGGCATTCCCTTAATCTCCAATTCTTTGCCACCACAAAAAGAATGACTAAAAATGTTTTTGTACGTATAGGTCTTTTTTTCTTTTCTTTTGATTTCTTTGGGATACAGAGTAAGCAGTGCTATTGTTGGATGAAAGAACATGCAGGTTTCCAACCCTTTGGACTTAGCTCCAAATTGTTCTCCAGCATGGTTGGACAAATTTACAGGTTCACAAACCGTGCATTATGGTACCTATTCTCCACATCTCCTCTAGCATTTGTCATATTCCTTTTCTGTCATCTCAGCCATTCTAATGGATATGAAGTGGTACCTCAGAGTTATTCTAATTTGCATCAATCTTAGCTTTAGTGATTTTTAAATATGACTAATGATAACTTTGATTTCTTCTTCTGAATACCATCTGTTCATATCCTTTGACCATTTGTCAACTGGGAAATGCTTCTTATTGTTATAAGTTTGGTTCAGTTTCTTCTATGTTTGAGAAGAAACTTTTATCAGAAATACTTGCTGTAAATTCTTCCCTCTCATTTCTTCTAACGCTGGCTGTATTGGTTCTCTTGGTGCAAAAACTTTTTAATTTTATGTAATCAAAATTATCCATTTAATCTCTTGGAAGGCCTCTTTATAACTTGGCTTGGTCAGGAACCCTTGCCACACCCACAGATATAACAGGCAATGATTATATCTCTGATCCCTTAATTTACATATATAACTTTAGATCTAAGACTAATGTACCCATTTTGAGGTTCTTTTGGCACAAAATGTGAGGTGTTACTTTAGTTTTTGTTGAACTGCTTTCCCTCTGCCCCAACAGTTTTTCTCAGTGAGTTCTTGCCCCTATAGCTAAAATTTTGGGTTTATTGAACATGAGATTACTGTGCTCATTTGCTTCTATATATTGCGTATCTAAAATATTCTATTGTTCAGTCACTCTATTTCTCATCCAATACCAATCTGCTTTGATAATGATTGCACTTTGTAACACAGTTTGAGATCTGCTAGACCCCCTTTCTTCAGATTTTTATTTAAATTGATTCCCTTAATATGCTTGAACTTTCGCTCCTCCAGATGAACATTATTTTTTTTCTAGCTCTGTGAAGTAATTCTTTGGTAGTTTTATTGGAATGGCACTGAATAAGTAAATGAATTTAGGTAGTATTGTCATTTTTATTATATTGGCTCAGCCCATCTGTGAGCAATTAATATTTCTCCAATTATTAAGATTTTATTTCTGTGAAGAGTGTTTTGTAATTGTGTTCATATAATCCCTATGTCTTTTTTTCCTATGGGAAGGTAGATTCCTTCTAGATTTAGAAGTTAGATTCCCAAGTATTTTATATTATCTATAGTTATTTTAAATGGAATTTCTCTTTTTATTTCTTCCTGCTAGATTTTGTTGGTAATTTGTCAAAATGCTGATGATTTATATGATTTTATTTTAAATCCCTGGTAATTTGTTAAAGTTGTTAATTGTTTCAAGCAAAGGTTCTCTAAATATCATCTGGAAATAGTGATACTTTTGTTTTCTCTTTGCCTATTTTTATTCATTCAATTTTCTTCTTGTCTATAATTGCTATTGCTAGCATCTTGAGTACCATAGTGATAATGGATATCCTTGCTTTACCCATTACCTTATTAGAAAGCCTTCTGGTTACATTATAGATAAGCTTGGTTTTAGGTAAGTATTACTCCTCATTTTAAGAAATTCTCCATTTCTTCCTATGCTTTTCTTCCTTCCTTCCTTCCTTCCTTCCTTCCTTCCTTCCTTCCTTCCTTCCTTCCTTCCTTCCTTCCTTCCTTCCTTCCTTCCTTCCTTCCTTCCTTCCTTCCTTCCTTCCTTCCTTCCTTCCTTCCTTCCTTCCTTCCTTCCTTCCTTCCTTCCTTCCTTCCTTCCTTCCTTCCTTCCTTCCTTCCTTCCTTCCTTCCTTCCTTCCTTCCTTCCTTCCTTCCTTCCTTCCTTCCTTCCTTCCTTCCTTCCTTCCTTCCTTCCTTCCTTCCTTCTTCATTCTGAAGCCCATTGATTGGATCACAATTAAGTCCCTGCCCAAGCTCCACTTAATGGCTGTTTTTTGGACCCTCCTGAATGTTAGTGGTAACTATTTCTCTTTGGAACAGAAACCCTCAGGGCTTTGCCCTCCCACTTTGATTTTTTTTTTCTTTTTTCTAATTAAAGGGGTCATCCCTTGACCACTTCTTAAAGAGGTCTAGTCACTGAATGGGTATTACCTCACTGTAAGTGAGGCTTTAGCCTAAAAGGACTAGAGTCTCCCACTGTATCTTGGACCATCTGCGGTTATCCTGATGGTCACTGGATTCAGATGGCTCTGGAGGGGAAAGTGAGACTGCTGACGCTGCACAGCTCTCCCTCACTTAAATCTAAGTCAACTGCAAGTCATGTCATCGTTTCCCTGATATCACAGTCCTCTTAGATTACAAATGGACAACACATTTTGTCAAAAGCTTTTTCTGCTGTTGACATAATCATATGATTTTCTTTTTGCTATTTTTGTTATTTAGATGCTCAATTATGCTTGTAGTTTTCCTAATACTGAACCAGCCCTGCCTTCCTCGTATAAATCCCATCTAATAATTATTCATGATTTTTGTGGCCAATTTCTATAATTCCTTTGCTAGTATTTTATTTAAATTTTTGCACAAATATTTATTAGGGAGATTGGCCTCTAGTTTCCATTTTTCTCCCCCAGTTTAGGTATAAAAATCATATTTGTGTCACTAAATATCTACTCTATATTTCTTCTATTGATGTAAACATTTACAGATATAAATTCTCCTGTAAGCATTACTTTGAATACATCCCACAAAGTTTGGTGTGTTGTTTCACTGTTTTTATTCAATTATTTCAATTTTCTCTGATTCCTCATGACCTGATTTGGGTTTAACTTGGCAAAAATATTATGGTGGTTGGCCATTTCCTTCTCTAGCTCATTGAACAGATAAGGAACTGAGGCAAACATTGTTAAGTGACTTGCCCAGGGTCACACAGTTGATATGTGTCTGAGGCATGATTTGAATTCACTAAGATGAGTCTTCCCAACTTCAGCCTGGTACTCTATCTACTGTGCCACCTAGCTATCTCTATCTCAAAATTATCATTGTCTTTAATTAAATTATTATTCCCTTGTTTTGCCTGACGGCATGATCATTCTTCCTGCCTTTTTTTACTTTATGACTTTTAATATATTCTTCTATGTGCTTCTGTTTTATGGGTAATTTCAGCCCATTCACATACACTCGTATGATTGCCAACTGTGTATTTCCTCCCATTCTATTTTCTTTTGTGTATCCTTTCCCTTTCTCATCCTGTCCCTCTTCAAAAGTTTGTTTTATTTCTGACTATCGCCTTCCTTAATCTAACCTCCCTTTTATTACACTCCCTTTATCTTAGCCCCTTACCCTCCTACTTCCCTATTAAGATGATGTCTATAACCAACTGTGTGCATGTGTGAATACACACACATAAGTACATAGTACATATGTACACATGTGTACATATGTATATATCGCATGTATGTATGTATGTATATTCTTCCCTCCATGAACCAGTTCCAATAAAAGTGAGATTAAAGTGTTGCCTATTACCCCATTTCACCTTCCGTTATATAAACTCTTCCTTGTGTGCTTCTTTTGTATAAGTTAATTTTCCCTATTCTTTATCTCTCTTCCATTCTCTTTCTTAGCCTTCAATTCTTCTTCTGAGATTATCTTGATTTACTAGGCTTATACCCATGCTCTCAGTCTAATTAAATTCCTTCTAAGTGTCCTAATGACAATAAATAAATTCCTAGTGGTTACAAATATCATCTTCCCATACAGAAATTTAAATAGTTTAACCTTAAGTCCCTTATTTTCTTTCACTCATATTTAATTTTTTATGTTTCTCATAAGTCTTGGATTTGAATGTTAAATTTTCTATTTGTATGTATCTTTTCATCATTAAAGTTTGAAAGTCCTCTATTTCATTAAATATTTATTTTTCCCCCTATAGGAGTATACTCAGTTTTCCTATTTCATATTTCAGATGCTACATTTTATTATGGTAGATGTTAATTCCTGTATACTTCTGATTATGACTGTACAGTATTTGTTTCATTTCCCTCTGGCGTCTTGAGTATTTTCTCCCTAGGTTGAAAGCTATGGATTTTGGCCATTACATTCCTGGGAGTTTTCATTATTTTCAGATCTCTTTTAAGAGGTCACTGGTGTATTCTTTCAATTTCTACTTTGCCCTCTATGGGTTCTAAGATATCTGGACGGTAGAGACACACACACGCACACACACATGTAAAACTTCTTTAAATATGATGTCTAGTCACTTTTTTTCATCATGACTCTCAGGTAATCTAATAATTATTAAATGATCTCTCTTCAATATATTTTTTCCAAGTTAATTGTTTGTCCTATCAGATAGCTCATATTTTCTATTTTTTTCCTAGTCTTTTGACTAGGAAATTTTAATTGTTTTAATGTTTTTTAATGTTTAATGGAGTCATTTTTTTTTAATTCTAACTTTTAAGGAGTTATTTTCTTCAGTAAGATTTTGTACCTCTTGCAATTTGACCAATTCTGATTTTTAAGGATTTATTTTCTTCAATATGTTTCTGCTTCTTGTACCAAGCTGTTTATTTTCTTTTCATATAATTTTCTTACATAGTTCTAATTTGTTTTCCTAATTTTTCTTCTACCATTCTTATTTGATATCAAAAACATTTTTTTTTGCTCTTTTAAAAATCTGTTTCTTTAGCTCTTCTAGAATGGGGTGATATCCGATCTGCACTTTTCTTTGAGGTTTTGCTTATAGATATTTTCAAGTCATCTTTTTCTCAGTTTGTATCTAGAACTTCCCTGTCACCAAAGAACTGGTTTATGATCAGGTTCTTTTTGTCGTTGTTTGCTCATTTTTCCACCCTATTTCTTGAATTTAAACTATATGTTACAACCATATAGTTATATGACCATAAGACATAGTTGGGCTCTGCTCACCTCTGTCTGATTGAAGCTTATAGCTATGTCCTCTTGCTGCTTTTACAGTTTAGTGAGACCCGTGAGTTACTAGTTCTTCCACCATGGTGTAGGGAAGGTCTCGTCACTGTCCTCCTTATTTGTGCTCTGGTAGGAGACCACAGCTAGGACCCCTGTTGTCTTGTAGCCATGCCCACTCCTTCCCACCTTGGAAGTGGATAATAGTTGACAAAATTGCCAAATAGTACCTGACCCTGAGCCCAGTTCTAGCACAGTTGTTGCTGGGATCTCTTTCTGATGATGTGTTCAGTGACCATGCTGTCCCTAGGCACTGGGTCACTCCCTGCCATTGCTGCCACTGCCCAGGGTTACTCTGCCAATGGTGCTACTTCTGCTACATGTACTGCCGGTCAACCTCTGTCCTAGTATCCACAGTCCTATTTGTCTGTCTTCTGAAGCTTCCTTGAGCTGGAAAAATGATTCACTCTGACTTTTAATTGACTTTCCTATGTTTTGACACATTTTTTTTAGATTGTTTTAGAGGAAGTGTATTGGGACAGCTCTATAAAATGTTGCTTTCATTCTGCCAATCTTGATTCTGCCAAAATGATACATTTCAGTTAGATTTAAAATAAAGATACACACATATTATATATAGATCTATATGTATCCATCTATAGTTATCTATCTATAGCTATCCATATATATATATATATATGTTTATTTATATCTATCTCTACCTAGTTATCATCTATCTATCTACCTACCTACCTACCTACCTATCTATCTTTCCCTCCCAGGTTAATGGACTACTAAAATCTATTAACAGACTCTGTTAACAGGCCTCCAGGTTAAGAACACAGTTCTCAGAAGTAGAACTCTCTGGAAATTCTAGAAGTTCCTTTCATGGAATGGAAGAGCAAGCATAGACATATATATATATATATATATATATATATATATATATATATATATACATATATTATATCTATCTATAGATATCTATTTCTATAGATAGACGTCTATAGATAGATATAGATACAGATGTAGATATAGGAAAGAGATCAGAAATTGAATTCTAAAGATAGATTACTTTTAAAAAATGAATCAGGCATCATTGCCCAACTCTGGGGAAATATTGGTATCATCAACAACAGGAAAACCAATAAGAAAGCAAAGCAGCACCTACCGCTTGGCTGAAGACGACGTCCCTCCTGAGGGTCAGCATCAGGCACTGTGGCAGGCCGCTGGCCAGCTCCTGCATCAGCACAAAGGTCAGAGATTGCTTTGCCCTTTTCACCACTTCACCCATGCATTCCTT
The DNA here is from genome assembly GCA_023548195.1 of Bettongia penicillata ogilbyi. Lineage (NCBI taxonomy): Eukaryota > Metazoa > Chordata > Mammalia > Diprotodontia > Potoroidae > Bettongia > Bettongia penicillata. The sequence goes on from JAJHZJ010000494.1 coordinate 1,920,791, forward strand.
CAGGGTGATGATCAGAGGGTACAGGTGCTCGTACCAATCCTCTAGAAAAACAGAGCAGAAAAAAATAGGGCAATGGGACACAGGACAACTGGAAGGAAGATCCCAGGACCTAAGTTACATGGGCTGCTTCTCTTCCCAAATAGAGATCTGGGGATATTTAACTCTTTCACAAAGGTTTGGTCTAGAGGTCAAATAAAGAATTCAATGTTTCATAATGTGGAAGAACAGAGGGATATCCAGTTGCTGGCAAAATTAAGGGACCAAAATCCAATAAACAGTTAAAAGAATGTTCTTTTCACTCTGGGAATATTTGAGCTTTTAACCTCCCTCATAATTATAAATATAATGAATTATGTAAGTGCAAACTCCTTTCCTCAACTGCAGATTTTATTTAGAAAAGAGAGTTCTGCCTGGTGTCAGTTATTACAAATTCTGGAGGACTATGTGACATTCCACTTAATGTACTCAGAGATTAAACAGTAGGATGACAAATTAAATTTAATATGGATGAATGCATGCTGGAAAATGATTTATGCATGCAGGCAGGCCCTGAAATATATGATCAGGAGACAAAGACATGGGTGTCATGGTGGTTAACTGGAGGCAGGCCTTCATCCAGTGGTCTCTCACCAGGTAGGGGCCAGAAAAGGGTAAGAAAAACAATCTTAAAGTATCATAGTCACGATCTCATCTTGTCCAGTTTCATTAACTCAAATTAAGTGGAATACAGGACCCAGATAAGGATAACCAAAATGGTTGAAGGGATTTACATCTCATTAAAGGCTGAAAATTAGTCCAAAATGTACTTCTATTAAATCCCTAGCTGTCTGACTATATAAATAAAAGATTTTTGGGACGTTTAGGAGAATTATATAAAAGACTTCCTGAAGAATTGAGAATTATGGAGGTATTTTGAAGACACACACAAACCCTTTGAAGATAAACAACAATGGAAGAGGATGGAAAGAAATCCACATGAGAGCGAAACAAACCTGTCAGCAAATAAGACGACCCTTTACGGATTCATGATTATGCTAGTGGGGGCACACTCTTTACCTATGCAGTTCAGAACCCCTCCATGCTTTAATAGGTTGTCTTCATGACCTTCTCAAGTAGTCTAATTAATCTGTGATTGCATCCTCCAGACTATAAGGCATGGTTGTCAGTCTATCTAGTGGGATTGACTTCCAAATCCTTATACAACTCTACCACAAAGGTTCCACCCAATACCCTGGGAGAATAGGGTGTGGGAGAGGAGGTACTTCCTCTCTTTTCTTTGACACAGTGAGGATACCAGTAGAGGAGGACTTAGACTGTCTACCTGATCATCTTTGCTTTTGCCCTATCTTTTTTTCACTCATCATTTCCCAGGTTAGATCTTTCATTCCAGTTTTTCTTCAGTTATATGTTGCAGCTTGTTCATACCTACCTTGCATATCTCCTTTGCCCTCTGTGGGATGCTCATTTTTAAATCTTTGAAGAATATAGTATTTCATGGTCCATAGCCATACAGCACCATTAATATTAGTCTCAAATTATTTATTATATTTCATGATTAAAGTAAATTCATTATATTTAGTGATTAGATTATCTTTATTATATTTAATTTTCAAATTATATTTATTATATTTAATTCTAAAATATTAGTCCTAAATAGGCTTTTGTTTCTGTGAGAAAATTTGGGATAATTAAAAGAGTTTTGTAAAGTAGTGATGGCAATCTAGTCCCTTCTCTTCTTCCTATCTACTTTGGGGCCCAGCTCATTGTCCATTGGACTGTCTGCCCATGTATATAAACTTAAAAAGCAGTCTATTTAATTGTATATCATAATCTGGGCAATCAACATTATAACTTATTAGATGCTGTGGGCAAAACCTTGGTGGCCAGATCCCTGGCAGTGAAACTCCAAGTTTAGCTAGATAACTAAAAAGAGACCATACGCAGCACCTCTCTGGTCCTATTCTCAAAGCCTCTTCAGGTGGGTAAGAACTGCTGGAGTTTAATTGTGTAGTATAGCCTTAGACTGAGAATGAACCTAGATTCACTACCAGTTCTGAATGAGATAACCAACTAATGGTTCAGTAAAGCATTCAACAGTAGAGAATTTTGAGCGATTCTACTTGGCAGGAATCTAAAGGCATGTATCTTGTATGTACACAGCTATTTGCATTCTGTCTCCTTGACCAGAATGTGAACCTTTTGAGAGCCGTGACGATTCCTGCCTTTTTTCATATTTCTAATGACGAGCACAGTGTCTGAGACATAATAGGAGCATAATGAATGCTTGCTGGCTGAGTAAATTATACAAAGTGGTTTATAAAGTGCAATGTCATTTGCAATCTTTGCCTCCTTAAGCAAGTGTAAAGCTTACGTTGGACTAATCTTATTTTTACCAATACTAATAAGAGTCTTAAGCCATGAGAATCATCAGTAACACATAGGAACATCCTGTTCGCCTTTTCTCTTTCCTTACCCTCTCTTCTCTCTCCGTTCCCATTCTTTCTCTTCCCTTCCCCCATCTCTCTTTTTTCTAGATCTCACAGGTTTCTACACTAAGGCTCTCAAACACAAAGAATACACAACTTAACACTTTCCCCCAAAGACCTTGAATATTTTTACTAATTGATACACATAGTGAATATTCCAAAACAACAGAGAATACAAAATGGCTTTGATTATTGAAATTGGGTTATAAGATCTGTCATGACTAACTTCTTCATAGACTTACTTATTGAATGAAAAATAGACTATGTACAGTAGATGGCACTGGTTCATCAGGTTAAAGTGGGACTACTGTATAGTGTCACTCATTCAATTCAGTTCGGCACATATGTATTTAAATGCATTGTGCCCAGCACAGAGCTAGACACTAGCACCATTTTCCTACAACATGAATAGAATTTATTTCTTCTGGTAAAGAATTGGAAGGTTGCAGGTTAAGTAGATCTTCATTTTGTTATCATTTAAAAGAAATATACTAGATGTAGAGTTCTGAAAAGTTCTTTCTCTAAAAAAGAAATCTGTCTAATATACTTTCTGAATCTGAGCCAAAAAGATCTTTAGGACAACAGTCAAATCAATGACATACTAATCTTAAGTTCTCTGCTAAGAATTCATTTATTTCTTCATTCAAAATACGTTTCCCTATGTGAAATGAATGAGTTGGAGTAGACTGGGTGGGATAAAAGTGAGGATACCAAGGCATAGAAGACAAATATCTCTGTCATTCAGGAGTTGTCTTCATCTTAGAATGATAGTGGAGACTAGAGAAGTGCATATGACTGGTTAAATTTTAATCCATTTAACTTAATTTAATTAAAGCTGAAGCCATGAATACCTTAGTCACCAAGAAAATCTTATCTTGATCTACTATAATTACACAACAAATTTTATTATCAAGTTTTCATATTTTTAAAGTGACATAAAAAGAAAATATTGATGACGAATGAAAGAATTACAAAATCTGTTTACTAGCTAGAGTTCTTAACATTCATTTGACAGTCACTAAGAGCAGTGCTAAGCTTTGGTTGACACAAAGATTTTTTTAAAATAGCATAATTCTGTCCCTCAGAGAGATAACAAACACAAAATATGTTGTAAACTTTAAAATGCTGTACACATGTTAGTTGTCAGGGATATAATATGTACATAAATAACTGTAATACAGGGCAGACATGGGGAGAGGGGAGTTCTTAAAAAGTGCTCTAAGAAAACTTGATGTGCTTAATTTAAAATATTTTGGTCTTTTTTTTTCTTTTGGTACAATTTATTTCCCACTCACCTCTCCCATTAAATGCTCTCTAATAACAAAGAAAAAGTTAAGTACTACTTAACTTGAAAGTGACCTCTTCTAAAAGTAAATGCACCTTTCTTCTCCACCATAGACTCCACGCCTTTACCAAGGATAGAGCAGTCAATACTATCATCTGTTCATGAAAACAGTTGTGCTGAATTATTCAGGGAAGGTTTATTTGGATGAGGTTGGATGAAAGAGAAGGGTATTGAAAGGTGGGGATGAGGAGGAAGAACACCGCAGGTCTGTGATAATTCATAGATGTAAGTGGTAAAATGTTAAACTGATGAGACATTTGACAGTCTGAGAGACTTAAAAGTCAAGATAAGGTGGTATTTGCATTTCATCCTGTGGACAATAGTGAGTCATTTGAAGATTTTGAGCAGGGGACCAGTATGCTCAGGTCTATACACAGGTGAGAGAGAAGTTGTGAACCTACAAAAGCCAGACTGGATGGGGAGAGAACAGAGGGAGGGAAAAATAAAAATAAAAACGACTTCAAAGTTTCACACAGGGATGATGAGGATGGTAGTGGCATTAAAAGCAGCAGAGAAGTTAAGAGTAGAAGCAGGTTGAAGAAGATTATAATTTTTTTCTCTTTTCTAATTATTATTTTGTTCTCAGTATTCTGCAATCACTTCCATAAAACTTAGCTTTTTTCTCCTTCCTCCTCCTTGTTCTCCCCTTCCTCCCTGAGTCGGCATATCATCTGCTTAGAGTGATAACTTAGTTTCTTCTTTGTCTATTGAACCAATAAATAAAACAAGGAATTTGTTTTATGAAAAAAACAATAAAATTGATAAGCCTTTCATCAATTTGATTTAAAAAAAAAAAGAAAACCAAATTACCAATATCAAAAATGAAAAGGGTGAACTCACCTCCACTGAGGAGGAAATTAAGACAGTAATTAGAAATTACTTTGCCCAACAGTATGCCGATAAATTCAACAATCTAAATGAGATGGATGATTATTTTAAAAGATACAATTGCCCAGACTAACAGAAGAGGAAGTTGAATACTTAAGTAGCCTCATATCAGAAAAAGAAATTGAACAAGCCATCAATGAACTCCCTAGGAAAAAATCTTCAGGGCTGGATGGATTCACAAGTGAATTCTATCAAGCATTTAAAGAACAGTTAATCCCAATTCTACATAGACTATTTGGGAAAATTGGAGGAATCCTCCCAAATTCTTTTTATGATACAAATATGGTTTTGATACCTAAACTAGGAAAAGTCAAAACCAAGAAAGAAAATTATAGACTAATTTCTCTAAAGAATATAGATGCAAAAATTTTAAATAAGATTTTAGCAAAAAGAATACAGCAGCTAATCATGAGAATAATACATTATGATCAGGTAAGATTTACACCAGGAATGCAGGGCAGGTTCAATGTTAGGAAAACTATTAACATTATTGATCATATCAACAACAAAATGAACAGAAACCACATGATTATGTCAATAGATGCAGAAAAAGCTTTTGACAAAATACAACACCCATTCCCATGGAAAACACTGGAGAACGCAGGAATAAATGGAACTTTCCAAAACATAATAAGCAATATCTACCTAAAACCTTCAGCAAACATTATATGCTTGAGGCATTTCCAATAAATTCAGGGGTGAAACAAGGATGTCTATTATCGCCACTATTATTCAATATGGTACTAGAAATGTTAGCTGTAGCAATAAGAGAAGAAAAAGAAATTGAAGGAATTAGAAGATTATAGTGTCAATCTGGGACATGTTGAATTTGAGAAGTGAACCACCCATGGAGACAAAATTACAATTAAGAAAGCTACAAGTAAATTTGACTAATGCATATATGTTTGGCAAATAAAAGAAAATTTTAGGACACCAGCAAATGTAAGTTGAAATGACTGCAGGATTTTTACCTTATTAACATTCATCCAGTGTACATCTTGGATTCAGAAGGAGACACAGGAGTTTAGGATACACGAAAGGGAAGGAGAAATCAGCTCTTAATGGCTTGTTTTGCTCCATCAAGCGCTGCAGCCAACTCACATAAGAATGGGAAATATTTAGGGATTTCTCTTGGCAGTTCTGGGACTTGTCACATCCTCTTCCTTTTTGCTTCACTTCAAACTTGACTGCGGGTGTTGCTCACACTTAGAGCGATCCATAAAAATCTACCTTCTGACTAAGTGATTACGACTTTTCAGTCTGGATTATCTAGTCCCTTAAAAAAATGACCTTCACAGATTTGTTTTTATGATAACAGTTCATTTTCTTGAGTTTGCAATTAGGAAATAATGGTACCAAACCAGCCCAGGGTACCACTAAATGCCTGTAGTGTAGCTCCTACATAAGGAACTCATATCAATTGGATAAAATAAGAAGCATACCGAATGTATATTCTATGTAGGCTGCTCTGTAGTGATTGAGGAATATAGGAAAAGGATGCTTTATTGTCTATAGAAAAACTTTCTCAAACTCCTTAACCCTGAGACCGATATACAAAGGCTTTCCGCAGGAAAACATTAAATGTGTCTAGCTTAGTTGAGCTTTTCCTGAGCTTTAGTGAAATATGCCGGAAGCCATCCAAGCAGAGCCACTGTTTTCTAGACATTTACTTCTTTCTGTAATATATTCAAGTGGAGGCCTCTAAAGGATTCAGAGATGGGTGGTTTTGTACCTGCTCCCCCCTTTCAAAGCACAGTTGATTTCCTGTCCAGGACATAAAAACTCTCTGGGCTCTGTGGCTCACATGCTCCTCAAGAGGAAAATAAAAGAGTCAAGTATCAGCTCTAGAAGAACTGGACAATTTCTTTCCTAACACAAGAGAATTCTCTTCCAAGAAGTTAAAAATGATTCATTAACCTCACCAATCCTCAGGGTCATTGGATCAGAGAATGGTAGGTTGAGAGCTACCCTTAGAGACCAATCCTTTTGTGTTATAGATGAGGCAACTGAGGGATTTGCCCAAGGTCACAGCTAGGAAACAGAAGCACCAGAATTCAAACCCAGGTCCTCTAATAAAAATCCAATACTCTTTGCACTACAGGTTGATATTATCTATGGGTGGAAATCAAAGTAAGCAAAAGGCTGTGTCTACTTATGTATTTATTTATAAAGGAGATGAGAAGTCAAAACTTAAAACTCCCAATGCTCTCTTCCAGACCAGGCACACAAAAGGATATCAGGGGACCTCAAAAATGTAGAAGATGTTTTCCTTTACCTTTTTTGCTGGCCGCCCCTCAAATCCTTTGGTGAGCTACAAGCAGCCCACTTGCGGACTGCAGGTTGTGCAGGCCTGCTGTCTTCTCTAATTTTAGAAAAAATGAAAAAGAAATAAAATGATGACATTGGCATTGCCTTACCAAAAGCCGAATGTCTCTTAGACATGATGTGTTGCACTTTTTGGGGGGGCAGGGAGGAGGGTATGAATATGTGTGTGCAAAGAGAGCTAGCATTTAATAAGAGCTAGCATTTATAGAGTTCAATAAAGTATTCACAGTTCCTCACAGATATTATTTTATCCTCAACCACAACCCTGGGACATAGGTGCTATTATTATTTCCATTTTAAAGATGAAGAAACTAAGTCAGGGATTAAATGAATGACTTCTCCAGGATCATACAGCTATTAAGTAAAGGTCTGGGGCTAGATTTGAACTGATTTCCTCTCATTCTAGGTCAAGCGCTCTATCCACTGGGCCATCTAACTGTAGCCTTTGTTTGAAGACAAATCAAACACAGCTCAGACCTTCAGAAGCTTAAAACCTAGGAGTGGAAAAAAAAATACTTAGATAACTAAGACCAAAGGCAGAATATAAGTGTCACAAAAGAGGTGTGAATTAAATTCAGCTCAATAATCAATAAGCATTTACTAAATGTCTACCATGTGTCAGGTATTGTGCTAGATGCAAGGGATACAGAGATGAAGCTCTTTCTTTATCTTCAAAGAAAACAATATGTACATCACATGAACATATAATAAAAAGAATCGAACAACCAAATGAGTAAATATAAAGTGATCAAGGCAGGGAGGCACTAGTAATTGGTAGTGTGATTTGGGGGGAGCTGAAAAACACTGGCATAAGAGGTTGCTTTGAAAAAAAAAATAACCTTGAGACTCTAAGAAGCAGAAGTGAAGAGGGAGTGCCTTCCAGTTATGAAGGCCAGCCCATGCAAAGACCTAGAGATGAGAGCAGTGCTATGTGTGAAAAACAGCAAAAAATACTTACTAAACAACGTGCAAAACCACAAAGATTTATTAACAGATTATTATAAGCTGAATATTATTCCAGGTGCTAGAGACTCAAAGATGATAAAACCAGCCCCTGCTCTAAAGGAATTTTTATCCATTTACAAGATGCACCACTGTTAGCCAAATTCAGTGGATTCAGAACACGGAGATATCTCCTACAACAAGGGTGAATTTAGCAGTGCATCCTGGAGAAATAGTCATTTTAGATGGATATGGAAGGCATAATGTTGCTTAAAGAGGTGTTGATAGTGGCGCCTAGGTATAGGGAAAAGCATAGAGGTATTGAAATGTTACAAATGGGGACGCTGTGAGTAAATTTCATGACTCCATCAATATTCCTCAGAGAAAAGAGAATTGCACAGTAACTAGAGTATGTTTGTGGAATTATTGGGCAAAGCTAGAACAAAAGAGAAGGTGTGTGGGATATGGTGCCAGTTGGAGTTAGATGACGCAGGACATTAAATGTCACACTCAAGAACTTTATTCAGGATGTAATAAAGAGTCACTGCTTGTGTGTGTGTGTGTGTGTGTGTGTGTGTACGCGTGCACATGGCTACAGAGATATAAATATACACATAAACAAATATGTGTATGGATACATATAGATATGCATGCACATGTATATACATGTGTGTATACACATATTTTAGCAGAGCAGTGACACAGTCCTTTAAAAAAATACATGTCTTATGGAACTGCCCCAATTTCAAAATCTCACACTCAGAAATTTCCCTCTCTGACCACATAACTTCTCATCTTTCTACTTTCTTTTCCCCATTTAACTTCTTAATATGTTCTTTGCCTCATTCTGACCTCTGGTTCTCTGATACTCCATCTATACTCTATGTCTACCAGACCAGAGAGTAAACACAAGAATTCAGAGGAGGGAGAAATCCTTTTTGCTGTGGTGGCGACAGTGAGGGATTTGTATGGCTTCATTAAACCTTCTTTAATAAACTAAAACTGCAGTAACACTTTTGGGCCACCTTATATTTCCCTCAGGGACTCACCCTATTACTGGTATGAGTACACCCTTTACCAATGCAGGTGGCAATCCCTCCTGTGCCTTGGGAGAGAGTCTCAGGAGTTGTGACTCAGCCAACAGTCAGCACCTAATTATTAACTCTTGGGGGTTGAGCACTAAAAGCCTTAGTATTTTGGTACAACCTGCCCTTTTAGAAATCTGAAGGTGACTTTTCTGTCACATTCTCTATCCTCACTACTGGATCCATGTATTTGGGAATCTTTAGCTCCCTCCAAGGTTCAACTCAAGGGAAATCTCCTACAGAAGGGTTTTACTTGTGGTACTCACAATTGATAGTACTCTATTTCCTAACCATACCCCGAAAAAAATACCTGGCATTTACTTTGTCTTTAATTTCTATTTACTTATCTGGGCAGCAGGGACCCTGGCATACACAGGAGGGCCTGCTGTACAGGTTCTTAAGTTTGCTTTTCTAAAAGGAAAGGGGTCAAAAATCTACTTTAGTCAAGAATAAAAAGTCAGCAACTTGAACTTCAGAGAAAATACAAACAGAGAAATGACCAACAAGCAGGACTTCCAACTGTCTGACCATAAGCTATATATATATAACAGTTCAACAGACAGATCCAGCTGTCTGATCATTACATACATACATAGTTACTGGAGAGAGAAGCACCAACATCTGGGTTTTCCAAGCCAGGGGTTCCTTAGCAACTATCCAGAGTCTCCTCTGGTCAGACACTTACAGTGAGTAAACCCCAACGCAAAACCTCATTATATACCTTTCAGAGTAGGAGGGCAGGACCCTCAGACCCAGTGCCTCCTGAGAAATTAACAAAGGGGAGGTGGAGTCAAGATGGCGGAGTAGAAAGACTCACGTATGCTAGCTCTGAACCCACAGCCCATATATTTCCTGCAAGAAGAACTCCCCACGAATTCTGGATCACTGCAAGGTGCGCAGAAACACAGTGGAAAAGATTTCCATTCCAGAGAGCCCTGGAGAGCCATCCCCAGGGGTCCGTCGTGCCCCAGAAAGCGGAGCCCGCCCAAGCACTGCCCTGGCTGCAAGGCCGAGAGGAGCAGATCCAAGCAGGCTTCAGGGATGGAACCTCCGGCGGCTGCAAAGGTCCCTCCACCCACAGACACTACAGGTCAGTGAGAGAGACGTCTGGGCTGGCCAAGAGGGGAGCGGGGTGTCTCCGTGACTTGGGCCCCCTCGGGAGGGAGCGGCAGAGGCAGGGGCAGGAAGCAGCAGAGCCAGCAGCGGTGGCCCGGAACTCCCCGAGCAGCAGGCAGAAGCTCAGGTCTCTGCTTAAACCACCTGAGGGAGCTGAGCCTGGTGGCTGCCCTGCCCCCACCTGCTCCATTACTGAAGGTCTCTGCATAAAGCCCATGAGGGAACTGAGCCTGGGAGGCGGCCCTGCCCCGACCCCAGCACCAGAACTTAAGCTCACATTGAATAGCAGCCACAGCCACCGGGGAAAGCCCATTTGAATCTCAGACCCTAGGCACTAGCTGGGCGGATCTAGGCAGGGGTAGACAGGAATCTCATAAGTCAAGTAACTGACTGGGAAAATGCCTAGAAAAGGGAAGAAAAATAAGACTATAGAGAGCTTCTTTGAGTGGGTGCAAATGTTCCCGCCTTTCAATTCTGATGACGAGGAAATATTCTTACCATCAGTGAAAGACGTGGAGGGCGGGGCCTCTGTATCCCAGACATCCCAGGGGGATGTTGGGTGGGCTCACGCCTTGGAAGAGCTCAAAAAGGATTTTGAAAAGCAAGCTAGACAGGTGGAGGAAAAACTGGGAAGAGAAATGAGAGAGATGCAAGCAAAGTATGAAAAACAGGTCAATACCTTGGTAAAGGAGACCCAAAAAAATGCTGAAGAAAATAACACCTTGAAAAATAGGCTCACTCAATTGGCAAAAGAGGTTCAAAAAGCCAATGAGGAGAAGAATGCTTTCAAAAGCAGAATGAGCCAAATGGAAAAAGAGGTTCAAAAGCTCACTGAAGAGAATAGTTCTCTCAAAATTACAATGGAACAGATGGAGTCTAATGACTTTATGAGAAACCAAGAAATCACCAAACAAAACCAAAAGAATGAAAAAATGGAAGAGAATGTGAAACATCTCATGCAAAAAACAACTGACCTGGAAAATAGATCCAGGAGAGACAATTTAAAAATTATGGGACTACCTGAAAGTCATGATCAAAAAAAGAGCCTAGACATCATCTTCCAAGAAATTATCAAGGAAAACTGCCCTGACATTCTAGAACCAGAGGGCAAAATAAGTATTGAAAGCATCCATTGATCACCACCTGAAAGAGATCGAAAAAGAGAAACTCCTAGGAACATTGTGGCCAAATTCCAGAACTCCCAGCTCAAAGAGAAAATCTTGCAAGCTGCTAGAGAGAAACAATTCCAGTATTGTGGAAATACAATCAGGATAACCCAAGATCTAGCAGCTTCTACATTAAAGGATCGAAGGGCGTGGAATAGGATATTCCAGAAGTCAAAGGAACTAGGACTCAAACCAAGAATCACCTACCCAGCAAAACTGAGTATAATCCTTCAGGGGAAAATATGGTCTTTCAATGAAACAGAGGACTTTCAATCATTCTTGATGAAAAGACCAGAGCTGAAAAGAAAACTTGACTTTCAAACACAGGAATGAGAAGAAGCATGAAAAAGTAAACAGCAAAGAGAAGTCTTAAGGGACTTACCAAAAGTGAACTGTTTACATTCCTACATGGAAAGACAATATTTGTAACTCTTAAAACTTTTCAGTATCTGGGTAGTTGGTGGGACCACACACACACACATGTACACGCATGCACGCACACACACATACACACATGGACGCACATACAGAGACAGAGAGCACAGAGTGAATTGAATAGGATGGGACCATATCTTAAAAGAAATTAAGGTAAATGGTGAGAGAGAAATGTAGTGGGAGGAAAGAGGGTGAAATGGAATGGGGTAATTATATGTCATTCAAGAGGCAAGCAGGAGACTTTTTAGTGGAGGGAAAAAGAGGAGAGCTGAGAAAAAAAACCAAGAAGTTTACCCTCATCACATTCAACTAAAGGAAGGAATAAAATGCATACTCATTTTGGTATGAAAACCTATCTTACAGTATAGGAAAGTGGGGGAGAAGGAGATAAGCAAGGGAGGGATGATGGAAGGGAGGGCAATGGGAGGAGGGAGCAATTTGAAGTCAACACTCTTGGGGAGGGACAGGATCAAAAGACAGAATAGAAACAATGGGGGGCAGGATAGGATGGAGGGAAATACAGTTAGTCTTACACAACACAACTGTTATCGAAGTCATTTGCAAAACTACACAGATATGGCCTATATTGAATTTCCTGCCTTCCCAAAGGGAATGGGTGGGGAGGGAGGGATGGGGAGAATTTGGAACTCAAAGTTTTACAAACAACTGTTTAGTATTGTTGTTGCTACTAGGAAAGAAGACATACAGTTAACGAGGAATAGAAAGTCATCTGGCCCTACAGGACAAGAGAGAAGATGGGGACAAGAGAAGGGAGGGATGATAGAAGAGGGGGCAGAATGGTGATAGGGAAAATTAGATTTCTTGGGGTATTGGGGTGGGGGAGGGTATAACTGGGGAGAAAATTTGGAGCCCATAATTTTGTGAAAATGCATGTAAAAAGTTAAATAAATAAGTTTATTTAAAAAAAAAAAGAAATTAACAAAGGGTATTGAGGCCTATCAAAGGGAGGGGAAGATCTTTAACTCTTCTCCCCACCCACTATTAACCTTGTATTAACATTACAACATCATTCCCCTCTTGCAGCCCCATTAGAGGGTGAACTCCTTGGCAGTTTTAATTTAGTCTTTGTACTACCAGATCTTCATATAACAAATGTCTACTTAAATTGAATGAGGGCATATATTAGAAATTTAGAGGAAGGGTTTTTTAATTATATAATCAGTTACACATGAATAAAGCTAAGAAGAAAAGAAAAATTAAAAGTTTAAAAGAAAACACAGGCAGGGAAGTAAGCATTCAACTTTCAGACAATTAACTAGACGAGGGGCCTTCTGAATGTTTTTTTCAGGTTAAGTGCAAAATTTCTGGCACCTACAGGATGCACGTAAAATGGGCTCTATGCCCAAATGAAAAACCAACAAACAGAAAAGCCACAATGAAAAAAGCAAAGGCAATCTTTTCTCATGTCCAATGAACTTGGCCTGTTTAAATTTTGCCAGTTTGAGAAGAAATATAATCCTTTCCATTTATGTCCAAGGCAAAAAAATGGAAGAGGAAATGGATGTATTAACTTGCCAAAGACTGTGACTTTCAAAATTCTTCCTTAGTTCAGTGCTGTCTGGCACTGCTGTTGCCAGGCATGAGAGAGGGCAGGCCATAGAGTCACATAGATCTGGCTTTGAGTCTTGCCTTTTACACGGAATAAGTTCTTGTCCGAGATATTCCAGGCATCTGTCTAAGACTAAGCTACAGAGTGGTTTCAAACATGCATTGGGGAGGGGCATTTCCAAACCAAAGAGTTCCCCACACCACTAAAACCAGAGGCCCAGAAAAAAGAAAAAAGAGTTCTGAGCTGGTGGACTTAGGCATTTTTTTAAATAAAAGCCAATTTCTATACTGAAGAAATGCAAAGTGAATCAGAGTTTCCTGCCAAACTAGACACCTTGAATTGGCTACAAGAGAGTAATTTTGGGATGTACCTACATGACTTGGTCCTAGCAGGCAATCATTTAAATATCTGTCCAAAGAAACTCCTAATAGGAGCTGGAAATGAGGAATGTTCACGTGATAATACTGGATGACTAATGTGTTATAAAAGCTAGATTAGTGTCTCTTTCCTTATGTATGCTGAAGATATTCCTCTTTCAGGTTTTATCATGTAGCTTAGTGGTAAGAGTGACGGATGCAGGATTAAAGATATTTCAGAAAACAACAGAAGTCTGTCTCACTTAACAAAATGGGAAAAAGTTAAGTGTAAAACACAGTTCAGTTTTTGAAGCCTATGTTCCTATTGATTTCCATTTAAAACTGAGAAATTCATTGGGGTGTTGGGGAACTAGCCCCCAAGACAAAATGAAAATCACACTTAAGAATGCAATAGACTACTTAAATTGTAATATCCAAATTTACTTAAGAAGATTGAAGCCTGGAGAAAGAATTGTCTTTAATTCAAGGTCACCCAGTCAACTAGTGGTGTAGCTGGGATTAGAATCCAAGCCTCCTGCCTCCTCCTACATAATTAAAGGAGAACTGATTTTAGTTTTCTGATAAATCAAAAATGATGATTCTAATAAGGCACAAAATAAAATTAAAGAAATTCAATTCCTTTGGGAACAGATGAACATGATATTTATCAATAGCATTACTCATCTGTATGTAACCCTTAAAAGTTTGTCAAATGCTTTATATAAAGCAAATTTATATAAATTTATATAAAAACAAATTTCATTTGTTCCTCATAATCAACATGGGAGACATGTACTTATTGTATTCATTTTACAGATGAGGGAACTGAAGTCGAGAGAGGTTACGTGATTTGCCCTGGGTCACGTAGTATATAATTGAAGCAGGATTTCAATCCAGAACTTCCTGACTTTGGATCACTTCATCCATTCCAACACGGTAAGGAGTACCTGTGATTTCAGGCAGCGGGTAGAAATTCCATAGCAGAAATTCCCTCCAGTTATGACAATCAGACTCATCCCTAACTTATAGTCTTAGAGAATTACTTGGGCCACTGAGGTTAAATGATTTGTCACATACTTCCCTTCCAGTTGGGATACACTCATACAGTATTATTGCTTCATGTTTCATATAATCAAGCTGCTATATTTTCTGCAATCAAAAGAGCATAAGATATTATCTCTCTCCCTTGTTGAATAGGAAGTTCCCAAATTTAACTAAACCTTGCAAGTTTACATGTATACATGTTGCAATTGGAAGTATAGATTTAATTCTCAGAGGGCTTTGGCTTTTTCTCGTGGCTGATCAGAATGATAATGTTAAAAAAAAAAGAGAGAAAAATCTCACCAAAGCCAGGACAAATGAGGACGCCACCCTTGGAATGTTTCACTGAGAGGCTACAAATCAAATGCAGCAAAGTAATGAGCAGAAGGGAATGCACGATCCAAAAGCAGTCCATTTTCCCACAAACATGGGGAGAGTTAGCAACAATTTCCTTCTTAATAAACCTCACATCATGACCCTTGGACTGAGGAGCCATGAGTTTGAATCCCAGCTATGCCAAATCCTAGCAAGATGGAAATCATTCCACCCTCTTTGGGGTTCACTCTCCTCATCAGTATAATTGTGATAATAATGACTGCACTTTTTTTTTGCTTCATTTTTAATTAAATGTATTTATTTTTATTTATTCAGTTCCATAAGCTTTTGAGTTCCAAATTTTCTCTTCCCCTACCTTCCCTACTCCTTCCCCAGGACGGCATACAATCTGATATAGGCTTTGCATATACATTCACTTTAAACATATTTTCACGTTAGTCATGTCACAAAGAAGAATTACAACCAATGGAATGAACCATGAGAAAGTCGCACTTCTTAACCCACCATGCTACTGTCAAGGAAATCAATTTGTGAATCTGAAAATGCATCATTAAAATCATTCTACTTGACGTTAATGTCACCTTCAAGCACACTTGGCTGGTGCTTCTTCCTTGAAATTTTCCTGCTTTGGGTTTTGTGATGCCTCTAGGTTCTCCTTTTACATCTTTAAGTTTCTTCTTCTCTGATTTCTCCTAGAAGACTCTTTCTCGCACTCCATAAATATGGATGTCCACCAATACTTTGTCATTGGCTCTCTGCTCTGCAATACCCTCTGTTCATGGAGGTAAACTACCTGCTTCAGTCACTATGAAAAGACTGATGATTCCTAGATCCTACAACTTTTAAGCACATAAAGGACAATTTCTAACTTTTTTAAGGAAATTTGCACTTGAATTTTCCAGTCATCTTAATCTCAATACACTCCAAACTCAAACTTTCTTACATAATCAAACCCACCCATTCCCATTGCTACTATCCAATTTTCCCCTCACATCAATGGTAACATCATTGTTGAACTAGAATGGAAGCTGCAGTAACTTTTGACTCTTACTTTTATTTGTTATGTTTAAAATATGGACTGTGTAGCTGTTCAGGAGCCCTCTGGTGTGAGGGCTTGACAAGCCCTTTTCAAGGTTGTCCATCTACGTTTGGCATCCACATTTACCTAACTGATACCTGTGACTCCAAGATACACTTGGAGATAAACTCCAAGCATGGGCAGTGTCTACACCCTGGTAAACTGTCTTGGCAGTTATCAGTGCCATAAACCTGTCAATGAGTTAGTGGGGTGTCTCCTCCAAGCATATGAAGATATCCCCATGTAATGGGGAGATGAGAACAATTTGTTTCAAAGGCCATGTAGGCAGCTGAAGCAGATACTGTAGAGTGCTTAGAGCTTGGTCAGACATCAGGGATGGCAAGATCACCCATTGCATCTTGGCCATCACCAGTTGCCTTAACTTTCATCTTGCCCTTGTAGTTTAATGACTCTGGAAGAGAGAGTGAGGCTGATGACTTTGTGCAGCTCTGCCTCCATTAAACCCAATTCATGCAAAGACAAGACATTACCCCATGATGACACTGGTCTTCTTTGAAAATGAAGGACAAACAGCATCACATTCACCATGTAATCGAATCCATTGAATCAATCCTATTCTTGTACAACTGTCTCCTGGATTAAACTCAACCCCAAATTATTTATTAAGGGCTTATTATATGGTGAGAGGCAATGTGATGAAGTGGATAGCAACTGGCCTTGGAGTCCTAAAGACATGAGTTTAAATGTTCCTTCTAACATTCAAGAGTAACTGAACTTAATTTATCACTTAATTTCTCAAAAAAGCCAGACTCTTCTTTCAGACAATCACCTGTCAGATGACTTGACTCCACACCCCACCCTGCCCCCAGTTTTCTCAATATACTGATGTAAGGGATGAACACAAATACTGAAGACAGGAATGGACACACACACACACACACACACACACACACACTCACACAGAGGAGTGCCAGAAATTGCAAGTAGGCGTATTTAGCTTGATGTAACAACAACAAAAAAAAAAACTCTCAAGAGTTAAGGGTGGTCCAAAAATTCAGATAGAGCACCTGCAAAGGCAGTGCATTTCCCATCACTGGTGTTCTTCAAGTAAATGAGAGATGATCACTTGACAGGAATATTATTAAGTAGATTTCTCTTCTGGTCTGAGTTAGGCTAAAGGATATCTGATATACCTTGCAAATCTAATGTTTTTTATTCTATGAAATATTGCCCATTTAGCAAAACCACTTCAAATACAACCTCTTGCAGGAATCTTTTTCAAATCACAATGTTACCTTCTTGCTCATCTCACAAATTTTTTTAAACTTGCTTGTCTCATATTGTTCCTGAATAATTTTACATATCTTAGTCTCATCCCCTTTAACAGATTGTAAACTCTTTGAGGGTAAGGATTATGTCAAGCTCTTCTTTTGCATAGGGACAGTGCTGGGAAAATAGTGGGCAGTTAAGCAATATTTTTAATTGAAATGAACTGAAAGCCAAAAGCAGGTCTTAGAAAATCTAAATGATGAAAACTAGAGAGCTATTTCATTAGTTATACTGACAGCAGCAGAGAAAGCATCATTTCTCTTGGTTATATTTCTTTTGTATTAAGGATTAATTCGTGAACTGAACAAGAGATATATTATTGCTACCCTGGATTTGATACATGAAATATACAGCATGTTCCAAAGGGACACACAGCATAAGGCCTTTTAATGTGAAAACTTCCTGGGATAGGAGAAAAATCTCAGAATCAATTTCCCCACTAGCCTGTTTTATATGCCATGAGCCAGAGAGGAAATTGAGAGTATTTTTATTCCTAGGATGAGAGCAAAGCTGTGATGTTATATACAAAAGAATAAGGCTAATCAAATTCCACTCCAGATTTTGAGTAGCAGGGGTCATTTATTTAAATGTACTGGGGAACAGATAAAAATGGACTTTTTTTTCTGAGTGCAAATAATTCTATATGTCCCTCACAAAATGCTTCTCTTGGTGCCCAATGTCATCTCCAAATTATTCACGCAAATCTACCCACACAGGGAAAGGGCAAATACAAACGCTAATCTTGAATTTGCTACACAATCTTTAGCTTATGAAATATTTAATAGCTAAAATGGGCTAACACTTTATTTTTGTCTCATTGGTTAAAAGCAGTCTTGCAATTTAGGAGTCTTTTACCCCTAAGAAGAATCAAGGGAATAAAGATATATATCATAAATTAAGAGTTGGATATAACATGAATGCCATGATAAGATTGGTTAAACATGATAATACGCTGGCAGCACATATATAGCCCTCAATAAAAATGCAGTTATTCACTTCATATTTGCAAAGACAAGAAGTACAGTTAAAGCCAAACAATGACAAAATATTCAAATGGGATATGGAAAAAAATTACTCCATCTCCCTCATAGTTGGCCTCCCCTCTGTCATTTCCTATAGCCTTTCATAATGATTCTCCTAGCTATTAATGCTTTACCCCTAATCCTTACATGTATAAATGTATTTGTTGACATGTTATATTTCCCCAATAGAATGTGTTCCTCTTGAGGGCAGGGACGACTTTGAGAGGGGCTATTTTGTGAGGGAGTTGTTTTCTATTTCCAGTGTACTTTGTGTTGATCTCAACATAGTAAGGGCTTAATTATTTTTTATTGTATTGTATTAGATACTGCCAAACACCTTTATAATAAAACCTAAATGACTGACTAAAGGATTTTACTTTGCATTTGTATTGTTTAGAGTTATGTAGACACAGTCTTGAACTCAATTCACTTTCTGATCTAAGAGTAGGTAGATAGATAAATATTACATTTCTCCCTACTTTCTGGCCAGTGTATTTTTCCCCCTCTGATTAGAAGTTTTCTATGAAAAAATACTACAACAGTTGTCAAATCCTGTCTTCCTTATCTTGTCCCTTCTCAAAAGAATGGCTCTTCACAGCCCATCACTCAGCAGAGGAGGAAAAATAAAGAGGGTTTTTTGTAACTTGATCTCAAGTTCCTTCCAATATTGCTGAGGTGTGTTTTCTTTTTGATTCAGAGAAATGCAAGGTACTGGATTCAATGAAAAATAAAATTAATCCTATTTACATGCTATAAAAATCCAAAACACTATGTCCATTGGGAAATAGAAGGAATATACAGACTCATTTAGATGGATTTGAGAAGCAGAAAACGCTTTGGTACCAATTTGTCACCTAGTTGTGAGTACTGAAAAGAGAAGGTGAAACCATCTTCAGGAAAAATCTGGAAACTCAACTGTTTCCCCATGATTTAACAATTTTTAGTAATGACCAAAAACTACTGACAAAAAGAAAAAGAGCCAGAAAATGAAAATAATTAATTGGAATAGCAAATTAAAAATCATAAGTATCTAAATTTCTTAGTGACTCATTCCATGAAGCAAAAAGATGAGTGAATATTAGAATGAGGCAAGATGAAAACCTTCTCTTCCTCCTCATTCTTCTTTCAAAAGCTTAAAAGCCAGAGATGGATTTAATATTAAGAATTGCTTTGATAGAAGACACTTCCTTCATTATTAGATTTGGTTGCTAGCATTGATTAATGATAAAAGTGCCAACCCTCAATTAAACTTTGCACTATATATTGCATACAGATATAGCCTTAATTTATTCATCAGCATCTTCAAATCTCAACATACTTTTTGGCTAATATATATATTATTCTCACTTTCTTATAATAACCATATACACTGATGGTCCTTGTACCGTGTACGTAATTGAGAATAGGACTCATCTGTAGAAACCTAGGCTTCTAGTAGTTCTTTAACATTCTTCTCCACCATATTTTATGTATCCTTCTCCTTTGTTACCTGTTAAAGATCCATTTGATGACTTTGTGCAGCTCTGCCTCAGTTAAACCCAATTCATGCAAAAGACAAGACATTACCCCATGATGACACTGGTCTTCTTTGAAAATGAAGGACAAACAGCATCACATTCACCATGTAATCAATCCTGAGATGCTATGGTTTAATGCAAACTCTTGTTCCTCTTTCCAATATATTTTTTAAGAAATGTTTAAAGTCAAATAAACAATGTCAGATCTTAAAAAGAAAATGAACCCACTTTTATTCTTTCAAGATATCTATGTACCACTGGGGGAAAAATGAGCATTGCCAGCAGTTCTGAGAACATCAGCAAGATGCAATTTGATAAATAGCCTTCTATAATCTAAAGTAAGGATTGTGCAAAAGCATGCTATCAGCACTTTCATCAAAGACACTATTGACTTGTTTTCTATCTCATTTTATCATGGCCTTTTCATTTTATTTACTCAGTCAATAAAGTGGAGGTATGGGGAGAGGGAAAGTTTCTTACCACTTTTATGAGCTGTGAAGGGATCTGCTAAAGAAAGATCCTGCTTACCTTCTCCGGGGTTGCTGCCTCCACCACTGTTGTCACCGCCACTGATACCATCATCTCTATCAAGTAATCGATCCACCTTGGCAATGATGCAGTTGAGGCTCTTTCCCATATTGGCCCACACCCTATCCTGAAAAGAGCATAAGCATCACTACACATTTTCATTGTAATAACTGGGAAAAAAATTGATATATCCATTTTAAGGTAAATGTGTTAATCAAGAGTTGTTGAGATACAAAGATTGGAGATGGATAAATGCTCTCTTATTTAAATAGCCTCCATCTATAGGAAATGGGATGCTGTATGTTAGAGCCATGGGCCTAGAGTCAGGGAGACCTAAGTTCGAATCTGGCTTCAGATACTTAATACCTGAGTGACTCTGGATAAGTCACAATCTCTTCATTGTCTGAATTTTTCTCATCTATAAGATGAAAATGATAATAGTAGCTATCTTCCAAGGTTGTTGTGAGCATCAAATAAAGTAATATCTGTGAAGTGCTTTATAAATCTAGAAGGTGCTATATAAATATTATTATTAGATTTCAAAGAAAACCAAAATACTTTTATTTTAAATTTATTATCTCTCAACGTGCAGATTGAGATTTCTACCATCTCAAGAGGCTAGTGGTTCGTATTATTAATATCACTATTCTCCTATCAATATAGTATGACTGCATATTGTAGGACACCACTATTTCAGAAGAACAGAAATAGAACATGTCCTAAAGACCAGTAAAGATTAATGGTGGGCAGGCTGTAGCATATTACCAAGGGTGACTTGTGTGAGACTAATGGTGCAAAGTTATCACCAAAGATGATTAGAAAAGGAAGTGGGCTGTTCAGATATAAAAAGTGAGGAATGATAGATGGACAGCCTGGGGGCTACACTGGTGGGAATTAACTATTAAAAACAAAAACCAAACCAAACCAAACCAGAGGAAGTTCTCCAGCTGGTTGAGTAGATTTCTAGTAGAACTGTGCAGGATGAGAAGGAGTGGCTAGATGACCATTAGCACTGGTGGACAGAGTAATTGATGATGGATATATCCAGGTATGGCTCAATCATGTGATGTATTACTTTTTCCTCTGGAATAAAAATGTGATGAGATACTAGAGATTTTTCATCTTTATAATACATTAAAGATTATATAGAATTTTAGCTCCACAGCACTGAAAAAATTTTACTTTTTCTTTGGGCAGAAATCTCTAGGGAAGACTGAGTTCTATGGTGCATCTGGTTTTTCACTACTACCGGCTCTCCTCTCTGAACTAGATTTCATCCCAATAATAACATTCAGCTTTAAGGTTTAAGGAATATTTCTCTCCCAATGATCTTGTGAACCCACTTTTATTCTTTCAAGATTTGTATGTACCAGCAGGGTAAAAATGAGGGATATTGGGTTTGAATACTGGTTTTGCCACTTACCACCTATATGACCTTGTAAATTATTTTTTAAAAAACTGTACCTCAGTTTTATCATGTGTAAAATGAAGTATGACTGATTTTACAGATGAGGAAACTGGACCTCAGCAAGGATGAATGCCTCACCCAATTGTTTAAAGTTGCAGAGCCTGGATTTGAACTCCAGACTAACTGCAGACCCAATACTTTTCCCACTAGAGATTGTATCATTCCAATTTTCCCTATAGAGAAGCACATATAGACACTTCCTTTCTCCTTTGTCTTGCTCCTACAAAACAGCACAGCTATACCTTCTAGGTGTCCTGAATGGTCTTAGTGCTAAGCATTACAGAGACCTATGCATTTGGGGAAGGAGGCATGTTGACTATTAAAGGAAAAGATAGTAAGTTGTAGAATTTTAGCAATTGAAACAGATTCTATAAGAACATGCAGGACTTCTTTAGTGTTCTTGGTTTTTCCTGTTTGGAAAAAAAAATCTTCCCCTACTTTAAAAAAAATCTTCCCCTACTTTAAAAAAAATCTTCCCCTACTTTAAATCCTTGGAGATATTGTCCTTTGATTTAGAGGGACTGTTTTATTTTCAGTTTGTTTTTTTTTAGGTCTTTAGTTTCCCTAAAATCAAATCCCTGAAATGCTAATACCATTCTCTGTTCCCCTTTCTCACCCCACAATCCCTGCCCCTGGATTTTCTAACCTTTCAATATTCAAGGAAATTACAGTCACCTTACCCTTTATTCTCTGGTTCAGTCTAGAAGGAAACACTGCTCCTTGGGCAACAAATAGCCTTCCTTGTCTGGTCTCCAACGCCTTTCCCCCATGAGCTTCAGCCTCAAAGCCACACCCCAACCCTCTTTTATCCTCTTCAAAATTCTGATAGTCTATTCTCAGACTCCCTTTCTCTTTGACTCATCAACTTGGTCTTTGTCAGTTTGCCTGTGGCAAATTTCCTAACTCTTTCCACTCTAACTTAAAATTCTCTCACTTTAGGGAGGAAGTTATGTCCTGTATTTATTGCCCTTGACTGGCATACAGGTCTCCTCTCTCTTTTTTTTTTTTTCTGAAGGCCATATGCCATGGCACTCCAATGCTTAGAATGCCTGGAAAGTGATTTCACCCTCTTGCTCTGAGCCCGTGATTCTTCTTCAGCAGAAATGATGAACAACGAACATTTACTCTTGACACATATCTGTTCTCACTACTTCACTAACCTCAGATTGCTGAGTGATAGTTTCTTTCCCTCTCCCTTGGGTATCACGTTTCATAATTAGATGATTATCTAAGTATACGGCAAAAACAAACACACACACACATACACACACACAACAACAACAATAGAATATTCTCTTGGCACCAGTAAAAGTAGGACCCAAGCCAAAACAGTCTGATACTGTGGAAAGAATACTGGATGTGCAATTAATGCCATAGGTCAGAATTCTGGCTTTTACTTAATACATGTGTACTGGAACAATTCACTGAACACATCTGAGCCTTAGTATCCTCATCTGTAAAATGAGAGGGACTTTTATTTAAGACCCCTAACTCTGATCTCCTCCACCTTGAAAATATTATACATAAAAAACCATTAAATTCAAATGCAGTTGAGTCATTCTAAGATGATTTATCTGTTAATTAGGAAGTTCAGTCTAATAATGAGTTGGCTCAGAGACTACTAACCTCAAGGATGTGTAGAAGATGGTGGCCATCTGGTTTCTCATACCAGTCCAGCTATTGGTTACTAGAGAAAAGGCTCCAGTATTTGTAGTCAGAGAACCTGGGCAAACATGGTATAGTGGGAGGGATGTTGGGTTTGAATACTGATTGGGTCACTTACTACCTATATGACCTTGTGAATCATTGAAACAAACTGTATCTCCGTTTCATCATATGTAAAATGAAGCATTTAGATTCAATGGCCTCTAGGGTTCTTTCTCGTTGTATAATCATGATCCTATCATAACTAATTTTAGGCAAGTCATTAAACATGCCTAAATCTTGGTTTCTTCACCTATAAAATAAGGGGGTTGGGTTAGGTTCACCTTCCAGGTCAGCATTCAATGAGCCCTACCAAAAATAGAATTTCACCTTCTAGTACTTCTAGATAATTTTATTTTATTAATATCTTATTATTATTTTAATTTAATTATTTTACAATATCCCATAAAGAGACCCTTTCTTGCCCTTTATTTAGGTCTTGGTAGTGTTTAATTGGTTCCTGATATTTTTCCTCCAACTTTAGGGCTATAGAAGGATTTGGGGAGACAAAGAATAACTGAACCCCATCATACCTTTATATTATACTTTGCTTGGCACAAGAACCAAAGATCATCAAAGCTGCTACCACTTCCATGAAATAGAGAGCAATAATTGTATGGCTCACCCCACAGAGTTGTCTTCAATAAAGCATGTACTGAAGCTTAAATTGCTACAATACAAGTGAGCTATCATTTTTATTATTTTTATCTGATGCCCTGACAGATCATAAATTAGACTCTTGGTTAAATTAGGTACTTTTGGAGATAATTATTTCAAGCATCGAGAAAATTTGATGTGATAAAGTCTTCCATTCAAAAGAAACCAAGTTTGACGTGTCTGAAAGAAATGCATCACCTCAAACTCCTAATTTATATGCAGATTAATACACCTTTTAGGGATGGGAGGGTGATAGGAACTTCTGGGTTCTAAAGACCCTGCACTGTTAAATGATTTGTCAGCTGTAACTTATAGTCATAAAGAGTTGCCTGGACAAGAAATTTGACCTGAGGAAAGAGTTGGACCCATGTCTTCTTGACTCCCAGGTCAACCCTCTATCTCTTTACCATTAATATTTCTCACTTCTGCATAGTCAGAGCTGAAATGAATGTCAGATGTTCTCTGATCCAACCCCCTTCTTTTACAGACGCAATTAACACCTAGTGACTTGCCTCGGTTGCCACCCAACTAGCCGAACTGGGATTTGAAACCAAATCCTCTGAATTCCAAATCTAGAAACTTATTTTCCATGTACTACACATTGAAACTGGTTTGAGGGGGAAAAAAATTAAGACAGATTAATTCAATTTAATCATTAACTAGACATTTTGAAAATAACCATTTGCTTTGACTTAATTGAGCTGCCAATCTCCCCAAACAGTTTGGATATGCAGCTATAGGCCTACAGCCCTGAGAGAACCAAATCCAATTTTTACTAGATGTTTAAATTGATGTCAAGCTTGCGTCTTACCAGAGCTGTCAGTACTGTTCTGCTACAAGGCTGCTGTGTGCTATTAGTCACAAATAATTATCTTTTTTACTTATATACAAGCCTTCTCCCAAAAGGAATGACAGCAATTGCTTTCCCTGGCAAATCCATGTAACCCATGCTATGCAGGGCCTACTTACACCATCCAGGGCTAATTCACAGCTTCTTGCCCGATGAAGTGATGAAGTATATTGCACCCACAAGGAGTAAGGAGGGCAAATGAGCATATCCACTCCAGTTGGAAATGCAAGAGAGAATTATGAAAACTTAGTGTTCCATCATTAGTCATGTTGGGATTCAGTGACTTGAGGCCATAGCACAACCAGCTTCATCACTTCTACCCTGAATATGCCCGAGTCAGAAGCATCAGCTAATTCTTGAGGCTGTTAAATTGAGAGATGAAGCAATTACCGAGATTATTCTATTGTACTCCGAATCTTCCTTCATCCCAGGATGAGAATTAAGAGTCACTAAATGAAACCCTGTGTCCTCCAGTTTCTATTTCTAGCTAAACAACTACACTACTGGGTTCATTTGATCAAATTTTCCCAGGCAGATATTTTTGGTCCTGTAGATTACAGAATCATGGATTTATAATGGGAAGGGAATTTAGAGGTCATCATGTACAATCCATTTATCTTATGAAGACACTGAGGCGTAGTGAAGAAATTTTAAGCTTCCTGTAGCTAAATGTGCGAATAGACTCAGGACGACCTGAGTTCAAATCCACTCTCAAACACTTGCTAGCTATGTGACCAACCTTTGCTTCAGTTTCTTCATCTGTAAAATGGGGGTCACCTACTTTCTAGGGTGACTGTGAGGCCAAAATGAGATGTATATAAAGCATTTTACAAACACCATGTAAATGTTAGTTACTATTGTTTTTATTATGGTTGCCAAGTTTCACAAAACTAATGCCTGAGGCAGGATCTGAACTGATTCCAGGTCAAGTGCCTGTCTACCACTCCATGCTGTCTCCTGTGGGATATATTCTATTATTGGCCAGTTATTCTTGCTATGGGACCTACCTAGCTTCTATTCTCAGTCTACACAGCCTTTAATACCACTACTATCTCTGACTTCGAAGACCTTAATTCTTTTTTCCCCCACAGAGGTATTTCAGCCAGATATAATTCAAGGATCATAGTCATAGAGCTGGAAGGGGCTTCAGAGACCTTCCAATCCCTTTTATGGATGAGAACAATAATGACCAGGTATGTTAAGTGGGATTGTTCAAAGTCATGGTAGGTACTAAGTCATGGAGTTGGGATGTAAATATAGGTTTTCTGTGGAGCCAGTGAATTTCCCTCTGGTTCCATGTCAATGAGTCTATGAATTTATCAATGTGGATAATCCCTTTACCAATTTAGAGTGCAGCCTATACACTAGTAAGCATGATTGGCAAGCACACCTTTCCCTCATCACTTATTTATTTTTACTACATTTGAACAGGGGAGGAAAACAGATTAACTTTAGAAAATTTGACATGACCCCCAACCTTTTCCACAATGGATCATAAATGTTAAAAAATAATATTTGTTCTGGGGCTCTTTGTGGCTATAAGTCATATAATATGATGGCTTCTTTAGAATATAAAGGTTGGGGTCACAAGAAGAACATATTCATGACATACAGTGGTGGTCACAAGAAAGGTTGGGGTCACAAGAAGGTTGCATGAGGAGGTGAGTAGACTAAGGCTATATAACATGCCAGAGATGAATTGCATGGAAAACAATGGAATTAAAAAAAAGGCATCAGAGAGATGTCTGAGCAGAAAAAAAATAAGCTAGTAAACTCTACCAACATCTACACAATGCAAAGTGATATTGATAATGGCCTCTGGGACAATAGATGGACAACCTTTGCAGGATTTACAAGAGGATGTGGACAACAGCTGTACGGCATGAGGAGGTTGGTCTTCGTAGTACTGGAGGGAGTGATGGACGGATCCATGGAGGCATCAAAACAGGTGTTGGTTTGGATCTTTGTTTAAACTTGTCAGTAACGTGACTTCACGTTACTGACAAGAGTTAATTCTGAAAAGGCTCCCTGCCAATCTGAATTGTTTTAACATATGTTTGACGTCTACTTCACTCGGCCACACACTCTCTGCTACAATCAAACCTTCCTTTTGCTGTTTTCCACTCATGATACTCCATTCTCCTCTCTCTGCACCTTTGCATTTAGCCTGGGAAGCAGAACATGAAGCCTCCACCATAATGAAGGAATATTTAAGTTTAGTTGGGAGGATCTCATTAAGTTCTTCAGTAAATTTCCCAACTTCTTTTCCTTCAGTGTCAGATATTGGTAAATGTGCTGTGATTTCTTCTCTCATCATCTATTTCTGTGGACTCATAAGAGCACTGTAAATTGACTCTTTTGTTGACAATATCTCATTTATTGATATTTATTGTTTACTTTCTATGCATGATGAAACCAACTTTGCCAGACTTTTATTTGTCCTCCAGGGGTGGCTGATGGGCTGGGATGTGAGTATATGTGTGCGTGCGTGCGTGTGTTTGTGTGTGAGAGAAATAGAGAGACAGACAGAGACAGACAGAGAGAGAGAAAGGCAGAGAGACAGAGAGAGGGAGAAAGAGATAGAAACAGAGTCGGACAGAGATAGAGACAAAGAAACACAGAGACAGAGAGTGACAGTCTGAAAGACAGAGGCAAAGAGACAGAGAGATAGAGGGACAGAAATCAGAGAGAGAAAGGCAGAGTTGGAGAAGAGAGAATCAGAGAGAAGGAGTGAAGGAAAAGACAAGGAAAGAAAATAAAAGAGAGGGAGAGAAGGAAAGACAAAGAGAGAGAGGCTTGGAGGGCAGAGGAGGGAAAGGGAAGAAAGCGGGATGGAAGGAGAGGAAAGGAGACAGAGGCTTTCATTTAAATAGTTTCTTTTTTAGAGATCATACCAACATAAATGTGATTCCATCCTCCAACAGCGTAAAACCCCACTGGCTTTTTATCCAAGATCTCATATGTAGAGGACCACCAGTTATACTAAAGTTTTCAGGTGGTCTAAAACCTGCGTGATTTTCTGACCTCCTTTTTCAGTGCCACCTCCTCCACTCTAGTTACAAGTGGGAACCTCACAGAACTAAAGGTTAATTTGTACTTTCATTGCTGTTCGTGGATTACCAGAACAAATAATTCATCAGTTAATGTCCAGCCCTGTGGTGGAGATCTACTTCTTAAAGAAGCTGGACCTCAGAGAACATACACTTTTATCTATCCACAATAACCCACTTGAAGCTTTTACAGTTGGTAGAAATTGCGAGAACTTGCGTTCTGGTGGCATAAATTCAAATTCCACCTCAAGACACTTATTCATTGTATGATTCTGGGCAAGCCATTTAACCTCTTTCAGCCTTAGTTTTCTCCTCTATAAAATGGGAATGATAATCACCTGTTACTTAATTGAGGGTCAAGTGAGATAACATGTACATGGCTTTGTCAGCCTTAAAATACTAGAGAAAAAGCTGCCTAATATAAACTGTGAAAACTCTAGGGCTCCTTCACTCCATATCAAGGTGTTATGGTAGGACTTTTGTGGAAAATATTTAGAAATAACCTAGATATATCTCAAATGCATAACTTCTGACCCAGGTTAACTCTGGTTATTTCAAAGCATAAAAACAGACTTGGAAAGAAACTAAAAGAGCCAATTAAATTCCATTTCATCCATAGGCAAAAGGACAAAAGAACAAAATACAACACCCACACCTTTCTATGAAGGACAAATACAATTTTTCATGAATTTTTCTCATTTGCTACATCACACAATAGTAAATATATGTTGACCATGTCCAATTCAATTCTATACCTGTTGGATTACTTAGTGATTATTTTTTTTTATTCTATGTGGCAGATGCTGTACTAGGTCCTGATGTAAATGGAACTGTCCCTTATCTCAAGAAACTTGAATTCACCTGAGAGGAAACAACATGTAGTGCAGTAAGTCAATTCAAAATGCATCTACAATAAAAACATGCTTAGTCTGTAGGAGCTAGGAGCACTAGCTAACAGCCAAGGGTGATAGAGGGTGGTAGTGAGTAGGGATCAAGATAGGCGTCACTTGAGCTGAAATGGTGACAAAATATTTTTATTTTGCTCAAAGGGTTCAACAGTATAACTTCTTATCCTTCCCTGTGCCCAGAAAGAAAAGACACAAAGGGCTTACTCTTCTAAGGTCAGAATTTACAGAGATAATTCAGAATTCCTACATGCATGGCATGCTTCATGATTTCCAAGCTTTGTGTTCCTTTGCGCAGCAGAAATTTCAGTTGCAATCTAAGATATATCTTTGGTTGGAGTAGAGGGCTTTGTTGGCCTGAATATCACAGTAAGGCTTTTTTGTTATCTAAAATCAGCCATCACATTATAAAGGTGTATCTAGTAAAAACCTGAAAAACATTAGAAGATGGTATAATATAGGAAGCCTTTTAACTTCTCAAAAAAGAAAGATTTTTACTGGGGGAGGGTATCATGTCCCATCAAAGGCAACAGGGACAAGGGATACAAAATACTTTTCTGTAGGAGGCAAATTATGAATGCAATTATTAATATAATTATGAATAATTTAATATTTAACATATGTAAACTCAAAAGAAGATCAGAAACAGCTCACTGAGACCCTTTGCAGTTCGCCCAAAGGACTTGGGAAAACCAGGAGGCAGACTTGAAGATTCTGTTCAGTTTTTACCAAATGAAGCCAGCCAGTGGAAGGAAGGCTGAGGAAAGGGATCTCTTGAGATCTCTGAATGCCAAGAATTTCTTTTCACTTTGTAACCTGGGTTTAAGTAAGAATGGAATGTCTGAACTGGCAACACCAGAGCCAGAAGTTTAGGGATGGCTAAGGGGCTGGATGAATATTCGGTGTCAGAATATGAGAGCAAAGAGAAGGCTGGGTTATTTTATATTTATTCCAGACAAAGAAATGTGTCTGAAACGCAGAGGTCAGTCTACATGGGAAATGGATCAGCATCATGGTGCCAAGTGCCAATGTCCATACCAAATCTGAGATGTAGGGTATCTGTCCAAACATGGTAACTGACAGAAGTGTAAGTGACATTTGGCTGGCAAGGGTCAGCACAGGAAGATGGATAATGTTAGGGAAGTCTAGTAGTTGGTAGCAGGGGTCTAGCTCCAGACACACACTGGAGTTTAAGGAGTAGGGAATTTGTTTTAATTGGATTAGTACAAGTCAGATATTAGGTCACACACACACACACACACAACACACACACAATGCAGGAACTCAGTGTCGGGAATTTGAGGTTCCATGTTTGAAGCAGAGTTAGCAGCAAATGACTTAAAGCTGAGACAGTGAGTTACTGACAAAAGACTCCAGAAGGATTTTTGTCCTAGTGACTGTGGCAGGGCTAAACACATAGGCAGAATTGTAAGTAGAAATCCCAACACCTAGGTCAAAATGGGTTAAGAAAAGAGGAAAGGGGGGAGAGTGGGAAGCATACTGTAAACAGTTCAATCTGTAACCCCATGAGAGCTGGGAAGGAAGCAAAGTACGTCCCTGAAGAGATAGCGCTCTCTGAAGGCAGGGATCATTTTTTGACTTGTCTTTGTATTACCTAGTGTTTAGCACAATGCCTGGAACATAATATGTTCTTAGTAAATGTGTACTGACCGACTTCATCTGCAATACTGGGGGGCAAGGAGACAGCCTGTCCCTTTCCACTCATTCTCTAATTTCTGCCGCTAGAAATCCTCCATTCCAACTAGATGGTAGCACCTTGGACAAAAACTTTGTTACCCTGTACTAGTTACAGCATATTATGTACAAGGAGAGATTCAGTGGCTTCAGATGCAAATTTAATAAGACACAGGATCAGAGAGATATGCAAATAATTATCTGATGGACTAGTCATGAGGGAGATCTGTTACATGGGCACATAATCACAGACTGACATATAGATGAGCTCGGAAATCCCCAGAGAAATGTATGAACATGAACCAGAAAAATATTTCTAAAGATATTCACAAATGAATAAAGGTCAGTTCAAGTTTAAAGCAGTTTGGGGATACAGATAAAAGTTAGAATTGACCCAAGCCCTGTAGCCTATCAGTAAAGTCTATACTGACATAGTTACTCTGTACTACATGAAATCATATATCTCAGGTCCAGTCCAAAATCAACAAATCCAAACTATCTGATAATTCTTGTTTTCCAGTAATGGCCAATATGAACTATTCACTAAGGGATGCTGGCCTCCTCACTGTTCTACAAACATGTCACTTTCATTCCAACCTTTATATCATTACTCATGTTTAGCATATGAGTATAATTCAATGGCACATGGTAAAGCATTCAATAAATGGTTTTTTTTTCCATGCTGTTTCTTGACCTAGAAAGCTTTCTTCCTTTCTCTCTACCCATATAAATCATCACTGTGCTAAATAAAAAAATAAAATAAAGCAGCTCAAGTCTAACAACCTCCTTGGAGGTTTCTCCCATTACTTCAGCCTATATTAGTTTCCCCTTTTATTGAATGGTTCTAGTACTTAGCACCTTATACTGAAAACACTATGTTTTTAGTACTTAGTTATAAAATACATTGTTCTGTACTTTGCATCACATTCATTAATATTCTTTTCCAGTGTTTTTGAGTGCTATCTGTGTAGACAGGAAAGCCAGGATTCAAATTCAGTCTCTGACCTTAGTAGTTGTATGACTATAAATAGGTCAAAATTTATAGATTTGAAAAACAGAAAAAAACCTTGGAGATCATCCAGCTTAAAATTTGAGTGATAAGGCTTGGAGAGAGTCAATAACCTGTCCAAGAAACAACACAAGGGCTAAGTGGAAAATAATTTTACACCATAAATTTTGGGAAAATAGTTCATTTTGAGAAATTTTCATAAAAACATTCTTTCTTTTCAGGTAGAATGTAAACCTCAATTTCTTCATCTATAAAATAGGGATAATAGCTGCTCTATCTATAACACTATTCAGAGTCCTAAATGAGATAATGAAGGTAAAGTGCTTTACAAACCTTCCTGAGTACTCTCATTGTTATGAATATTGCTTCCTTTGTATTTCTAGTGCAATGTCACACACACACAGGGTAGATGAATAAAAAAAACAAAAACCTGTTGATTAAATGATTGAAAGTTTACTATGGAGAATGCCATTAGTGATCCTGATTTACAAAATGGGTATCAGGATTGATTGCAGGGTCAGTCTCTCTACTGGATCCTATTCTTTCACTTTCAACGTATCAAAAGCAGAATCAGCTACACTACTGAAATAATTAAATGAATTACATTTACGACTGCCAGTAGACCAAAAAAAAGTCCCAGAAGATTGAATGATTCATTTCTTATTTTATTTTTCAACTGCTTGTTCAAACCTGTGTAGGTAATACACATATACAAAACTGATTCAACTGTCTGCATTGAATTTGCCAAGTAGTGACAGAATCAGAAAGTTTGGTGTTAAAGATTGGTGACTTTGGGCAAGTCACTGGCTTGTCTGGGCCTCATTTTTCTAATCTTTAAAAAGAGGGAGATAGACTAAATATTTTTGAAGGTGCTTTCCCAGCTTTATAATCTTATAACCTAGGGTAGTTGAAAAAAAATAACTAGTAAAAAGTTAAAAAAAAACCAATCAGTTCTGATGGTGGGGTTTTTTTGTACATATTTCCACAAAACACCCGTTGAAAACAGAAATAAATAGCTAAGCAATTTGTGGCATTACCAACATAATATCCTCTAACTAAACAGCAACAAGTCTGAATTCATTAATTTGAGACTATGTAGACACAGCTAGACATCAATCCTTTGTTTCCTTGATCAATACATTTGGGGTTAATGAGAACTTAATGGGGAGAATAACATCCCTGACAGTGAACCAGCTGCAAAGTACTTAATAAAGATCTTTGTCATAAAAAAAGAATCTTGTCGTATGTTCCCATATTTGTGTGATACTGAGCGTGGCAATGAATAAGGCAAGAAAGCGTGAAGTAGAGGTGATGTCCACCAAAGTGAATACCTGGAAAAGGTATTAGTAGGGAAGAAAAATTCTGCTTTTAACCAATTCTGGTTTCAGGTGGGAAATGACCCTCAAATCCAGTAGGTCAATGAAGGTGAAAATATGTTGATCACTCATTAGCAAATGTAGACCTCGCTTGGATTTCCAGAGCATTTCTGATTATATAGGTCTTGTTTTGAGTTTCTGCTCTTTCACAGAAAAGTTGTACATTTTAATGGACAGTCGTGACCTTTTACTTAATCCACTTCTACAGAATTTTAATATCAACTAAGCGTTTAGAGCCTGGATCGCCTAGAGAGAAGTTCACAAATGTTTTACAGCCATTAAGAAAAAATAAATGGACCACTTAAAGAAATCATATGTGCCCAAACATGTTTAGCTGTCCTTTTATTCCATATATTCTCTTAGGAGTGTGGGAGCAGAGGTTCCACCGACTTGGCACAAACCAGAATGGGACGAACGGCTCAAGGCACACGCTTAGCTGTGAGGGAGGGGAATGACGGTGGGGGAAGTAGGGGTACTTATTCTAAGACAGCAGCTACTGCTGGAAGGGCCACTGTGGGGTGCAGGGTGAGAGAGGACAGGGGTGTGGCTATTTATTTTTATTTGCTTCTTGCCATTAAGCTACTTAAAGGATTCTTAAAGTTCTACCAGCATCCTCTAAATCTTGTAGTTAAATGAAACAATGAATAGAATGTTGGGACTTGAGTTAGGAAAATCTGAATTCAAATCTGTCCTTAGGCATTTACTAGCTATGTGACCCTAGTGAAGTCACTCCATCTCAGTTTCCTCAGCTGTAAAATGGGACCAATAACAGCACCTATCTTGTGGGGTTGCTGTTAGGATAAAATGAGACAATATTTATAAAATACTTTGCACAGTATCTGACTCATATTGGTGTTGTACAAATGCTTATTCCTCCCCATACCACCCTCCTTAAAAATTGGTCTTCCTCTAGCAAAACCCCAACATGATACTGCTCCAGTTTCAGGTCCCTATGGGAAAGAATGGTTGTGAAATTGCAGATATTATAAACAGGATCAGCAAAGAGGCCTATTGAATGCTCAAAGATACAGCTTTTGGGGAAAAGTAGATTTAATTGGGTAAAACTGGGTGGTAAGGGAAGACCTAGTTAAAATTCTGTTTCTGCTTCAGATAGGATGCATCAGTGCCCCTTTGCCAGGCTGCACTGGAGCAATTCTGATAGATTGACAAAGCCCTTCTTCTGCTCCTGGACATCTTGTTAAATGGAAAGGGAGAGAGTCAAGAATTTGGATTTGGGTCTTAAAGTCACAAAGAGTTTCTAGAGTCACACAAATGCTAAAGAATATGAGTCAGGAATGGACTAGAGGAATGAATTGTGC
Source organism: Bettongia penicillata ogilbyi (assembly GCA_023548195.1). Lineage (NCBI taxonomy): Eukaryota > Metazoa > Chordata > Mammalia > Diprotodontia > Potoroidae > Bettongia > Bettongia penicillata. The sequence continues at coordinate 1,955,350 of JAJHZJ010000494.1, forward strand.
TTTTGAAAAGAGGAGGGAAAAGAAAAAGATGAGACTAAAATTAGTATCTGTTTGTAATATTTATAAGAAATGAAAATTAATGTAATGTTTATGGTGGAAAAATTACAAAATATTCCTGTTCTCTGCAGTCTTTTATAATTAAAAAAAGATACTATGGAATGTTCTTTCTTGGAAGTTCTTTATCTTCATAGAGGTTGATATAGTTTCAAGGTTTATTTTTCATAGGACTTCGATTGTATTGGTATAGGGAATTTGTAAGAAGGAATTTTCATCTAAAGTTTCGAGAGGGAGGTATGGGGAGGTAAGTGTCTTTGTCAGGGAAACATCACCAGAATTTATCAGGGGCTAGACTTGAATTCAGATCTTTCCTTATTTCTTAAGTAATTGCTTACTTCCTCCAAGTCAGGTTTCTATTCATTTATGCTTTATGTTTCATAATAATAGCTGGCATTTATACACCTTTATATACAGCTTTTTACTTGATTTTCCCAACTTTTCTGAGAACAGTATAGCACAATGTAGGAATCTTCTTGTATCTGACAGCCAGTTGTTAAGCTTTCTGTTTGAGTATTTAGAACCTGGGAAATCAGCAAATGCTACAAAGCAGAGTTTAATTTATTGTTCATCGATGCATTGCCTTTTTTTAATGTATAGATTTAAGAAAAAAGATGAACATGTTAATAATGCAGGTTAAACTTTCTAAAAGTGGGTCATGGATTTTCAGAAAACCCAGTTGTTATACACTAAAATGGAGGTCTAGAGATATAGAATGACTCTCTCAAAGTAATGTGTTATTTGTCCACCATGGGATTCAAACCCAAGTCTTCTAACTTATTTTTAGTGCTTCTTCCACTGCATCACTCCTGTCTCATAAGAAGACATACCTTTAGTGTTTACTGCATGTGGAAGTGGGAACTGAACTATGTGATTTATGACAGCCTAGGAACCTGTAGTCATAGCATCTTTGAGTAGGAAGGGACCTCTGAGAGCTCAGATGATCCAGACTCCCAATTGGTGCAAAGAATTCCATTGTGGAATGCTCCATGAAGTCCTGGAGACTAGAATAGCATGGAAACAAGCTCCTGGATTTGGCAGATGAGCCAGCCCCTTCAGATAGCTTCCAGAAGTTAGAGGAGGGGCTGAAAGAACTGAGAGCTCTAATTGTCACAAACATTCTCCCTGGAATTGAGTGAACGTCTCAGAAATTTTTAAAGTTTTAATTTTTTAAATTTTATTTTAATATTAAAATTTTAATTAATAAATAAATGATAAACTATTAATTAATATTGTATATTATAATATATAATTATAATAAATAATACAATAAATAAATAATAGATAAAATATTAAAGTTAAATAAAAATTTAAATTTTTAAAAAAATATTTTAAAGTTTCTCAGAAATTTTTACCAGTTAGTCCCAGTTCTGACCCCTGCCCTTACACAGCATTAGTGATTGCTCTTCCATGTGACACCCCTTTGACAGAGGTCAGGTGGTAGCAGGTTGAGTTTTGAAGACCTGAGTCCAAATTCTGCCCCGGAAACTTAACAATTCTGAGGTCCTGGGCAAGTCCTTTAATCTCTTTCAGTCTCAGTTTCCTTAAGTGTAAAATGGAAGTAAAATAGCACCTACCTTACAGGATTGTCATGTGGGTCAAAAAAGATAAAGTATGAAATGTGCTCTGAAATCCTTTAAGCCCTATTAAAGTGGCATCACCATCGTCATCATCATCATCATTATTTTATAACTGGAAGCTAGATCCCAAGTCCCTCTTGGCTTTCTTTTAAAACTTTTATGCTCTCCCCTCCCCAGATTTTTCCCCATGTATATAGGTTCTAAGGAAATGAGAAAGAAATGAAGTGCCCATACTTTGAAAGGGCAGGATGCTCTCTTACACCACTAGGTACACTCTGTTTTTTTGTAGGAGATACACATCTTCATGTCCTGCAAGAATTCATTCTCCCTAGAAACAAGAATGATTTACTTTCTTTTAACCAGAAAGAAGAAGCCTATTTTCCAGTCAGTGAAAGAACAGAGCACAATCTATCCTGAGTAGCCCGGTGAACGTATACTTTTACATTATTCAAGACACAAGTTGCTTTTTTTCCCCTCATACAGGGACAGTCAAAAATACTAGGAAGCAGCTGTCAAGAGGAGATGGGAATAAAGGTCACCAAAGATTGTCTATAGAGGTAGCATCTGCCAAAGGATTTTTGCCCACAGCTATCAATTACAGCAATATAAAGAGTGCTATCAGTAACTCCTGTCAAGGCTGAGCATTAGTAACTGTTCTAGACATTAGACAAAGAGGTGGTACCAAAGGAACAGTTTAAAGATAGGCTTGTTGCCCACTGAAATCATTTTTCAAAAGAAGTCTCTCTGATAACCAAAGATTAAGAAAATGTATTGACAGGAAGTACATCTCAAATATGAGAGACAGTATAGGGTAGTGGTTAGAGAATTGGTCTCTCTGTGCAGTCTGGGTTCAAAGCCTACTGCAGATGTTTACTAGCAATGAAGCCAGGAGTCAGTCAGTGTACCTCAATAAGTGCCAGCTTCCTTATTTTTATAATGGGGAATAGCAGTGCCTATATTTCCTACCTCAAAGGACTGTTATACTGAGTAAACTAGGATAACAGGCATGAAGCAGTTTTCAAGCCTTGAAATCTTATAGAAAACTCAGCCACTATTAGTATCACAAAAAATATCAGTTTCTTTAAAATCTTACATTTACTAAAAACAAAACGAAAAGAAAGTTTAAGGGTAAAGTAAGGTGGTTCATATTTTCTTACCATTGGACTTGAAGTACTTTTAGTCTGATGAAGTAAGCACACCTCACCCACCTAAAGAGTGGGCCATATCAGGCTAAAGATTAGTCCTACACTAACAATGTATTCACGTGTATGTACATGTTTATATGTATTATATACACATATACCTTTGTGCAATGTACATATAAAAGGTATATTTATATTGCTAGATTACGTGTATGTATTATATATAATTATATTTGCATTACAAAGAATTATATATAATATTAATATAATTACTATATTAATGTGCTATTCATACAATTATAGTAATATAATATTAATACAATTGATATATTGATATAATTATATATTATAATACATTTCCATTATACATGTAGAGCAAAATGCAAAATGGATTTTGAAAAAAATTCTCTAGTTTTCCATTTTGTTTTGCTGGTGCAGACTTGAGCAAAGAGCCAGAAGTCAGCAATTAGTAAGAGCATTTTTCTGTTTTGACAGTTTTCCGAGTTGAGCTTAAAAGATCTCAGCCTTGGACTTGTCCATAGAACATCAGTTCTCCATATAAATCAGAAGTATTATGAAGAATACAGTCCTTATTTAAAGCAGCAAAAATTGGGTCAACTGAATAGTTTTGTAGGAATGACACACTTTCATATTTCGGACAAACTAATTTTGGAATCCCAGCTGCTTAGAGCATCTGTTCCATTTCATGTAGATAAAGGAAAGCAATATGTCAACCTTACTGACTCAAGTCTGAGAATACCATTGCCAGCCATCATGGTTTGGCACAGATTGTCATAAAACCCCAAAACGTTCCTTTGGGCTTTAAATGTTTTCTGACTTTTCAAGAAAACAAACCTTTATAGCATTCAGTCATTTAATCACTAAAACTTAGCAAAAGACTGGGAGATTTGGGAAGCTTCTGTCTCTGCCTTCTCTTCCTCACCATATTGAAGGGATGGTTATTATCTAGATGCTTAGAGTCATCATTTTCTCCCCATTGTAACTGGGAGTGAAAAGAATAGCCTTTAAATATATTTAGAAGAGAGGATGCTCCTCCTTCCTAATCAACCATGAAATGGTGATAAGTTGTGCTTTAATATTGAGGGACCAATAGTGATTCCCTAACGTTTATTAATTTTTAAAATGTTTATCATCTTTCTTTTTTTTCTTTTTTTTTAAATTTATTTATTTATTTAACTTTTTACATTCATTTTCACAAAATTTTGGGTTCCAAATTTTCTCCCTTTTTATCCCCTCCCCCCACCCCAATACACCGAGCAATCTAATTTTCCCTATCTCCAGTCTGCCCTCTCTTCTGTCATCCCTCCCTTCTCTTGTCTCCATCTTCTCTTTTCTCCTGTAGGCCCAGATGACTTTCTATTCCTCCTTAACTGTATGTCTTCTTTCCTAGTAGCAGCAACAATACTAAACAGTTGTTCCTAAAACTTTGAATTCCAAATTCTCCCCATCCCTCCCTCCCCACCCATTCCCTTTGGGAAAGCAGGCAATTCAATATAGGCCATATCTGTGTAGTTTTGCAAATGACTTCCATAATAGTCGTGTTGTATAAGACTAACTATATTTCCCTCCATCCTATTCTGCCCCCCATTGTTTCTATTCTGTCTTTTGATCCTGTCCCTCCCTGAGTGTTGACTTCAAATTGCTCCCTTCTTCCATTGCCCTCCCTTCCCTCATCCCCCCCCAACCTGCTTATCTCCTTCTTCCCCATTTTTCTGTATTGTAAGATAGGTTTTCATACCAAAATGAGTGTGCATCTTTCTTAACAGCTGGAATTTTATTAGGTGTTGTAAGGTCTACATGATGTTTTAACTACATGTTCTCATCTAGTCCTCCCAACAAACCCTGAAGGCGTTATCATCTTTTTTGTACAAATGAGTAAAATGAGGTTCAGAGATATGAAGTGACTTGCCTGGGATCACACAGCTGGTTGGGGGCAGGCTTCTCCTGATCCCTCTTTCTGCTATGCCATGCTTCCTGGGCTATGCTTCCTACCTCATAAATAACTATGTTTCATTCTTCAGATTTGCCAGTTTATAAAAATACTGGACAAAGAATTCAAAGAACAGTCAAACTACCAGCAAATATAAGAGTTCCTCTTTTTGAATGCATCCAGGGAAGAAATAATACCAGTCTCTCAAGCTTGACAAAATTCTTGGAATTGCTGTTCAAAACAAATTGAAATCTATACTTTCTGGCAACAAATTAAGTCCAGCTAATTGGTACTTAATTATATGCTTCAAATTACTTGTTTCATCTTCTTTGTAGGATGATCTTTCAAGCCCCATCTCCTGCATGTTGGTTTTTCTCTTTCTCTCTCATTGATCTCATCCATTCTCATGGTTTTAATGATCACTTTTATGCAAACAACTTCTAGATTTACATCTCCAGCCTTCATCTTTCTTCGGAGTTCCAGTCTCATATCATCAACTAGCTGCTGGATATCACCACCTGGGTATTCTAAGGACATCTCCAACTCAAATATGGTTACAACTGACCATTCTTCCTCAATCGACACATCTTCTAAAGCTTCCAAATGCGGTCAAAGGCACTGCCATCCTTTAAATGACCCAGGCTCACAATCTAAAAGCTTTCTTCAAATCTTAATCCCTGCTTTGTTTCACCCCCTCTCCTCATCCAAGTGGTATCTAATGGGTCCTCAAATCTTTTCATTCTAACTTATACAATATCTCTCATACCTTTCTTCTTTGGTAGCCCAGTGGATGGAGCACTAGACTTGAAAGAATTGAGTTCTAATCCAGCCTCAGACACTTATTAGCTGTGTGACCCTCATCAAGGCATGTTATCTCAGTTTGCCTCAGTTTCCTCATCTGTATAATGGGGAATAGTACCTCTCTTCTAAGGTTGCTGTGAGAACCAGAATTGGAGACTCATTTAAAGCAGTTAGCACAGTACCTGGCACATACTAGACACACTATATAACTTTAGTTCTTATCGTTATTGTTTGTAGTTCTATAGTTATTGAGCCACTCTCTTGTTCAAGGCCCTGTACTTTCTTACCTGAACTATTAGAACTGCCTTGTCACTGGTCCTCATTTCTGAAATATCCTCAGATTCATCTTTCACACAGATACCCAATGAATATCCCAAAAGCATAGGTCTCATTATATCACTCCCCTGCTCACAAATCTTCAACAGCTCCCTCTCCTCTAGGTTAAAATGCAGAGCTCCCCTGTTTGCCATTTAAGATTTTACAATCTGACTCCAAGCTATGTTTATAAACCGGTTTTATATTATTCTCCCTTAGGCACTCTATGTTCCTGCCAAACTGGTCTATTTGCTGTTTCCTGCACATGCCATTGCATTTTTTGTCCTGCTTTGAACAGGCTGTCCCTGGTGCCTGGGAGCTTTTCTCTTGATCACCCCTACGTCTTGGAATTCTCAGCTGCCTTCAAGGGTCACCAGAAGTGCTGCCACCAACAAGAGGCCATCTTGGATTTGCCTACTTGCCAATGCCCTCCCTCCTCCTACTTAAATTATTTGGTATTCAATTGTTATAGATTTTATATTTATATATTTTGTGTACATGTGACTTTCTATGGATAAATGAGGAAGGGATTTTTTGGTTTTGCCAAAAATTAGCCATTTGGCTAATGCATAATAGGTGGTTAATAAATACTCATAAAATTGAATCTAGTCCATGAAGAAATATAAATCCTGGATGATGGATTTGTGGCTGGAAGAGAACTGAGCTCATCTAGCCCAAATTCTTCAGTTTACAGAGGAGGAAAGTGAAGCAGACGAAGTGGAGGGGCGTTGCCAACAGTCACAGAAATAGTAAACAGCGGGATTATTATGTGGATCTAGGTTGTTTGACTCTAAATCCTGTTCCCTTTCCCCTGTACTGTACTACACTGGATATCAGTCTAGGTCTAGAATTAGGAAGATGTAAGTTAAAATCTGATCCTACTCATTACTAGCTATGTGACCCTGAATAAGTCACAACTGCTATCTGCCTCAGTTTCCTCAAATATAATATGGGAATTGTAATAGCACCAACTTACAGGGTTGTTTTAAGGATCAAATGAGATAATATTTATAAAGCATTTGTGATGACCTCACCTTCCTTCTTTCTTTTCCTTTCTTCCCCTTTTTTACTTCCTTCCCTTTTCCCTCTTTTTAAAATGAAAATTCATTTATTTTTTAGTTTTCAACATTCACTTGTATAAGTTTTACATTTTTTCTGCCTCTCCCCTTTCTCCCTCCCCAAGATAGCATACAATGTGATATAGGCTCTACATATAAATTCCTATTAAACATATTTTCACATTAGTCATGTTGTACATCCTTTTTTCCTTCCTTTGTCCCTTCTTTCCTTTCTTTTTTCTTTGTTCTCTTTCAGCCTTCCTTCTTGTTTCCTTCTTTCCTTTCTCCTTTTCTTCCTTCCTTCCTTCCTCCTTCTCTTCCTCCCTCCTTTTCCCAAGGCTGCATGAACTTGTACCATACCATTTGAAAATAATATGCAATAGTTGCTTCCACCTGTGATTAAACCATTCAGAAGTCTATTTAATCCTCTTGGCTAGTCTCTCTTCTAAATGTTTCTGTCATTGAAAGAAAAGATCTTTCTCTTTATATCTGAAAGCTGCTGTAAGTATGGAAACCTTGTCATTTTTTTTTCTCCAAATAAGATATTAACAAGGTGGGAGAAGAGGAAGTTTAGAGTGACTTTTGCCAAGAATAAAAACACTTCTTGTAATTAGAGAAATCTTAACATGAAGATTATATATTCTGCTTACTTCACAAAAGCACGTGTACACATGGAGTCCTGGCTTGCCAGGAGATGTGTGCAAGAGAGAGCAGGGGGACATGATAATCCGTGTCACAGGGCTTAAATATCACTTTATGATATCAAAAGATGATAAAAGAAAATGAAAAAGATGAACAAATGAAAAAATGTGAATGAAAAAGAAAAAAATGAAAAAGAAACTGATTTCCCATGAATTATGTCTACTGAGGGTATATATTTTTCATTCTCTATTTTCTTATGCCAAAAAAATACAAAATGTGAACCTGATGGGGACCTTATTAAGACTCCTTAAATAGAAGACATTCATAATAAAGTTGGGAACAGAAAATATAGCTAACACTGTCTATTTTCTCATGGGTTCCAATCATCTCTACATAATGATTCCCAAATCTATACATCTTCCCTCACCTCTTTCTTGAACTCCAAGCCTATATTAATAACTTTTGTTGTGGTTATTCAGTGGTGTCCAATTCTGCATGACCCTATTTGAGGTTTTCTTGGCAAAGACACTGGAGTGGTTTGCCATTTCCTTCTCCATCTACTTCTGCAGATCAGGAAACTGAGCCAAACAGGGTTAAGTAACTTGGCCAGGGTCATACTGCTAGTAAATATCTGAGACTGGATTTGAACACAGGAAGATGAGTCTTCGTGACTGTGAGTCCAACACTCTATCCACTGTTTCCCATAGCTGCCCTACACTAACAATTACCCACTAGAAATCTCTATGTAGGCAACCTGTAGGGATCTCAAACTCAATACATTCAAGATAGAACTAATTTTCTTCCCTGTTAAATTTTCTCCTCTTCCAAACTTCCCTGTTCCTCTTGAGGGTGCCACCATCCTTTTAGTTATTCAGATTTCCAATTTGGAGTCAAATTGAACTCTTTCCTCTTCTGTTTCTCCCACCACTACATCTCTTGCATCTATCCCCTTCTCTCTTGTCATACATCTATCACCCTAGTATATATCCTCATTTTCTTTTACCTTTTTACTCCTCCCTTAAAACCATTTCTGGGATTTCCTAAATGGTCTAGGGCTCTCAGTCTCCTCCCCTCTCCATTCTATTCACCAAACAGCTGCCAAAATAATTTTACTAAGGTACAAATATGAATATGTCACCCCTATTCAAGAAGCCATCACTCATTCCATATTGTCGAACAGAGAAAAAGATAAACTGCTCAGCCTAATATTTAATGCCTCCTATAACCTATCTCTAAAATACTTTTTATTGTCATATTTTATAGAACTTCCCATTCCCACATTCTACATTATGTTCATGCTAGGTTTGTATCTATTCTTCCAAACTTGGTGTTCTATATCACACTAAGGGCTCTTAAATAGGCTGTCCCCCATGCCTGAAGATAGTCCTTCTTCACTTCACTTATGCTTTCAAAATTTTGGCCATCTAGCTCAACTAGAACTTGAACTATGACATCCCTACCAACACACCCTAAAGATTTTGCTTGAATACATCCACTGAGGGAGAATCACCATCTCCCAAATAGCTCATTTTATTTTTGGACAATTCCAGTCATTAGGAGCATTTGTAAACCTTTGATTCTTTGCCACTTATTCTGCCCTCTGGGAAACAAGCTGAACACGCCTAATCCTTCTTCCATATGACAACTCTTCAAAGATTGAACAACTCTTATATCTCCCTTGAGTCTCCTCTTCTCTTCCCTGAATATTTCTGATTTCTTCAACAGTTCTTCAATGATCCCAAGGCTGTTCACCATCTTGGCTGCAACTCTTTCAGTGCTCTTCAGTATGTCAATATCCTTCCTAAAAAATGGCACCCAGAAATGAATCCAGTTGTGAAGATATAGTCTAAAATGTGTTCTGGACTTCCTCATTCTTGGATACTGTGATTCTCCTACTGTAGCTACATATAACATTTAATTCTTGGGCCATCTGTCATTTAATATTCCTGGTATATAGGAGAGCAACTGGAATTGTAATTTTATTGGTAAAAGGAACTCTCAGATGGGGAAAATACTTTTAGCAACATGAGTCAACATCATCTTTGAAAGATATTTTAGAAAATTTCCTGGCACACTTTGAGGTTAACTTATTTGCCCATGATTACACAGTCAATATATGTCAGAGAAAAGACTTGAATTCAGGCCTTTCTGACTCAGAGACTATCTTTTTCCCTAATCTGCCATACTGGCTTCTTGTTAATCATCCACTAAAACCTCCATATTTTTAAAAGCTGAATGACTAGGCTATCTATCCATGTCTCCATTGTCATGCCTTAATGTCTCTGAAGATTTGAACTTAGGTACATAATTTTATAAGTATTTTAAAATTTGTTTATTTTAAATTGACCTCCTGTGACCTAGCCAGTGAAAATCTTTTTAGATCTTGACTATCGTAAGATGTTGTGTTAACTGTTACTCCTAGCTTTTCGTGCTCTGCATTTTGACATCTACACCTTTATCCAACTCACTGATAAAACAGCATAGGAACAAGTAGAGGTACCTGATGTTTTCACCAGAGACCTCCTTCCAGTTTGATATCTGAGGCAGGCAAGACTGTGCTGGACTCTGAGTCCAGATAGTCAACTAGTTCCCAATCTGGTTAACTGTGCCACTGTCCAACCTTCTTATATCTACGTTGTCCACAAGGATAGTATGAGCAGCATTGTCAGATGCTTTACTAAGACTTCGGAATCTCCATTCTGAGCATTCCTCTAGTCTAGCATTCTGACAATCATATGTCAATATATGGTTAGTTAAATCCTTACGATCAAATTTATAGATATTCACCAACTATCTCTTTAATAATATTCTAGAAGTTAGGACTCTTGTCAAGCTCACTCATTTCTGTGTTTCAGTTAGTACTCTTTCCTTTTCATTTATTTGTTTGTTCATTTGTTTTTCCTTTATGTGGTCCTATGACACCTCTCTTGGCCTCCATAGTCATTCAAAGTCATTGACTCAGCAATCATATTCACGAGTTCTTTTAGTACTCTGAGTGAGTTCACTTGGGTCTGTTGACTTGAAGTCATTAAGGAAAACAAAGTCATTTTACTACTATTACTAAAGCCATTCTATTCTGTTAACTTGGGTTTCAACTTCCTGGTAGTCATCTGTATAGAGCTCTGCACATTTAAAAATATTTTTTTTAAAAAAAACCAGTAACAATTATGGTGACAATATGCAATTTTTTTTTAGTGCAAAATGGCATTCTCCTTGACAGAAACAGGCCTTCTCTTTGTTATCCTTTATAATCTGATCTACATTAAACAGTAGGTTTAGATTTCCTTTGTTCCTCTTCTCTCCCAGGGCAAATAGCTATAAAAGGAAGAACTTTTCAGTATACTTAGCTTTCTTTGCCAATGTCACTTCAGATTTCATTTTTGCACCCCAACACTTTTCTCAAAGGACTAATGAATAATTTTGAATTCATCTTGAGTCATCTGCCCTCTCTTCTGTCTTTTTAATATGCTTTTCAGGAAATCTAAGTTGAATGATGAGTTTCCTGTGCATCCACATTTTTATCTTTTGAAAATTCCATCGTTTCCTATTATTAGAACTATTTCTCTTTGAAAGGTTCCCATTTCTCCTGAGCCAATTTCCCCTATGAAAGGGAAGGGGAAGGGAGAGAGTATTCCAACTATTCTTTCTGTAAATCTATTGAAAGCTATGTGTGTCAGAATATATCTTGAATTCTTTTTCTTCATTAGGAATTCTAAGATAAATCTCTGCATGTTTCTACCCTTTCTACTTAAGCTACCAGGCTCCTGCTTGTTGGTGAAAATCCAGTTTAGAAGAGCAGTTATACTTGTTTCTTCTTTTATCTTTTGAAGAATGACTCTCATTAAGGTAAATCAAGACATTATTAGTTTTACTGCTTAAGGCAGAGAGATAGAGCTCTATTGGATATTCAGGCAATTGAAATCCCCCATCATTAGAACCATACTATTCATCTGTGCCAAGGTTCTTAACCTTTTTGGATGTCATGGCCCCGCTTTAGTAGTCAGGTGAAGACTATGCATCCCTTCTCAGAATACTGATGCTACTAAATGCATAAAATAAACTACATATGATCACAAAAGAACTAAACTATGTGAAAATACAAGGAGCTATCTATATCTCTCTACATATCTATCACTATTTCTATAGCCATCCATCCACCTATCCATCCTTTTCTCTCTCTCTTTCTCTCCTCATCCTCTCCCTCCCTTTCTTGCTGTTTTGAGTTATTTATTTAGTTCATGGATGCCAAAGTTGTAGTCTGTTTCCTGAAGTCCTGATCTAATTTCTCCTTTTGTCCAAGTCATCAGACTTAGAGGTGTGCTAGAGCATGTTTGAACCTTAGAAAGCCAGTTGTCAAAATTTCCATGTGACCTTAAAATTGTCAAGTTCTACAATTCAGAGCTTGACTTATATAGAGACTTATATAGACTTAAAAAAGTGGTGAAAAAGTTTCTAATAATGCAGAGTCAACTTAAAAGTTTATTTTGCATACTTTTTTGCAACTTATTAAAGATTATGTGTATACTCCAATGATAATATCAATTCTTATTCTAAATATATGCCATTTGTTTTTGGAGGCAATTGGGGTAAAATGATTTACCCCAAGTCACACAGGTAGTAAGGCCAGATTTGAACTCAGGTTCTCCTAACTTCCTCTAACATATGCTCTTCTTACTCATTCCCATTCCTATATTTTCTCACATCACACCCTTACCCAAAACAATCCATACACTATCCATACATATCCCTAATGCATTATAATATGCCACTGTCAGAATAAAGAATTATTTGAATGGCGGGGGGTGACGCTTGCTTTTACTTCCTCTCCAAAATTCTTGGACCATGAAAGAATGTCTATATTTGTTATTTCTAATTTTTTTTGCTACATCTTCAGACATATTATAATAGTCACAAAGCCAAATTATCTTTAGATCACTTCATTTTTTTTTACATGACTTTTAAGAGAAAAGAGTAAGCCAAAGTTTTGGAGACAGCTCTTATTCAAGGGCCAGTAATGCAAGTTACTTAGAAGAAAAGAGTTTAATTTCGTACGTAGTATCAAAAAGGCTCATTTGTGAACTCATATGAATTAAATTACTTAAAATGGGGAAATAAAAACCTTGCAAAATTCAGAAATATTTCTTTTCAGTTCAGTTTTCAAAAAATCTTTTCAATCTAAATACCAGGTCTTCCTTATTTGTTTGCAAGTACTTGGAGTTCTCACCCTTCACCTATTTTCATTTCTAGCCATTGATAAATACATGCTCCTCAACCCAAGTCTCAGACCTCAAGTCTCCTGGGCAGTGTTCCCTTCATTAACAATAACCTGTGGTCAGTTCTGCCTTCTGCCTGTCACAGCAATGCCCTGGTGAGAAATGCTTCGGAGTTCCTTTTCAAATCTCCATACTAATGATCTGGTCATTGACTCTTGTGGTTTTCCACTGAGATGTAAAATGTTCTAATGGCATGTCAACAGACTATCACGCATTCAGAGAAATTGTGGTCCAGTACACATCACAGGTGCTCAATAAACATTTGAAATGAAAGGGTACCCAAATGAGAACAATAGGAAAAAAAGGCCACTAAATGAATTAAATTTTTTCTACACTAAATGTTATCCTATTAATTTCCATTTTAAGGGGTACAGATCAATTATGGGAATAATTTGGTAATGCTTGGATTTTTCAGCCAAAGATATCAGTCTTGGGACAGAGTACCTTAAATAGAAAATATGTAGTGGCCTTTAGTCAAAATATGAAGACATTAACCAGAAGAGTGAAGAATGAAAAAGGCTGTCAATAGCAACTGCTAATTCCAAGCGGTAGAGATTTCATTTGCTATTGACCAGATGTACTTACAGCTTTGAGTAAACTGAGCAGGTAAAAAAAATAGTTATGTTAACTCATACACTTAAAAAATTAACTTTTATTGGAAGAATCTATCTTCCTTTTCAAGAACAAAATGTTATGATTCTACTCATCACTCTGAACATCAATCTATCTTTTCTTGTTGCAGAAAAACATTCTTTGGCTATGGAAAAATTTATCAGTTCAAACTTCCTTTAAGTACTTTTATAAGAGAGTTGGGCCATGTAAATCATTCTCTAAAAGCCTTTCTAAATTATAAGAAGGCAAAAGTATTATTGTTTAATTAAATGTTTAATTAATGTTTATTTGGGGCAGCATATTCATTTCAAGCCAAATTTATGACAGAGTGGAATTTTGTTTTTTATGCACTGTATGTGCTCTTTATAGAGCAGTGCGTAGTTTATAGTGCATGGCATAATCAATGTAGTATATTTATGCCCATTTTATAGGGCTTGGGATATAATTTTACTATTTAAGTGCTTATAGTGTTTTATAGTTGCGGTATCTTTGCTTTTATGACATAATATTGGTCATTTGTCACAAAATCCTTGGTCAGGAACACAACACCCAATTTTAGCTCTGTTCCTACAGATATATGTGATCTGCTTTATGACAGTTTGTTTTATGCCTTAGCTTCCAGGAATGGGTTTTGTTTAGAAGGGGAGACCTACGCTTCCTGTACATTGGTTTGTGAATGCATACACATTTGAAAGCAGGGGATAGAGAACAGAGAGATCCTTACCCACTCTTCTTCATCATAATCCGAATGATGTGGGATATAATCCTGCCTTTGGATCGATGGCGGCAACCCTGCATGTTTAGTATCTTCCTCCGCAGTGTTCTTGGGAGTGGGTGATTTCTTGAGGACACAGCCTGGCCGGGCTGTGTAGAGAGCCAAGAGGGCACTTCTGACCAGCTGATCCTTAAAGGCATGCACAAAGAGCTCTGTCTGGAAGAAAAGGGACAGGGATTAAGAATACCTGGAAGACTGATACAAAAAAATTGTTTACAGCAGGTATTAGAGATAATGTGGAGAATTGCAAAGTGCTTACTACAGTAGCTATCACATAGTAGGTGCTTAATAAATTACCTATTCCCTTCTCTCTCCGATTTTGTGATTCCAAAGAACTGGAAACAAAAGGTGTGTCCATCAATTAGGGAATGATGAACAACTTTTCATCAATGAATTTAATGGAATACTACTTTGTTGTAAGAAATGATGAAGGGGACGATTTCCGAGAAACCTGGGAAGACTTGTATGAACTCATTCAGGGTAAAGGGAGAAGAACCAGGACAATTTATGCAATAAAAAAACAACATTGTAAACACAGACAATTTTGAAGTTTAAGAACTTCAATCAATACAAAAAACAGCAGAGATTCCAAATGACTCATGGTGAAACCCGCACCCCTATTCCTGACAGAGAGCTGATGGACTTAGTTTGCAAACTGAGACATATTTTTTTGGATATGACCAATGCAGCAATTTGTTTTCCTGGACTATTTGTATTTGTTACGAGGGTTTTTCTTTTTTTTTTTTTAAAGGGAAAAATGGAGGGTGGGATAGGGAGAAAATATTTTTGCTAATTGAGAAGAAAAATCAGTAGGGGGCAGGATCTTGGCACCAAGCTGGGATGGAGGAGGGCACTGTAGACTTGTTTTCTCTTAAGTACTATGTATGATAGTATAAATATAGGAGAGAAAGAAAACTAATCATACCAATCAGTGGTAAATAGTGCAGTTTGGGAATGCTGCCAAGCTCTGGAGCTCTTCTGTTCTAAAAGTTAATGCCAAGGTAGTATAGATATTATAAAAACCATCTGTTGCCATAGCCTTTTCTTGCCTCATGACAAATTCTGTCTCCGGAGATAGTTTTCAGTGGGAATAACCATTTCAACAGTAACTACCTGATGCTTTGGGGAGAAAATACTACTTATGCTTGATATTTTGAACAGATCATTAAGGTAAAAGAAGCATAGATATATTGATGGAAAGGATGCAAAGGTAGCTGTTTTCTCCTTGGACAGAGTTCACATCACGAGTAGGAAGTAAGGTTTTGCTATCTTCCTTATTATCACTCTCTAAACTCTCATCACCTTCCCCCATAAATTTGTTATTATAATGTTTGGTTCCTGGCAGAATCCCTATGAAACAATGTCCAGTGGGGTTTAGTCATTGGTGGTAAATACTGAATAGTGACAATAGAAGTGACAGCTACCTTACGATGATGGATTTCATTTCATGGATTACTTAATAAATGTACTATGTCTTTGACTGGAAAAAATGTAGGAGATGCGGTCCTTCAATTTTATGTCATATTATGCTTAGCAAAAGGTAGTGTAGACACAGGCTGCCCAGCCTTAGGGTCAGGAAGGTGGGATTCCAAGGCTTGCATATTATTATCCAGTCTGCTATATCCTAGGGCTAAGTAACCATGAGCAAGTCTTTTAACTTCCCAGTGCCCTTGAGGAAAATCTCTTAACACTGTAAGATACCAACAATTTGCTAATCAGAGGAGGCAGTATTTCAGGTATGGAAATGAAGGCTATGCAACATTAAGGATGTGCCCAGGCTCATATAACTACTACATGTCACAGGTAGGATGTGTACATAGACTTTTCATGATTACGAGTCCTTCACCTTTACCACTACAAGAAGTTGATTATCTATCCCTCAGTAGTCGTTCGTCAATGCTAGCTTCAGTATTGTTAAAACTCAACATGAATGATTATTCACCACATTCTTTTACTAGGGCAATCTACTCATGGAGACTACTAGGAAAATATCTACAAGGCTATACATTATGAGAACAAAAAATGCTTGAAGGATAGGTAAGTCATAGAGAAGAAATTTTTAACCCATTGCCACAACTTAGCTATTCATAAATCATTTTGGGGGGGAGGAGGGCATATCTAGTCATGTGATTTCATCAGCTTATGTAAATCCCAGTTTGAAAATTCCCTCTACCAACATAGAACCACTACTCATGTGATTCTTCCTGGATATTATTTAGGTTTCCATGACCCTTTTCTCTCCTGATTCTCCTGCTAACCTCCTTCTCTTCCTCAGGATCTTCATCCATGTCATGTCCACTAACTTTGGGTATCCTCCAATCCTCTGCTCTAGTCTCTTGTCTCTCTTTCTCTGCCATATTCTCTCACTTGATTAATTTATAAGCCAAGATGGAGTCAATTATCATCTCTATTCAGATGATTACCACATCTACACATCTAACTCTGGTCTCTCCCCTGAGCTCCATCTCATATTACTATCTTTTCAGTATCTTGAACTGGAAATCCTATAGGCTGAATACTGAACTGATCTTCACCAATCCCTCCCCTTTCCCAGGTTTTCCTATGACTTTCCTATCTTGAGCCTGCCAGACATGCAGCCTCAGTGTGTGTCACCCTCTTCTCCTCCCTCTCATTTACCCCATATATTCAGTCAGTTGCCAAACATTGTCATTTATCTCTTCCCATTTCTTGTTTACATCCCACTCTTCCACTAACAAGCCACCACCTCTCACTTCAGTGATCCCAATAGCATTTTGGTTGGTCTGCCTTGTCTCAGGTCTCTATCAACTCCAATGCATCCTCCACTGATCATCAAATGGGACTCTCCTAAAGCATAGGTCATCACATCATCCCTCTCTCCTCTCCAGTGGGCCAGTCTTTCCTCCAGAATCAAATATACAGTCCTTAGTCTAGTAAGTTTTTCCCAGCCAGACTATTTCCTACCTTTTGAAGCCTTCTCTTATACTTTACTCCTCACCATGTACTCCACAGTCAGTCCATACTGGTCTTCTTGTAAATCCTCATACACACTCTTCCATGTCAAATCTCTGTGCCCTTGAACTATCTTTCATATTTGGAACGCTATTTGGCATTCCAACTCTTCTACTTCCAACTCCAGCTCTCTTCATAACTCACCTCAGATCACCACACACAAAAGACTTTTCAAGACCTTTTCTTCCTGACTCCTATAGTCTTTCAATATGATCTATTCTGTATTTATCTTGTAAGTACCTAAGTATTTTCATCTTCTCTTACCTGTTAGAATATGAGACCTTAAGGACTGGGACAGGGAGCTTAATGTATATCCCAAATGCTAAGCACAGTGCCTGCTGTGGTATACAATAAACACTTAATAAATGCTTATGCAACTAATCACTGTAGGAGTTGCCTGATGCAGTGAGATGTTAAGTGACTTGGTCTTGGTCACATAGATAATATGTGTCAATGGCAGCACTCAAATGTAGAGCTTTCTTATTCTAAAGTTGGCCTTTTATCTACCATGCCATGCAAGTTCCAGATATACATCATAGAACATAATATATCCTATGTAATAGATCATAAACTGTGAAAAATTATGCAATTAAATAGACCCCATAAATCATCTTTTCAACTACTGTGTACTTTTCAAGATGTGGAAACTAAATCCTAGAGAAATTCAATGAAATTCCTAAGATCACCTTCTAACTTCCACTTCTATGTTATTTACAAAATGATCACATCCTGGTAAATCTAATTCTTTCTTATTATTTCCATCTATGCACTTAATTTCTTTTTTCTCTCAAATTTATTAATTTATCTGTTTTCAGTTTTCAACAGTCACTGTCATAAGTTCCAAATTTTCTCCCCTTCCTGCCTCCTCTCCCTCCCTAAGATGGCATGGGATCGTATATGGGCTCTACACATACGTTCCTATTAAATACATTTTCACATTAGTCATGTTGCATAGAAGAATTTGAATGAATGGGAGAAACCATGAGAAAAACAAGGCAAAACAATACATAACAAAAGAGAAAATAGTCTGCTTCATTCTGTGTTCTTATTCTATAATTCTTTCTCTGGATGTATCCACTTAATTTCTTCAAGTGCTAAATTTATAGAGTGAAAAAAGTTAGGATGACACAGGACTAGAGAAGTCATCTAGTACTATGCCATCATTTTGCTGATGAGGAAACTGAGGGTTGAAGCAGTCTAGAATATTTTGCCTGAGATCATATAGTGAGTTCATGGTCCAACCATGAGTAGAACCTGAATTTCTTGTCTCCCAAACAGTACAACATGCTGCTTACCTAGTGCCTAACTGAGATGAATTCCTAAGGCTCAAGCCACCTTTGGAGCTACCAATGCTGTAAGTTGATTTTAAAACATTATTTGCTCACCAGCTTCAGGGTAACTTGCTACTCTGAATACACGAAAATCATAAGGAAGGCTGTGCAAATCTAAAAAGAAGGGCATAGAGGAGTTTAGTGGTAAGCAAATTATAAACCAAACAAAACATAAATGTCAAATGACAAGCCATGAGATTTTATTAGAAAAATAATGTAAGGATATGGGAATTAAAAAAAATGTGAGAAGAGGAAATGCCATAAAGACCGAGATTTAAAAGAAAGAGAAACAATTTCTGGGAAGTAGATAAGCTGAGCCCTAAAACAAACTTGTGTTGCCATGTTGCTAATGGCAAAATACATTATACACGTAATTTTCCATACAGCATGGTTATGTACAATACTAGATTTAAATATCAAAAACATGAATTCACCATAATTCACTTTGACTAAACTGCTTTGCTGCTGATGGTTTCAATAAGCACCCTTGATTTATTTTTATAGTCACACAGCTTGCTGTCTTTGAATTGCTCCTCTGCATCTCTGTCTTCCCCATGCTCACATGGTGGAGAACATTCAAGGGAGACTTCTACGGGATTCAAAAATCATCGAAGCTGCCCAGATAAGGGGCAGTAAGCTTAAAGCGCTGAAGGCTTGGTGACCCATTGCTGGGGTGAACCTAGAGCTGTTCTCACTTCTTCTTCTTCCTAAACATGGAATTGGCCAAAATATCTATAGATAGTTGCTGAGAAGAAAATGATTCTGATACTATTTCTGAAATCAACAAACCAACATAAAATATTTTGCTCTTCTTTTCTCTCCTTCCTTTATTAGAAACATCACTAGCAATATGATGGAGTAATTAGAGTATCAGACCTGAAGTCAGAAAGACCCACGTTCCAATCCCACCCAGGTGTTGTGGCCATGGTCAAGACTTCCATCAGCCTCAGCCTTAACATCAGAATGGGGACAATTCACCTGTAGCACCAACCTCACAAGATGGCTGTGAGGTCCAAAAAAGACAATATCTATAAAGTGTGTTGTAAACTTTAAAGTTGCTGATAAATATCAGTTGTCATTTCCATTTAAAAATCAAATATCTAAGAGCATATCTACACAGAGTGAAGTAGGAGGAAAAAGCAGTCACTCCTGAAATCGGGACAAGTGACACTTATTACCAGTGTAAGTCTTGGAAAATCACTTCAATTCACCTGCAACTTATGAATAGTGATATCTCTATTACCTGCCTCAGTTTCCTCATCTGCAAAAGAGGTCTAAGAGTACCAGGTTCATGGGGTTCTTGTGAGAACCAGATGAGAGAATGCATGTAAAAGTGATTATGTAAATGTAGTTATCCAACAAAACCTTCATTCATTTATTTATTTGTTCAATCAATCATTTATTCAATGGACTCATCATCACCTATTTTGCCCATTTCTTTAGGTGTTACCTGCTGGGGTATATAAGGATGAGAAGAAAGAGAAAGAATGCCATTACTGTAAAATGTCTAAACCACCCTTACTGTGGTGCCAGTCAGGAACCTGACCCCACAACGAGATTCAGTGACTCATTGAAAGTTATAGGGGACAGTTCTGACCTCACTGGAACATAGCATTATATGTTATATATATATAATAGATAGATAGATACGTTTTAACAATGTTATTAAAATGTTATAACAATATTATATATATTATATATGTTATATATATGTGTACTATAACAATGATATCTTTTTAAGTCCTTTGCTAACATAGTCTATTAGGTACTATGTTTTTGTTTCTTGAGAACAGTCCCTTGCCCATTCTATACATCTAAAAATTTATATCTGTTTCAAAACAGCAGCTCCTTGCTACTAAATAGTAAAAATGCCATCCCAGTTGATGTTAGGATTTGTGGCTGAGGCCTAACCATATCTGCAAATTTATCTCAATTGAAAATATTGTCATTTTAAGTGAGCTTTCAATAGGTCTAAATGAATGATGGATGGAATACTTGGAATAACGAAGAACAAACGGAAAAAGTTACGCAGCTAAGAGTGCCGGGCACATTGTGGTAGCAGGAAGTAGAACAATTTGCTCAGAATTTTGTATATTTTTACTATCCCGTCTCCCTCTCTCTTCTTTCTCCTTCCATGCTTTTCTCTCCTTAGAATTGATTTCATTGACACAGGGAACTCTTGGTGAAGAAACCTTTTCTACCAATAGAAGATTTGCACACATTTTGTTCTTTAAGATTATAGATAATAATGTGAAATTCTCTTAGAAGGGTAGATAGGGTGTCTGCATTTTGGAGAACCCTAAACGTTAGGCAATGGCTTTTGAAATACACTACATGTTAAAAAACTAAATTCTGTGCCTCCACCATATGTTCTCTTTTCTCATGGATTATTTGAAAATGGAGTAATATCTTGAGGATCTAGACTGGGGGTGGGGAAACTGTGGCCTCAAAGTCATATGTGCCCCTCTAGGTTCTCAAATGAAGCCCTTTAGCTGAATCCAAACACAGAATAAATACTGATCCCTGGTTCTAGACACAGCATTTAATGAATGAATTGAAGACAAACTTTATTTATGAATTTAGTAACTTTCCCATAAAAAAATGGCTCCATTCTTAGCGTGAGGTACCAAAAGACAAGCAGAATGGGTCGGTGAGATCAGTCAAGGGTTAAGCAATTATTAGAATGACAGGTGGAGTAAATTTGTGGAACAGATAGAAGGGACAAGATTGAGAGACTGATGTGCCCAGGCCTGGACAGTCTCTGAACCAAAGGAAAGGAATTTGCGTAAGGTTTTCTGTTAAAAAAACCCAACCAAACAAACAAAAACACAACTTAATTAGGTACTTATAGCTAAGATATAAACACTCACAAATAGTTTCAGTACCTAAGGCTGAAAAACTTCACCATTTTACAGATGGAGGAAATCTAACAGTGACTTGTCTCAGGTATTTCAAGTTTCAATTTCTGCCATAGCTGAATGACTATTCCATGTGTTTCTGGAATATAGAATTCTCTCACCAGAAGAAGAAGGTACAGAGAATTAAACACCTCTATAAGGAAAGCGGAAGCAAAGCGGGGAGCAAAGGGCTCTGAGGTCAAACAAGGGAGACCTTGTCAAGATATGAGAGTGGAAGAGTTTGCAGAGTGACAAAAGGGAAGGAAAATGCCAGCTGTACAATGATATCATCAAATCAGATTTGAGGTTCTCTCTGAAAAGGAGAGAGGTGGATGTTCTGAAAGAGTCTATTTATCCTCCTGGAAAATGATATGGTAGAGGAAAAAGAGAAGAATAGTAGGTGCTTATAGTACCTTAGTGCTTAACAGTAGGTGATTCTTTGCTTAGGAGTATTGAGGGAGTTTATTTGTTAACCTGAGAACATCAATAGAGAGGTCTGTAGTCTTCCTTGGCATGTATCCTAGATATAACAGAACCTTCCAAGACTTACCAAATGGATAGCAATTTATGTACTGATACTTCCAGAATAGGGTTGGGAAACCTGCAGCCTCAAGGTCACATGTGGCCTTCTAGGTCCTCAAGTGTGGTCCTTTGAATCCAAACGTTACAGAACAAATCCCCTTAGATTTGTTCTATAAAACTTAGACTCAGTCAAAAGTCCACAGCCTAGGACCTAGAAGGCCATATGTGGCCTCAGATTCCCCAGCCTTGTTCTAGAAGGGGCCTGAAAGCTCTTGTTAATGATGATGTGTTTATATTTAAATGGGAACACCTGTAAAATATATATATATATATACATATATATGTCCAATTTTCTGTTTATTTTCTAAATAAAGAGAACTTTTTTTCCCCAAACTAAATTTCTTATATCAAGGTCAGTCTAAGTATAGAAAGAAAATGAAAATAACAATTCTCCGTGTCAATAACAGTAGCATTTAAAGTTATTATTAAGAGGGTACAGAAATGAAATGCATAACATTTAATAAAACAAACATCTGATCATATCTCCAGAAAACCCACACAATCAAAAGATGGTCAGTCTTGGAGTCAGGAAGATATAGGTTAAGATTCTGTCTCTAATTCATATTAGCCATGTGACCAAAGGTTAATTACTTAACTTCTTAGTGCCTCCAGTCAATTTTCTATAAATGTCTGTGTTGTTTTCTTCATCATGTCCTACTCTCCATGACCCCATTTGGGGGTTCCTTGGCAAAGATACTGGAGTGGTTTCTCATTCCTTCTCCAGCTCATTTTACAGATGAGGAAACTGAGGCAAACAGGGTAAAGTGACTTGCTCAGTATTATACAACTGCTGAGTGTCTGAGGCCAGATTTGAACTCAGAAAGACTCTGCAGGCCCAGCACTCTATTCGCTGTGCCACATAGCTGCCCATAAATGAACGTGGGTTAGAAATGAGTTGCCAATAAGCATCATTGCAGGGAGTTGCCATGCCAGGAATTCCACATATATCATATACCCATATCATTCTTGCTCCCCCCTGCATTCAACACAAACAAATAAATAGACAAAAGAATAAACAAAAGTACCCAAGAGAAGTACAACGTTCTTTGAAATCAGATGAAAGATGAAGTGTTTTTTGCTGAGAAGCAGGGAACAAGGAAAACATTATTACTTTTATAGATGGCATATGATCTCGGTTGGTTTTCCTTGGCTCTCAAAGAGGACTAAGATGACATCACCATGATCAATTCAAGTTTCAGTGTGTCTGACTGTGGCTGATCAGAACAGAATGAGCTCAGATTGTGAAGATTTGATGGGATCTCCATGGGGTGGAGAACCTGGGGTCTCAAGGTCATATGTGACTCTCTAGGTCCTTGGGTGTGACCTTTGACTGAATCCAAGTTGTACAGAACAAATCCTTTTATTAAGGGGATTTATTCTGTGAAGTTTGGGTTCAGTCAGAGGACCACACTTGAGGACCTAGAGGGCCACATGTGGCCTTGAGGCCTCAGGATCCTTACCATTGAGTCCTAGGCTATGTAGACTGGGTAGGATTTCAAAAGACAGAGAGAGATGGTAAAGAGATTGCTCAAAGGATAGAAAAAATAGTAATAATGTTACTGCACAGGATAGTTGGAAACTTAAAATTTGACAGTGCAAGTGAAAATGCTTGGAAAAATTTCAAAAAGTATGACTCATGGGAGTTTAAAATTAGGAAAAAATCTGAAATCCATTTTTTTTAAGAAGTCCAATCTATGGCAGAGTAAAATCTATATTGTTAACAGTTATATAGACAAACAATGAAATTTACCATAGCTTCTGTGTAAGGTAACATTCATTCTTTAGGATGAGTGTTATAACTGGTTCAAGTATACCATGGCTGTGTAATTTTGGTTACATAGGCACCCTTTATCTGCCCAGGACCAAAACATTTTTAAGATTTTTAAGCTTCTCACTGCAGTCGTACGGTATGTTAAAATTGTACAAGAACAGGGGGAGGAGCCTATCTAAATGTATTATCTAGCTAATAGTCATGTCAAAAAGCACGAGAGATAAAAAGTTAATTCTCTTCTTATTAGACAAAAGCTTTTGTGTCTAGAGAACAATGTTGGAAAAACCTCTCCTTAAAGTTATAATCATCTTAATTCTCTCTGTGTGTCTATACAAATGAGTTAGCCTCGTTTCTTTTTTTTAATAAAAAAATATAAGCCAATTTCTGGTGAAGGATGATATGATTTAGGAAAAGAGCTAGGGATATGAAGTGGGGAAATTTAAGTTAGATTCCTTGCTTTACAAGCCATGTGAAACTATCAAAAGACTTTATCTCTGTGGCCTTCAGTTTTCTCATTCATAACATAGGAGGGTTACTCTATATGATTTCTAGGATCCCTTCAGCTCTAAATCTTACGACCCACATATATCAGTTCTACCTTAAAGAAAGAATTTTTTAAAAAATAGATCAAGGAGGTAAGAATTTCCATACTTTTCTCCACACAGAGACAGAACTCTGAAATTTGAAAATCCGTATTTCTTTTGCACCTTAACTCATCACAAAAGTGTATGTTCAAATAGTGAATTCTGACTCAAACAAATTTTGCTACGCTACATAAACAGCATCTCTGTTTTTATCTCTGAAATCTACTAAATAAATCTTATGTTATGTAGAGTTTGGTTAACTTAAAAGATTCTTTGCAATTCCAGGCATGAAATCATAGAAAAAAGAAATATCTGACAGAGACAACTTAAAAAAAAATCTCTTTGTAGTTTCAAGTGCTGACAGATTTGTTGGTAGGTAAAGGTAATCTAGTCAAAGGAAGAGAAAAAAGGATGGAAAAAGTTTGAGTGCTGCTGAATTAAATGAGGAGAAAAATAACCCCCCTAAAAGAATCACTCACTGCAGTAAGCTGTAAATGATGTATGAAATGACAAATCCCTGCCCAGTGCACAGGAAGAATATAAATACTGCTTGGTAATCACTGCATGGATACGGTCTTGGCTGTAATTTTCAGCTTAGGTGCACCCAGAAAAATCTTAGAGAATCTAAGAGGCTGAAGAAATCCAACAAAGAGCCCTAATTATTTGATTTTGCTATCCCACCTTCATCTTGTAAATGTTTCTGTTTTGAAGCAACCTTCTCTTTCTTCTCTCCTTTGCCCTCTGCCCCAGACATTCATTAGCAGCTAGAAGCCAATGTGTTAAGCGAGCTTCTGTGTCTGTAGTCTCACAAAACACACACAAATACTTGAAAGAATTTTAAACCACATTATATTTCCCAAAATTCATACAGCTGAGAAATGTTACATCATCACTAATGTTAATAAGAAGTTACATCTCTAAAGCATTCAAAATTATGCTAGTGCTAAGTAGTCAGAGGGAGCTATTAAATTTACTTCTCAAGAAGCTGAATAATAATTTTAACAGGTCACATTTACATGGATCTCTACTACTTGTAGAGGGCTTTACATATACTATCTTTTATAGGTTTGATGATTATCTCTATCCAGAGGATGGTCTAGTCCAGGGGTGGGAAACCTGCAACCTTGAGGCCACATGTGCCCCTGTAGGTCCTCAAGTGAGGCCTGTTGACCGAATCTAACCTTCACAGAAAACCTGTAGGGTCACATGTGACCTCAAGGCTGCAGATTCCCCATCCTTAATCTAGACCATATATGCAACTTTAGTCTCTCTCTCTCTCCCTTCTCTATATTACTGTCTACCCTTCACAACTGAATACCCATAGGTATCTCAAGGCCAACTTATCATAGCTCACTATCTTTTCCAGTAAATCATTCCCTATTTCTAACTTTTCTATTTCTGCTGATGGCACCATCTTCCTTCTGGAAGACCTTAAAAAGCTATCAATGATTTCATTTTCCTTTACCCTTTGTATCCAAAATGTTCCCAAGCCTGGTCAATACTACCTCTTCTCTTTTCTCTTGTGCATCCTATTCTGACATTCATAGGATCAAAGGATCATAGATTGAGAGCTAGGAGAAACTTTAGAGGTCTTTGACTCTTATTCTTTTATTTTACAAATGAGGAAACTGAGGTACAGGGAAGGAAGATGACTTGTTTAGGTTCACATAATTCCTAAAGGTTTGACATGGAATTTGAAGGTAAGTCTTTCTGACTTTTAAGTCCAGCATCCCCTTGTTCAGGCAATCACCCCCTTTTTCCTTGGGGTGTTGCAATAGCCTCCTAATTTATCTTTCTGTCTCCAGTATCCTCCCCATCCAATCCATTTCCCCTCATAGCTAACAAACTGATATTGCTAAAATATAGGCAGGATCATGTCACTCCCCTCCTCAGCAAGCTCCTATGACTTTCCCTAACCTATAGAGAAAAAATACAAAATCCTGTGTTTAAATTTAATACCTTTTATATTCTGACTTTCTTTCCAGGCTTATTTTATATTCTGAATATATTTTATATATTTATATTCGGAATTTCTTTCCAGGCTCATTATGCATCATTCTCCTTGGTGAACTCATCAACCTAGTCAAACCACTCTGTCAGTTCATTCCAATACATGACATTTCATTTCTGTCTTCAAGACTCTGAGCATTCTCCAGACAATCTGGAAGGCATCCCATCTTTACCTCTGACTCACTGAATCATGAGAATACAGATTTAGGGTGGGAGGGGACCTTAAAGAGTCAGTAACAAAGCCAGTAAGTGACTGAAGCTGGATTCTCAAGTACCACCTCCCCACAGGAAGTGAATTTGATTGTCTGTGTCCATTCCAACCAAGTCTCAACAGGATTTATTCCATAAATGTGTGTGTTTATGTATGCATGAGTGAATATACACACATATAGACATATGCATGTGTATATGTGTATATCTATATTTACTATTAATTATTTCAATTATTTACTTATTCATTCATTTACTAATTCAGGTGTATGGCATTGTGGTAGGCACTGGGTTTGCAAAGACAAAATGAAAACGTGCCCATGTAAATTATATATGTGTGTGTATGCACACATACATGCACACACATACATGTATATACATATATGTATGCACACATATATTTTTACATTTACTTTTTTGTGTTCATGTTATTTACTATTCCCTGCCCTGTCCAAAAGCACATAAGCTTCTTGAGGACAGAGACCCTTTCATTTTGGTTTCTGCATCCCCAGTGCCTATCACACACCTAAAAAAGAAAATAAAAAAGTAAATAAATGATGAAATAATGAACACTTAATACAAACATCATACTCTGATTTCATCTCACCCTTATAACAATGCCTTGGTCTGGTACTGTTATTATCCCCATGTAACCAATGAGATAAACAAGACTGAAAAAGTCTAAATCAGGAAGCTACTGGGAAGGGATCATCCAGAATGACTCGAGCCTTGTTTGGCATCGTTCTTCCATCCCACAGAGCAATCCTGGATGGCATTCCACAGGGGCTCTCTCACCAAAAGTGTTCTCCTTGTGATACAGCCCAATACTTGGACTTCATTCCCACATCATTAGGCAGGTTTCACACTTATCACACTTTGCTTTTCCTTAGGAGCCTCTCTCTTACGACACAGTTTCTCTAACTGGTTCTCCTTGCTGATGTTTCTAAAAAATATAGTCTTCAGGGAGACCTGAAGCACATATTTTGTTAGTGGAAGACTGTTTTTGATCTCTGCAGGCAATACAAGTCCCTACTAGAAAATTATGCTCTACTTTGCATAGCTTCTCCAACATTACGTGAATATTAATCAACGGAGCACAGCGGAAATATAACTAGCTTTGGAGTCAGAGGACCTAAGTTTTCTAGAATCTCCTTTCAGCTACTTATTAGCTCCATAACCTGAGACAAATCACTTAAGCTCCCTGTCACAATGGGCTTATCTGGCTGCTTCTCTTTGCTGATGATTATTGGACTTAGTTTTCAGGAAGACCCAAAATAGACATCCAATAGTTTCCCATGTCCCATGAGGCTATTTCTAATCTCTGTAGGGAACTATGGAAGTCTCCAGTAGAAAATCTTGCCTTTCAACATTTCCTCAAACATTAAATTAATATTTATTAATGTGGTATAGCAGAAAGTACAGGAGTCAGGGGACCTGGATTAGCATCCCATCTTTGCTACTCAGAGATGTATGACTTTGAGGTGGGGCTCAGTTATCTCAATATAGATAAGGGGAGCGGTATGGATTTGGTGATGGGTAAAGACCCTTCCAGCTGGAAAACTATAGCCTTACCCCAGTCTGGTAGAGAGAAAAACTGAAGCAGACAGCAGTTAGAAGATATACCCTAGCCACTAACAGAGCAAAGATTGAAAGCGAGGCACCCTTATTTCTCTATTTTGAATGCTAAGACATTTCTATTTTCATACAGCATTGTTCATACTTAGTCAATTTGGATGATCGCCATAGGAAAGGAATAAAAAGATTACAATATGAATTCACTCATGCCACAAAAGCCAAGACCAAAGGAAAGAAATGACAGTAATGATAAGGAAAGAAGAAAATAAATCTGAGTTTCTAAAAGGTTTCATTTGCTGCATGGGGAAAAATACTCCCTACTATCTGAATCAGGTATAAGACTAGTCCCTTCTCATCTTTCAGTAATGCTTTAAAGATTATTTTTCAAATGAGCATATTTAACATTTCCCATTGCTATGATTGGCAATTCATACAGAAAGAAAGCTCAGCAGGGACTTAGTTATTATATTTTCCCCTTCTTCCCCACCATGCTATATTCTAGCTACGATTTGATTCTTACTTTTTCTGAAAGCATCTTTAAAGAACTCCTCACGAGGTCTGGAGAATGCTGCCTGGCAGAAACAAGCAGCCCATCTGCATGGGTTGATATAAGGGGCTGGAGTTGATCAATGTTGCCGAGAACTTCCTTCGCTTTCGCTGTGTTTTCAGGTGAATAGTAAATAAACTGGTATCCGGTACTGAAACAAAAAGTAGATAGATGAAGTTAGCCAAAATTACCTGATCTTTGCTGCCCCAACACCAGATGGCACAGCCCTGGGAAGCAGAATATCATCACTCTTCATTAATCAAAGACCAGTAGATGCACCCTCATTTTAGAAGGAATCCGATTCGGCATTTATTAAAAGGATGCCTTTTTGATAGGTTCAAAACAAACAAAATCCTAGTGCAAATTCTAGGCAAGCACTTTCTTCATGGCTAACTATAATTAGTAGGAATATCCAAAATTAATTATCCCCAAGGTGTTCTGAATGCTAGTCCAAAGACCAAAAGCTCTGGTTTGAGGGGCAGGAGATTCTATTACAAAGAAGGAGGTGTGAGTGTGGAAGGTCAAGAAAATGAATCTAATATCAATAATGTGATCTGTGGAGAGCTATGATGGCCAGTTAATGATCACAGAGAACAGGATTCTCCTTTCGCCATCCCGCCCCCCCCCCCCGCCTTTACTATGCTATTTCTTAACTGGTAGAGATATTTACACGTGAGGGAACAGCACCTTGGTTCCACCCTCTCTAATAGACAAAGTGGGTCACAAATTTTTAAAATGTGTGTGCATGTATATACATTATATATGTATATACATATATGTTCATACACACATAAATATGTGACCAATCCAAGTAAATAGTAAGGAGCAGGGGCTACTTCCAGTTCACTGGACTTCATCCAATTTTACCCAGCAATAGAAACATACTGACATTCCAGTGAGAAAGAATAAAGACATTCTTCTCACTTAGAGATCTATTTATTCATTCAGTCCTTCATTTAACAACGATTTCTTAAGTCCGCATTACCTTTATGATATGTTAGATGCTTGGGATTTGAAAAGAAAAATTAAGCAGTCTTTGAGGGACTTATATCTTTATTGGGGAAAATAATCTATACACAGGAAGTTAAATTAAATATACATGTTACATATATGTACACATGTGTATATGTGTATGTGTATTTACATATATGTGCATGGATGAAATCCAGAGAACAGAAAATACTTCCTGTTCCCTATTATTTACTTGGATCAATTACTGATATAAATATATATACATAAATACATATGCATACATACATACATACATAAATACATATACTCAACTTCCTGAGTTCAAATCTAACTTACAGCTTATAGCTTACTAGTTATATGACTCTGGGCAAGTCATTTCATCCTATTTTCCTCAGTTTCCTCATCTGGAAAATGAACTGGAGAAGGAAATAGAAAACTACTCTAGTATCTTTGCCAAGGAAACCCCAAATGGGGTCATAACTGAAAACAACTGAACAGCAATGATGGTAAATGCAAAGTAATATGGGATGGTTGGAGCATTAGCAACTGGTGGGATCAGACTAGGCTTCCTAGAGAAGGTGGCACATGAACTGAGCCTCGAAGCAAAGTAGGGATTCCATGAAGCTGATGTTAGGAGGAATACTATTTCCAGGTGGTGGGAGCCTGGGCAAAGTCACAGAGATGGGAGTTGGAATAGCCAGAATAGTTAAACCAGCCAACCGTGGGGATTCCAGGTTTTTGTCCTGGCCCTTCTCTCCCTCTCCCTCTCCCTCTCCCTCTTCCTCTCCCTCTCCCTCTCCCCCTCTCCCCCTCTCCCCCTCTCCCCCTCTCCCCCTCTCCCTCTTCTCTCTCTTCTCTCTCTCTCTCTCTCTCTCTCTCTCATCAGTTCTGATGAATTCAGTTATCATCTCTATGCAAATGACTCATAGACCTATTTTTCTAGCCCTATGCTCCCTCTTGATTTCCAGTCTCACAACTCAAACTGACTGGTAGGTATATCAAACCCAGTGTCTCATAGACAGCTTAAACTCAACATGACCCCAAACTGAGCTCATTATCTTTTCCCAAAACGCTTTTCTCTTCCTAACTTTCCTATTACTATCACACATACAACCATCCTCCCAGTCCCCCAGACTCACACCATAGGTATCATTCTCAATACCTCTCTCTCATCTCCCCCATACTCCATTAATTGCCAAGTCTTCTCATTTCTATCTTTATATTATTTCTTACATTATACCCTCCTTCTCTTTTCTGACACCACCACTACCCTGATATAGTCCTACATCATTGAACTATGGTGATAACCTTCTAGTTTGTCCCCTGCCTCAAGTCTCTCCCTACTCCAGTCCATCATCCAGTTGTCAAATTTATTTTCCTAAAGCACAAATCTGACCATAATAATCCCACCCGCCACTTAAGAAACAACAGCAGCTTCCAATCACCACTTGGATCAAATGCAAAATTTTCTATTTGGCGTTCATTGCAC
This sequence comes from Bettongia penicillata ogilbyi, assembly GCA_023548195.1. NCBI lineage: Eukaryota > Metazoa > Chordata > Mammalia > Diprotodontia > Potoroidae > Bettongia > Bettongia penicillata. The sequence continues at coordinate 1,986,512 of JAJHZJ010000494.1, forward strand.
TTCATAACCTGGTCCTTTCCTTCATGATGAGTCCTCTTACATCTTATTCTCCACAGCAACATTTTCTTTCTTATTATTTCTTGCACATATTTCATCTTTCAATCTTGGACATTTGTGTTGGCTGTTCCCAATGCCCAGAACTCCTTCTCTCTTCTTCTTTACAGCCCTGGCTTTCCTGGCTTACTTCCTTTCTCAACTAAAGTTCCATCTTCTGCAAGAAACCTGTCTGAGTCCTTCCCAATCTTAGCATCTTTCTTCGGAGATGATCTCTAATTTATCTTGTTTGCACAGAGTCGTTCCAACTTGTCTTCCCCATTGGCCTTTGAGTTACTTGAGATCTAGGGCCCTGTTTTTATTATTACTGTTATTTTCATGCCTTTATGTTCCCAACTTGGCATGGGACCTAGAATGTGGCAGGAGCTTAATGAAGGTTTATTGGCTTCACCTGACAAAGCTCCTGTTCAGCCCTGCCTCCGTACTTTCTTCTTCATCTTTCTCGATAAACTCTGGGTTATACTTCTTTCATCTTGTATTCATTTATTTATATGGGGCAGCTAGTTAGTGCGGTGGATAGAGCACCAGTGTAGGAGTCAGGAGGACCTGAATTCAAGTTTCATCTCAGACACTTGACACTCACTAGCTATGTGACCTTGGGTAAATCACTTAATCTCAATTGCCTCATCCTGGATTATCTCCAGTCATCCTGATAAATATCTGGTCACTGGATTCAGATGGCTCTGGAGGAAAAGTGAGGCTGGTGACCTGCACAGTCCTCCCTCACTCAAAAACGAAGTCAAGTGCAAGTCATGTCATCATTTCTCTGATGGCATGATCTTCTTCGGCAACAAATGACGAACACACATTTATTTACGTTATGATTTTTTTTCCTATCCATTCACCTGGATTGGAACCCATTTTAACCTGTGTATGTGTGTGCACATACATGTAAACATTTATGTATACACACATTATGTATATACCCATGCATATATGTATATACATAATTCATATATGTATACACATGTGTACCCATGCATATATATGCACACATATACCTATGAATATCTGTGTATGTACACACATATATACCAATGCATATATATCCATGCATATATGCATATACAAACACATGTACCAACACATAAGTGTGTATATATATATAATCCATTCATATATGTACATGTACACACATATATACTCATACATATGAGTACACACATATTTATATCTATATATATCCATGCATTATGTATACATACATATAAATATGCCCATGCATATATGTATATATACACACATATATACCCATACAGATGTGTATACACACATATATCATGCATTATGCGTACATACATATAAATACGCTCATGCACATATGTGTATATGAACACATATACACGCATGCACACATGCATATGCACAGATATTCACTTTCGTTAGTCATGCAAATCAAAGTAAGTGACATGAGCTTATTAAGGAGAGGAAAGAAGAGGATAAAAGTGAAAACAGCTCCAGAGTAACGATTGGTTTGCCCCGGCATCTGCATCACTTTCACCTGCCAAAATTTCTTTCTGCACTGAGGTTTTAGTGGAAGGACTCAGTAGTCTTCACTCCTTCCTCACTTCTGCCTTTTAGCATCCCTCGCCTTCCTTCAGCCAAGATGCCACTTCTCAGAAATCCTTTCATGATCCACCTGCTCCCCAAGTATGTAATTACCTTTTATGAAATCACTTTGCACAGACTTTTATGTTTAAGTATCTGAACACCCTCTTTGTCTCCCCCAGTAGAATGCAAGGTCCTTAAGGACAGCATGTGTTACCATTTTCTTTATTGAACAGAATTGAACTTAGCTGTTTAAGTTTGTAAATAGTATCTATTACTTTAGACAATGGGAAAGACTTGGAAAAAGATTTCCTCCTCTGTGAATCATTGATCTCTTTTTCTCATTAAATTTGGATTTAAAGTCCTGGTCATCAAAGGCTTTGTCAAATCAACTCATGCTTTGTTCTTTGCAGGACCTGTAAAGGTGAAGGAGAAGGCAGACTCACACAAGACTCAGGAGCTGAGGATCAGGGACGTCCCCCAGAGACAGCCAGAGTGGAGAAGAGGTGACCAGGAACGACTCCCTGATGCCTTCTCACTTGTATGCACTTCCATCACCATGGCTTGCCTTTCCACTGTCCTATTATTGGAACTGACACATCCACCCACAGCAAGCTCTTCTAAAGGAAGAGTGCTCAAGGCTATCCTGGTCTTCCACTTTCTTCCTCTGACCTCTTTTTCAGCACACCTGTCATTTTCTAAGCTCATTTACCCCACTCTAGACATCCTCTTTGACTCGTGCCACCAGCGCCTTCCTGCGGCCACCATTTCCAATCCTCCTTTCATTTACTAAAAGGGCCCCTCCCTGACCCTTCCTGCTTTCACCATTCCCTTCACTTGGCGACATTTTTTCTTGCATTCCGGCTTCATGCTTCCCTCTCTGCTATTGAAATTTCTTTTGCCTCTATTTCTTGCCATTGCTTTCAGTTTCCTAAAGCCCTAATTCTTTCACCTGGTGCTGAGCTTACAGTGACTGAATTAGACAGATACAACTCCGCCTAACCCCCGTTCTCTTGTCTTTGGGTCCAACTTCCCATTTTCCTTCATGGTCAGGATCTTTGGCTCTGAATCTCTTTTTCATTAGTTCTGGTTTTATTTTTCACTGCACTAGATCCTTTCTGTGTTTCCTTCCTCCTTCATATACTCTCCAATTACTACAACAGGACAGAGGCATAATTCAGGCTCACGATTGCCGTGTGAGACATCTTTGGAGTGGAGTTAATGCATCGGGCCCTGATACCTGCATTTCATTCATCCTTTTAACGAGGAACATTTTACCTAGCGAGGCTTCAAGATTCATTTTCACAATAAAAGATGATGTTGGTATCCAGAACAAAATTTAGGTAATATAGGGGGAAAATACTGCAACTCGCAAAATAATTTTGTGTATATATAAATATTCAGATACCTGTTTGATTCCTTCTAATTCAAGCATGTGGTGTATTTCTTACAGCTACAGACAATTAAATTATCAAGATAAAAATAATATAGCTAAATTCAACTTTATAGAAGAGTGGAACTTTAAAGGGAGTCCAAATTTGCAAATCTGCAATATTGGAAAGTTCCACCCAACATTCCATTCCATTCCGCCTTCCAGCATTCTAAAGCTTCAAATTAGAAGTCATCGGGAATCATAGAGACTTCAATTTCAGAGACTGAGGGGAGATCCATGGTCAGATATCTGGAAAAGTATGCCCTCCCAATATAACTGGCAAGTATTCAGTCAACCTTTGACTAGATGTCAAATGAAAGGAACTCTCCACTTTCAGACCATTCTAACTTTACAATGCCTAAGAAGCTTGTTCTTACAAGGTGAACTTTTTCTCTCTGAAACTTCTACTCCTCTCAAAAATAAAAAATGAGTAAAAAGAAGGAATCCTCTCCTTGGTCCTCATGCTGCCCACTAGGCCAAGTCTAATCCCAACTGGAGGTAAAAGACCTTTGCTTAATGGTAACTATTCATGCCACCTCTCCAGGTTGAATATCCTCTGTACTTTGTAATCCATCAATAAATGACATGGGCTGGAAGTCTTTCATCAGTCTGGTTGCCTTCCTCTAGCTTCTCTCAAGCTTATCAATAATAATCCTAAAATGCAGGAGACATTTTAAACATAAAACTCCCTATGTGAGACGCTCTTTGTTTTCTCATCTGTAAAATAGGTATAATAAATAGCACCTACCTCACAGAGAAGTTGTGATAATATATGTAAACTGCTTTGCAAACATGAAAGCACTATATAAATAGTAGCTATTACTAGTGTTATTTAATTTATAACCTTCTTATCACATATCATATGCTAGTGAATCAAATAAACACAATTTTATCTTGCCCACTAGACCCCAAGCTTTCTTATTTACCTTCTCATATCCCTCTGTGCCCAGTATAGTCCCCTGTGCATACTAAGTCCTGGATTAGTTTCTTGAATTGAACTTATTAAATAGTAAATACAACTGACCTAGTCATGCAAATCCTAACTGCTGGACTAAAAACCAGCTTAACACTCAGGAAAAGGGATTGTATTAATAGGTGATGACGAATTATTTTGAGTGGAAATAACGTCAGGAAGTCCTGGGACTAGTTCCTGGCATGGACAAATCTTTAAACCTCTCTCACTTTCCATTTGTCTCATCTGTAAGTTGATGATAATAACACCTATAGGATACTGCAGGTTTATTGTAATCCTCTGAGCAAAAGGTATAACACAAAAGTACTAAAATATTTTACATTTACATTTCAGTTATTATTGTGACACTTTCCTAGCAAATAAAAAAGTGAAATAAAGAGATTTTCTCTTTGCAAGGTAACACACTTTAGTGATTCGTAAATGCAAATTATAACCAGTGAAATAGTATTCCTGGGCATCAAGTCTAGTCCCTGACATACAAGTATTATAGGAAGACCAAGATGTTCTTTCATCAGTTAAGTGGTGCGATGGATAGAATTCCAGCCTGGAGTAAGGAAGACTGATCTTTCTGAGTTCGAATCTGACCTAGACATTTGTACTAGCTATGTGACTCTGGGAAAGTCATGTAAACTTGTTTGCCTCAGTTTCCTCATCTGTAATATGATCTGGAGAAGGAAAGAGCAAACTACTCCAGTATCTTTACCAAGAACACCACAAGTAGGGCCACAAAACGTCAAACACAACTGAACAAAAAAAAATTTTAAAAGGAGATATTAGTGGCCTGCTATGATTTATCCTTGATAGGAAGAGAAAGAATTTGACCAGATCCAAGTCTTTCCTATTTCAAAAGTCTAGGTCTTTTAGTTAAAGTCCAACTATTGTCAGTACCCAGGAGAGGAAATAGGCTGAGTTTTGTTTGGGACAGAAGTGGTGAGCGAACATCGAGATATACCTCATTCAGGTATATTATATCATATTTGAATTAAAAGTTTAATCCTAAAAAACACTACTTAAAGTGAAACATTTAAAAAAGTCTGAACTTAATGATCATCATCTATTCATATAAGGATATGATAGAGGTTGAGAAACAAACACGAGGCTTTTTGTAGGTTGCAAACATTTAGTGTCTACTGAATACCTAGAAAGAGTCAAGCAGCCAGAACTATTACGTACCAGAGACTCATTTCTCTTCATAAATAAACAGATGACAAATCACCAATCCAAAATATACTGGAAAATTCTTCAAACAGACTGAAACTATGGCATCATTATAGATAAAACTGTTAACAACTTTACTCAGGGAGAGTGCCGGTCCATAAAAATCTAAGAATATTTTAAATGTATGACCCATATAGAAAAACATAAAACCTCCAAACTATGTGTAATAAGAAGCTGTGAAAGTATAGAGACCAAGTAAAGAAATCTGAACAATGTTGGGACAGGATGAAGTAACACACCATTCTTTGAATCTACTTTCCGTATGCCCACAGAAGATTCAGATACTTACTAGTTGTGTGACCTGGATATGTCATTTAACCCTATCTGCCTTGTTTCTTTATTTGTAAAGTGATCTGGAAAAGGAAATGGCAAACCATTCTAGTATCTTTGCAAGAAAAGCCAAAATGGGGTCATGAAGAAGAACAGGGACATCTTGATGCAGCATTGAGAGTAATGACTTTGAAATGAAAGATTTGGATAACCTTGGGCAAATTACTTAACCTCCCTGGGCCTCAATTTCTTTCCTTGTTACATTAGGTAAGATGATCCAAATCAAATCTTTGGGCCTATTTTTGAAAGGGATTTAGGATGACTTTGAAAGTGGATTCAGTCCTTCATTTTCAAAGAGGACCACAGCATCAGGGTAATGATAACATGACTTGCAGTTAACTTTGATTTGAGTGAGGGAGGGCTGTCCAAGGTCACCAGACTCACTTTCTCCTCCAGAGCCATCTGGATCCAGTGACCAGATATTCATCAGAATGACTATAGGTGGCCCAGGGTGCAGTGGGTGACCCTGACCATTTTAGGCTAAGGCCTTTTCACTGCCTCACTTTTAGTCAAGGGATGACCCCTTTAGCTAGAAAAAAAGAAAAAAATCAAGCTGGGAGGGGAAAACCCTCAGGGCTGCTGTTCCAAAGAGAAGCAGTTGCCATTGACATTCACTCTAAGCCAGGAAAAAACAAAGGAGGAAAAAGAAAGAAATGGGAAAGAGGAAAAATAGCTTACAGTAGCTGATAAAAAAGAATATATTTTTTTTTAACAGAAGCCCTTATTTAATACATCTAGATATTAGAGTACCTTAAGTATTCCCACTTTTCTCTTTTCAGGAAATTCCCGCCCACTCCCTTAACTTATTAAAAATCTTTGCCTCAATTGTCTCTGAAAAAGTTTGATATCCAACATAAATAGAAAACTGACAAAAATATAAAAAGAAAAATCTCTCAATAGACATGTGGCCAAGGGTTATGAGCAACTGTCAGAAGAATTGCAAACTATTAACCACCAGATGGCAAAATAATAAGAAATATAAATTTAATAAATAAACCCAGGCCTTCATTCCCCCAAAGAAAATCAGCAAAAAAAAAAAATTTTGATGGGAATATGCAGTATCGGAAGCATTACAGAAAATTACAGAAAGAGAGACACATTATGGGAGACCTATGTATTAGCACAATCATTCTGGTAAGTAATTTTTAACTGTGCCAATAAAGTAGCTAAGATATTTATTTTGACTCAGAGACTCCATTGAATCCAAAGGATTTCATTTAATATATACAGCATAAAGGTAACTGGCAAAAAAAAAGTATATATACAAAATATTTATAGCAGCACTCTTGTGATAGTAAAGAACTTGAAATAAAGCAATGGTCATCAACCAGGAGACTGACCAAACAAACTGTAGCACATGAAAACGCAATATTACTTTCTCTGATTTAAAGAATGAGTAAGAAGAAAAATTCAAAGAAGCATTAAAAAATGCATCAACTGATGCAAAGTGAAGGATATGAAACCAGGAAATCAACATGTAAGCCACAGCAACATGAATAAAAAGAACAACCATCACAAAACAATTAGAAATGCATGTTGCCTAATTACAAAGAATAAGATTGGCCCCAAAGAAGAGATATGAGAAGAAATTTACCTTGCTTCTTTCCTGAGGTGAGAAGTCCCATATAATGTTAGGTGAGAGGTGTGGAACATTCTGTATAATGTCAGATATATATTATTTGCTCATTTTTAGATTATTTAATTTTTAGCTAATTTTGCTTTTCTTTTTCTTTTATCCTAATAAAAGTGCATTATCCTAATGGATGTGTAAACAAAAGATATCAGTAAAAAGTCTATAAAAAACAAAGAACCATTCAGGCTTGAACCTGTCTCTTGGTACCTGTTCCTGTGCAGTTGTCACATCAGAGGTAAGAAAGCAATCTGATATGTCTCAGTGATAGCCTGTTTCTCCCTATAAAACATCTAGTCCTCTTTGGTTCCTCTGAGCAACTCTGTTTTTTAGGATGAAACCCAGGCAAGTATTCATCAAACAAAAAAGAGAATGAGCCCAGGCATGATGTAGGCACCAGACAGAGAGAGTGACTTTATTTCAGTGGATTATGGATTCTTCTCATCCTCTCTCTGTGGCCTGAAGCTATCGCACTCAAGGCTAAGATTCCTCTACACAGGCTGAATCATGCATAGATCGTTATTCTCCAAAGGCCTGTTGTAGCTTTGTCTCTCTAGAAGCTAATTCAGATCTGCCTACCTCCTTTCTTGACCCCCTCCTCCTGGGTATCTTGACTGAAGTACTTTCCTTTGAGTGAGTTAAAAGCATGCCAATTAAAGACCTTGCTTTAGGTACCCTCTGTCTAGTCTCTCACTTCTCTGGAAATCTCTAAGTTTCAAAACGCAGTTAAAAGAGACTAGTATAAATCCTTTAGTTTTGGTCAGTATTACTGTGCATGAGATCCAATTCACCACATTCCAGTGAAGGTCAGTAAAATGTACTTAATTTTTATACTTTTAGAAGGTCAAAGGGGATATTTGTCAGGTCTTGAACAGCTGTAAAGGAGAGAGGAGAACTGATTTTCTTCCTTGTCTCTTTTAATTCTTTGTAATTTTTACTTCTGATTTGAGTATATATTCTGAATAACTTCAATGAAGTTTTAACCACATTTTACATAAAGGGTGAACCATACAGAACTATGGAGGTAATAGACCTACCCTCATCATATCACATCTAGGATCAAGTGCATCAAGTATGGTGACATTTGAAGTCATGCCATATAAAGATCATTGAAAGGAATTGAATTTTGTTTGTTTTTTTTTCCTGGAGAAGAGAAGACTTAGATGAGGAGAGCAGGGCTGAAAAATGTGTCTTCCAGTATCTGAAGACTTGTCATGTGAATAAACACATATTAGGTTTATGCATCCCCAAAGCTTGATGGTGTCAAACAATGTCACATGTGAATATCTGAATAGATGCAAACATCTGGAGGACTTCACCTTCTTTAGACAATTCCTCTTCCATTGTGACTCCATGTTAGACACTGGCAAATGTGTCTCCTTGCTTTCTATTTCATTTTAGAGTAAGAACCACAAAGCTATAAAGCATGATTATTTATGATGTGTCTATCAGTGAAACTTGGAGGACCAAAATGTATATAAAGGGGATGCTTTCTTTTATAAAAGCTTTGAGGGTACATTTTTGTCTATGGACATCAATCAGGAATGAGAACTAGAAGCAATAGGTGAATATTGCAAAAAGATAAATTTCAACTCAATGAATAGTAAAGAACTTCCTGACAAGACTCTTCGATGGCACTTCCACTTTGGGCATTTTGGTTCCTGTGGGAAATAGATATCACCACCAATATCATCATCACCACCACCATCGCTGCCATCATCACCATCAACACCACCACTACCAACATCCTCATCACCACTATCACCACCATCATCGCCATCAACACCATCAACACCAACACCACCAGCCCACCTCCTTTGCCACAAGAGGTCTTCAAGAAAAGGATGGGTGACAACTTGTGGTGGATACTGAGGTGTCAATGCTTGTTCACATCACAGTAGATTAGATGACCTCTGAGATCTCTTCCAGCTGAGAAGCTATGATTTATCCTTAAAGACTCTCTGCCTCAGAGACTACTAATTGGACTATTAACTATACTACTGTCATACCAACTGCACATTCCTCTCTGTGTCTTTAAGCCTTTTATTCTTCTTGGGATGACCTAGATCTCTTTCAAACCCCTCCTCTTCAAGCTGAGCTCAAAAATCACCTTTCTGCAGTCAATCTTCCCTTGTTTATGTATGTCCCATGTTATTATTAGACTATTTATTATTACTAGACTATTAGCAGGATAAGGTTAGATATTGTTTAGTAGCTGTATTTTATCTATTGCCCTACCAACGTTCCTCACAAGGAGGCACTCAAACTTCAGAAGGGAAGTAAATCACTTATCTTTTAAAATGCTAAAGGGTCAGGATCCATAAATGTGTACCTTCCCCAATCTTTGCTACACCGCATAAATTCTGCTTGTGCTATGAGTGTTTGTTCCATTTGGGTCAACCATCTCTATTTTTTAAATGTACCATTTTAGTTTTAACTTTTCCAGGGCTGAGATCCTGTCCAATGTAACTTTTTTTTTTTTTAAATCTCTCTACAGAAAAGTTTTATTGCAAGACATGTGCTAAATGGCTCTCATTTCAGCCACTTTCTGTCTTTGGGGTGACAGATATTGAACACACAGTTAGGTTAATAGAAAGCTGTTTTCATTTTTTATTATATTTATTACAGAAAGTTCCCTCTTTAACTAGAGTGCATGACTTTGTTCTTGGATAAAATGCAGTCTAATTGAATTGACTTAACCATGGCAGCTTAAAGAAAATGTGGTTTATAGCAGAAGCAAAATGTTTTCTGTAACTTTCCAAAAAGAAATCTTTAAACAATAAACTGTTTTCAGATTACTTTCTTTTTTTGAAGTATAGAGAAAAGCACCCTCTTTCTTTTCTGCCATACTTACAAATTACATATCATCCTTCTCTCTTCTAACTTCGATATGCCTGCTAATAATCTAATTTTTCTGCCTATCCATTTAAACAACTACTACTACTCCCACCACCATTAATTACTACTACTGCTGCTGCTACTTCTACCAATACTACTGTTACCCTGACAACAATTACTACTACAGATTCTAATACTGCTACCACTACTATTGCAACTACCGCTGCTACTACTACTACTATTTAACATCTACTACTTCTATTACTGTTGTTGCTGCTATTAAAACTGCTACCTCATATTTATATGACTTATAGTTTAGAGAGTACTTTACTCATTGCCACCCTAAGAAAGGCAAAGTATGAGAGACTTCTTGATAAGAAGAAAGTCTTAGGGTTCAGTGTTGCTCTATAATCAACTTGTCAAATGCAAAACGCATTTTAAAATTGGGTGACCGTTGAGGGAATCATACAAAGCCAACTTGACCCTTGCCTTTGTTGACTTCTTGTAGTCTAGTAGGGGACTACTGTAACATTCATAAAAAGCTATAATGCATTGAAAGTATGGAGGCGACCCTAAAGGAGATCGTTGAATTTTCTTTCTTCATTCTTCAAAAACTATCATTCCATCATTCACCCTCTTCTCTTTTTTATCTAGTCACAAATGAAGAAAAAGCCTAATTCCTCACTAAGTTCTCTTGAACTCAATGACGTTAAAAGTTTTATCTTTGTTTAATATCCTGTTCTGTGATTACAAATAGGACGTAAAATCTATACTTTAAGTATCTGTGTATTTTCATATGTATACATATATGTTTGTGAAAGACATAAACAAGAAACATTTGAAGAGTGAATAATTAGAAGATATTTTTAACTTAGAAGAGATTAGGACTATATGTAGAGTCTCTGTTGGTATCTAGATCACTAGCTACACCTTTATCTATTCACATATATATGTAATTATACTATCATTCATAGATGTATATATGTTTATTTAAGTGGAAATTTTTGTTCACTTCAATGAAACTCATTAAATTGAATTCTTACATTTGAGGTTTAATTTAAATGCTTTAATTTTCTATCAGTATGTGCCTAGAAATTGGCCATTTGCCAGTCATCCCCAAACAACACGTTTAGTCCAATCACTACTGAAAAGTCACAGCTTCCTGGGTAGCAGGTAAAATTTATATTCTGTTCTTCAAAGTATTTTTCCTTGATTTTAGAATTTTCCACAGAATAGAGGAGTTTATATATAAAGCCATAGTAATTATGTAAAAGTATATTAAAAATCACACAGAAATGACTTCAAAAACATCTCTCCAGATTTTAGTCATGGGAAATAAATATTTCCAAGTTTCTAGGATCTGTGATAGTCTATCTGTGCAAACTGTAATCCCTCTGTAAACTTTCATACATAGCATCATGAGTTTAAAAAAAAGGTGTGACTGTTGACCTGGTTGGTTGTCTCATTCTTGAAGAGGAGCAAATTGACATCACTGTTAGAGTCAAGCTACGGTGTGTCTGACTGTGTCTGATCAGACCCATATGAGTTTGGAATGTTCGACCACAGGTCAGGCACAAATAGTACGTGTGAACATTTGGGTGTACTTTTCTTGTGTTTCAACCACAGGGAGGTATCCCTACCTGCCATGGTAATCAAGTCAGGGGTGGGTTAAGTATAAAATTTTTAGAACACTTTTTCTGGTCTCTTCCTTCCTCAGACACCCAAGGGATTACTGAATCCCACTGATGCTTCCAGTGAGAAGACTACCCTATGGTCAGGGCTGCCTATGCACAGGGTATGACTACAACTTTGAATATATCTCCACCTGCTGCTTCATTACTTGCCTGTCTTTATAGGACTTTGAGATAGGCAAAAATAGTAAAATGGTATGAGATGTCTTTTGATTTGTGGATAAACTGGATTTAAGTGAGGCAGAGTTGCATGAAGTCATAGACCTCGTCCATCACAGTCCAGAGGTACTAGTCTTCCCTGAACACACAATATTGACCTACTTTTAGTGATGGGCTTTTCTGAACCAATGGTCTTTGCTTGTTTCCCTCATGTGAAAATGAAAAACACCCCATATGACCCTTAATCTATGATATTAAAAATTGATTATACTGAGACAGAGAGAACATTGAGTTGGGCTAAAGGAGAGATGCAAAATTTTTAAGAAGATAGTGTGTAGTTTTCACTAAATTGGTGGTTGATGATATAACAATTTATTAGCTAAATAAGACTGCTTCCTTGACACTCATTTAAATGGGGCATAGAATAATTGATGTCTTCTAGTTAAGTTGTGCTTGATCCTACAATTAGAAATTAGAAATAAGATGAATTTCCTAATTATTATCCCTAATTATATATTATATTTTAATGTGTTATTAATAATATATTCTTAATTATATAATTCCTAATTATATATTATGTTATAATTATATTATTTATAACATGATATACTCCTAATTATATACTCTTAATTATATAATTACATATTCCTAATTAATCTAAATGTAAACTTTGAGAAGAGTATAGTTAATAGGTCTAGAATTTTTAACCAATATTCGACCAATAATTTTGTTTTTTCTATGAAACTTAAGAATTATCTGGAAGGTCTTGAGAAATGGTTCTCTGATTTCTAGTAATACCAGAACCTGTGACCACAGACTCTTTTTCCTACATTAATTTAGGTAGGAATAGATACTTTTTCATTGTTAAAATGCATCAATTATCTAAATGATCCCAAGATCCTTATTTGCAACTCATGCCTAACTTCTCTATAGTGTTATTCTTGTTTATTTCTTTCAAAATCTTTGACAATGATGCATGTACAATATCCTGAATATATTCTTGATCTTCCTACTTTATGTATAGTTTTCAATGCATCATCCAGGCTGTCCATTCCTTCTCCTCACCATATGATTGACTTATCTACTTTTCTAGTCATGTATCTCATTAAAGCTATCTTTTTAGTGTATACAATTCATGATCCATAGTATCTTAAAACCCATTTATGCTCTGCATTGCCCTTTGGATGACCTATATTCTTGATTACTTGGAGACTGTGGTATTGCATGATATACAGCCATATAGTACTGGAGCAATATCCATGTTAAGAATATGACTTTTTAACTCTGGGATGCAATTTCCCACATGTAGTCTAGTTTACTAAATTCTCATTTAATTCTTAACTTGGTTCACTATGTCTGTCCAATACGTCTACAATGATGGACCAGCTCTTTGAGCTGTCCATCAAAATGAGTATGACATTTGTCATAAATATTCTTTATATCCTTGCTTTGAACTATAGTAAAAACTATATAGTTAACAAACTATAGTTAGTTATGGCTGGGATCTTCATAATGATCTTGCATTTAATTTAGAAGTTTGAACAATGCTCCAGGGCTTGATGCCATCAAACAATGTCATATGCAAAAATCCTGATATATGTAAACAATCAAAAGACTTCATTAGGGAACTGCTCTTCCATTTTGACTCCAAGTTAGCAAATATGTATCTCCCTGCTTTATGTCTCACTGTACAATAAAATCTAGAATGCTACCAAACAAGATTATCCATGTTGTATCTACCAAGAAATGCTGTAGAATCAAAAGGAATGTATAGAGTACATGTTATTTCAGAAAAGCTTTAAGTGTGTATTTTCTTGTATGGAATCAAATGCTTTTTTAAGTCAATAAATAGATAGCACACTGGCCTCTTATGTATATTACACCTTCAGTCAAATGTTTGACTGTAAAGATGGAGGGGAATCAATATAATCTGATAAACCCTGCCTGTTTTCCTTCTCTCATTTTCATCAAGGCTCCTTATGCTCTGCACTTAAATTATTCTAAAAGGATAGAACTGGAACTGAAAAAGTAGGCTTGCTGATTTCCATCATTATTTTTTGGTAGTAACAATATCTGTCACTTTTCTCTCATCCAGTTCTTTTTGACTTGGTCTCATAATATCTTCCAGATTTTGGTGGTAGGGACTTCTTTAGTCCTGTCTCTGTCCCTTTCCTTCAGTGTCATTTCTACTTCATGCCTCAAAATAAAGAACTGTAATTTAGAGTACAAATGTGATGGTTCTGTCAAAGGGTCATAGATGTAGAGTCTGAAGGGGTCTTAACAGCCACTGGTCATTGAGTCCAACCCTCTTATTTTTATAGTTGAGAAAAATGAGTCCACAAGAGATTAAGTGACTTGTCCAGGGTTACACAGGTAGTATGGGGTGAGGGAGGATTCAAATCATGGTCTTCCTGACCAGCGTTCTATCTCTTACACTTACTTCTGTGCTATTGACAGAGAAATAATGTTGACAGATTCCTGTCCATTTTTTTGTCTTGTTTACTACTGTCTAGTTAAAAATCTCAATTGTTATCTGGTGATCTGGTTTTATCTTTCCCCAAAACTAACACTTCCTTTTGCAGACAAGGGTCCTATTATTTTTTCCAGACATCCAGGCTCAAAGCCTAGGTGCTACCCTGACCTCCCCATCTCTACCACTGGCCTCCCCACTCCCACACAATCCAATCTGCTGCCAAGTCTAGTCAATTTTATTTTCCTAACATCTCTTTTATGTGCTCCCTTCTTCTCTTCATATTGCCACAGCACTGGGACAGATCCTCATTACCTCATGCCCTGAAATGTTCCTATAACATCCTATCTGGCTTCCTGACTGAAAACTCTCTCCACTCCATTCAGCTATCAAAGTGATTTTCCTTAAGTGCAAATCTGATCATGTCATTCCTCTATCCAATAAATTTCGGTGGCTCCCCAGGACCTCCAGGATAAGAGAGAAAATCCTCTGTTTGATTTTTAAAATCCTTCATAACCTTGATTCCCCTCCTCTCCACATTCTCCATGAGCCTATGACTCCTTCCTCTTACTCCATTATGATAATCTATCCCCTGATTCCATGCATATTCACTGGCAGTCCCACATGCCTAGACCTTTGTCTCTCCTCACCTCTGCTTCCTGTCTACAATGGCTTCGTTGGAATATTCTACCTTCTGTAAGAAAGCTCTTCCAGTCATCCTTAACATTAGCTCCTTTCCTCTGGGATTATATTCAATATTTCATGTATGTATTTTGTTTGTATATAGTTGGTTGCATCTCATCTTTTTCCATTCGATGTAAGCTCCTTGAGAACAGAGACTATATTTTGCCTTTCTTTGCATTTCCCAGCACTTTGCACCATGCCTGGAACACAGTAGACACTTGATAAATGTTTGTTTACTTGGTAGCATTTTGTGCCAAGTTTTTTTTTTTTCTGATATGAGAATTTCCTCTGTTGCTTCTCGTTATTTTGTGCAAGGATAATCTTCTAAAACATCCCTCCATAAGATACTTTTGCTGTTCTTTTATTCTAAAGCAGTGTTGTCCCTGGAGCCACCTCATAAGATTACATTTTTGCTAGTTGAGTTGGTGTCTAGGTTATTTTGGTCTCTTCGTAGTAATGATCAAATTTTATGAGTGAAACTTTTGTTTAAAAATGGTGCTATAGTCCATGTGGATATCTGTTCTTTTATCCCTTTCCCATGCCCAAATTATATATAAATAAATAAGTTTGGGCTTTTGCTTCAAAGTGCCAAATTCACATTTCTAAGTATCTTCATTCTTAAGTTTCCTGTTGCTCAGAAGGCAGGCATAAAGTCTTTCACTGGTAATATACTTGAAGATAGAACCTATTCGTGCATGAGACTAACTGGCCTCAGCCTCACCTTGAAGAATCCAAGGTCACCTCAAACCACAATGAACCAGTGAAATAGAACTTTTGTGGAAAGGGATCCACAATTTTTATCAAATAATGAAGAGATTCAGGGATAGTGTTCGGCAAGAAAAATTAATAGCATACTATAAGGGTAAAAGTGTAAAGCATCAGGTCAAATCCATTAAAATGAAATATATAGTATAGTGTAATATATAATATATAGTATACAAAACAGTACATAAAAATATATAGTATATAAATATAATATGTAGTGTATAACATGTAAATACATTTTACATATTATATTGTTTTATATATTATATATTACATATTATATTACATGGCATATTATTAACAGCACAATATAAAATTGTAAATAATATAATATCTTTATGATAAAAGAACAAACATAAAATGTTTAATGGATCAGGTTTGGCTAGAGAGCAATTTGCATGACATAGATATGGAAGTTTTAGGGGACTGCAAACTCAGCATAAGCTTGCTAGTTCAAGATTTTTTGAAAAAAACAGATGAAGAATTGATCTGCATTAAAAATCCTACTGCCTAGAAATCAGAAAGCAATGGTCACAGTAGACTGCCTAGTCAGACCATGTGTAGCCTACTGTGTTCATTTCAAGATGGAAACAGAGAAAGTAAAGAGCATCTAAAGAAAAGCAGTCAGATGAGTCAGACATCAAGAGGTGGTGGTAGTGGTAATGTTTATCCTTGCAAAGAAGAGAATTCACAAGGAGGGATATGATAGCTTTCATGAAGTATCTGAAGGGTTCTCAGCTACAAGGGGGACTAGACATATTATGCCTGAGTGTGGAAAGTGGAACTAGGAGCAATTTCTGAACCCTTAGAGCTTTCCCCAAGTGGAATGTTCTACGTTTGGGAGGGGGGAAGTTCTCCCTCGCTAGAGGTCTTTAAGCAAAGACATTGAACCAGATGAGTTGGATATGTTATAGATCGTTGATTATTCATTTGATTCTTCTTCATTTGCTTTAACCAATTTCTGAAAACCCAAATCTGTCTCACTCTGATTCTAAGCTTTTCTGTCTATTTGTCTGTAAGTGTCTTGGGCAAGGACTGCACACAGATGATAAGCCGGTTTCCAAATCAGAGAAAGAGATCAAATAGGAAACTGCATTTAGGAAATTTCAAAGATTCCAAGCTTCTTGCTACTTCAAAAGTCAATCTCTAACATCTATTTTTTTCTGTATAATATTTTAAGGTTACAAATTACGTTGTCTCAGAATAAGCAGAAGTACAAGTAACAATAACAAAAATTTATGTAGCGCAGGTTTACAAAGCACCCTCATCATAAAAAGACTGTGAGAGAGCCAATAAAAATGCTATTTGCTCATGTTTATAGATGGGAAAGCTAAGGATCCAAGAGGTTGAGTGATTTACCCATGCTCATGGAGCTAGTTAGTGATGGATAAGACTGAATCTGGATCTCGATTCCAAGTGCAGGTTTCTAATCCATTATGTCTTCCTGAATTTAATCCAAAGACCTTTGGAGGGTGAGAAGAAAGATGCAACTTGTAACTAGCAAGATCTATGACAGCATAGACCAGATATCAAGGGGTCATGTGTGATCAGAAAAGGAAGAAGTCTGGGTGTGTATCGAGAATATCTTGAAAAAAAAACAAACCAAAAAACAGAAGTGTATTGTAGTAGCCCAAGATATTTTAAGAACCAGAGGAAATCCTTAAGTATTTAGGCAGCTCCTCTACAGTAGAGAAATGGAAAGACATGGGCAGGAATCATACCAGTTGAGAAGCTGTGGAAGGGTGTCACCTACTCTAGAGGAAAGCGTATTTCCACCTGGAATATCAGATACATCAAACTGTCAAAGTGCCAATCAAGATAAGGGACGACAGGAGTTACTAACATATCAGCCACTTAGGAGATCAAAATAACATGTTTTCTTTTAACACAAAATAACAGGTAAACATTTATTAAGCCCTTAACTATGTGTCAGGAACTTCTTACGTACTATCAGAGCAATAGCTCTCATGGGTGGCCATGGAGGGCTTAATCTTCCATGGACTCCATTCTAGGATATCTAAAAGCCTGACACAGTGTAGGAAGGAGCACCATTTCAGCCTTCTTTCATTCCTCCCAAGGTAATTGTCTTTTTCTTTCAAATCAAAAAAACCCTTTCTTATTTCAGAGAGACTGAAGCTATGCTGTTCATAGACGTCACACAATGGTAAGACAATTTCTCATTTACAATCTCTTTATCTGAGCTTTTCCAAAGAGCAAGGATTTTTTGGTTTGTTCTTTCTTTTCCCAGAAACTTCCCAATAACAGCTTATAGTATTAGAACCCGCATCATGGTTACCCAAAATCAAACTGTCCTTCATTATGCTACGTGTGTTATTTCCAATGAATTAGGTTATTTTTCTTTTTTTTCCTCCCCAGATTTAATTCACTTTTCAGGAGATAATAATCGTAGGACTCTAGTAGCAATTTGTCTAGGTATTTGTCTAACTGAGTCCATCACACAGAGCAGGTATTTTATATTAGGACTATTTAGTGGGAGTTTTGAGTTGTTCCAGCTGACTGCAAAGGGCATAAGTTAATATGTTGAAAAGCAAGGTGTTGAAAAAATCCTGCATTTGCTCCCATCTCCTTGCCTAAGGGCTCCTAGTTTTTATGTGGTACATTTTATTTTAATGAATGGGTTTTTCATTCAGGCCATGATCCTAGTCAGGTACAGTTTCAACTAAAATTGAATTTGTGGTGCCTGGCTAAATATAAAGCAGAAAAAGCCAGCAACTAGAGGTCTCGGTGTGACAATTATCTTTCATCTAAAATTTTGCACATAGTGACACAGCTTATATCTTGAGGGAGAAATTTGTATGCTATCAAATATCTTTGATGACATCTCTAAGGATCTGACAAAACAGATCCCTGGTGCTCCCTGAGAATATGTGTTTGAAGACAATAACTATTTGGGGTCAACTGTGTTTTAATTAGTCTGTTAATTATCTCAGAGAAGTGTCAGGATTGTAAAATTAAACTTGCTGAGGTGTGTTTTATTTTACTATCTTACTTAACATTGTGCCCTGACCTAAAAATAGTGCCAATCTAAGTTGTCTGAGTTTTATTATGATTCCTTCTATTAAAAAGAGAGCTGGATTTGGATTCAGATAACGTGAGTTTTAATCCTCCCTACTGAACTTCTCTGTCATCCTTTCTGCCTCGTCTCTATGAGGTGAACTGTATGATTTCTAAAACTCTCTTGTAACTCTAAGTCTTATATCTGCACTAGAACCAAAAGATACATTTTCCAGTGGGTTTACATAGTGCTTTTTCTTTTTTTTCCTTTATAGTTATTCAGAACGTTTTGTAAACACTTTAGCGGCAATGGGGAAACAGTCTAGAGATAACCTCACACAAAGATGCCAGGATGTACTTTCTTCTGCTGCTTGAGTAGCCCCCAATATATCTAGATTATGCCTTGCAACATTTTATACAAGTCATTGCTGGTAATAGGCTACAGCTTTCTTATCCATTCCAGTCCATACCCCTACCAAGTTTCTTTCTTTCCATTGCCTTTGAGATGAAAAGCATTAAGGTAAATAATGGCTAGGGATCTGGAAATTGAGTCAGGAGACATGATCACAAATTCTATTTCAATCATTAACTTTATGTATGATCAGGGGCAAATCATTTAATTTCCATCTGCCTCTGCTTCTTTTTCTGTGAAATGGAAATAATAATCCTTTCATTATCATCAGTGAAGAATTGTTGGGAGGGTAGGTCTAAAAATTTCATAAGATAAAAGTATAGATGGCTGTAATCTGTATGTTTACCTGTATGTATGTAATCTGTTCATTCAGAACATGGTTATCTTGGTGATCAGAAGGCTAGGACCCTCTGCTTTAACTGCTGTGAGGAATTTATAATAAGGAAATGAGGAAGAAATTCTGTTTACCCACAAGTGTCTTAGAAAGTTGCCTACGGCACTGAGAGGTTCTTATTTGCCTAGGTTCATGGAACCAGTATGTCAGAGGCTGGATGTAAATCTAGATCTTCTGGGTTCAGAGATAGGCTTCTGTCTACTATTTCATATTACCTTAGTCAGAAATAATATTCTTTTATTTTCTAATCAGGTAGCCAGGCCTTCTGTCTTATGAAAAGAAAGTTTAGTATGAATTTTGGTGCAAAGTTGGCACAAGAATGGTACAACTGGCACAGTGGATGGAGAGCTAGACCTAGACTCATGAAGATCTGAGTTCAAATCTGAACCTAAACACTAGCTATATGACCTTCAGCAAACCACGTCTTCCTCATCTGTAAAATAGGCACAATACTAGCACCCACTTCCCAAGATTTTGTGAGGATAAAAAGACATAATGTTTGTAAAGACTTTGCAAAAAGCACCATAGAAATACTCTTGTTCTTTTGGAGAAAACCAGCTTATTATGTTTATCAGAATGAATGACACAGAGAAATGTAGCAATGATATGATATGTTATAATACGTATTTTTTATATTATATAATGTATAATATAATAATTACAAAAAGAAATACTATTGCTATAGTTGTTGGCATTATTGTTATTTATAAGTGTACGTAAGCATTTCCAAAAACTCAGGGAAAGAATTTACTGTCCTTTCTCCTTACATGCCAAAGAATGTATTATGAAAAGAAGGGTCCCTCCCTTTCATGGGGTGTGGAATCCTTTGTACTAAATAAATCCATACACTGGATTCATTCCATACAAAGCATTCAGAACATGCTTTGTTCAGTATTTACCAAGTACTACAGTCTAATACTAAATACTATTGACTAAAGGGAGCCAGCTTTATATGGATACATTGCCTAATTGACATAGTATCAGATCTTCTTGTTACCCAAACCCAAGTTAAAAAGGATTTAAAGAAAATCACAGCTACAAAACGATACATTTGACATGACTTTTGTCCAGAAAATGTCGGTAATTTTTTCCCTTTGATTTTTTCATCTTGCAAAATGGCAACTCTTGACTGGTCTGGGCTGAGCCAACAGAAGCTCTGCACAGGACTCCCAAGCTAGAAAGGCATTGAAAACAAACTGTTGATGGACAGGACCTATCTATCATCTGAGCACCAAGTCTAGCTAAATCTAGCTAAATCTGGAGTGTCTCACATCCAGGATGGGTACAGCATGGTGAGTATTTCAGAGACATCCTCACTGGCAAAGAAAACAGTCATACTGATTCTCGAAATACTGAAGTAGTATCAATGAAGTCTTTGGATAAGTGGTGAGTTCTTACCATCAGGACACTAACCCCCATTTCTACTAGTGCTATGCCTGAAGCTTGTCACTTCTTGTCTTCCCTCGTGTCTATCTAGAGAGATCTTGTGAGAGGTATAGAAGTGGAAAAAGCACTGAAATCACCATTATTCAGATCTGAGGACTATAGGATCCTGGTATCACAGATTAAGGTCTTGAAAGGCTCTTAAGAATCTTCTTCTACAATCCCTTTGTTTTATAAATAAAGAAAGTGAGTTCCAGAGAGGTCACATGACTAAAGTCCTTCAGACAGTAAAGGGGGCCAGACAGGATTTGAACTTAATTTTTCTGACTTAAAAGTCAGAAGTCTTTCCACTGAACTAAGCAATTAAACATACACACACACACACACTCACACACCAGCCATTTTAGGAGAACCCTGGAATTCATCACCCAAATTCCTTATTTGCTTCCTTTCTATACAGTGACCCTGATTAGAGTCAAAAAGTCAAGGGTAAAGAGGAAGAATTCAGTCCATTAGATTTACAAGAACATTAGAAATGGTATAAGTAGATCAGGCAATAATTTATCTCATCCACTCTAAAAGTGATATATCAAGTGTTTTTCAAAGCACCTGCTTGCCCCCCAAATAAGCAAGCAAATAAATGAATGATTGAATTGAGGGATAAATAAGGAGTTTTTTAAAACTGTCAAAATTTTTCAAACATATTCACATGGTTATATTATCACTGCTTCTTCTACCATCTCAGAATTTTGGAAGTCAAAGTTTCCTTAGGGGTCATTGAATGCAACTGCCTTGTTTTACAGAGCAGAACAAGGCTACTTTCCATGTCATATGTGTGTATATCTAGTCCTCCCTAAAAGCATTGTATTTCCTTGAACACAGAGGCCATCTCTTCTAGTAAATAAGATCATGTGGGGCAAGATGTGTAAAGCCTTTACATACTTTATAATGTTATATCAAATGCTAACTGTGACTCTTATCATTCTTAATATCACTGTATAGATTTCCTATTGATACTGTCATAACCTACTCTACTAAAGTCCAAATAATCATTCAGCAATTAGTATCCAGTGAATGAAGGAAGTCAAATTCATGGTAAGATTGCACTTCAGTACCTACAGTTTCTTTCTATATTCGATCGAGATCATGCCTTCTAAGTTTTATCAAACACTTTTTGCCTTATGGACTTTTCATTCTGCTCTCCATGTCGGAAGTAATGAGTTCTGAGAATTTTAATCCTCATTCTATAGATCAGTATGTCTTTAATTTGTTCTACTCACAAATTTTAACCATTTTGGAATTTGTTGTTATACTTTTCCTGACACAGGATCATAGATACAGAGCTGGAAGGCACCAGAAGAATCAACACGTTCATTTTTGAGGTAAGGAAAATGAGAAATAAGAGAGTTTAAGTGGCTTAACTAGTCACCTCATGTCCGAGGTAGGATTTGAACCCAGGTTACCCACACTCCATTCCAACAGTCTCATTCATTATACCCTACTACCTGAAGCCATATATATCTACTCAGACTGAAACATTTGCTTGGTTGGTATCTCAAAGGCATCAAAATGAATGGCAAAAAATGTTCTTTTTTTTCATGTAGTTCAATCACTGCCTTTTCATCTATTAGAAACCTACTTTTCTTCAACATTTAGACTTGGAAGACCAAGTAATTTAATCTCAAGTGACCTGAACATCTTGACCAGACAAAGTTATGAGAAAATTATAACTGTCAGTGAGGCTTTCTAGCATTACAGCTAAACTGTCTGTGAAGCTGTAGCCCTGTTTCTAAAGCCTTCACTGTTTTTAGTTGATAATAGCTGACACATATACACATAAATAGATATTTAAGATTTATCCTATATACACATTATGCCAATGGGAGAGAATCTGGAAAGGTCAGTAAGTGTATCAATCATGTCATGACAAGGGATCCTGCTGTTGGAGAGGAGCTCTACAGAGCAAAATTAATCACCATTCTGGAGAGAGGTCGCTCTTGGATAGTAGGGGGTGAAGTCAGTAAACTTTCTGAGGAAGAGTTTATAAGAAGTTAAAAGTCTTTTGTCTCTTTTCCTTCCTGCAAATTTATAACTGTATCGACAAGACATGTACAAAGTCTTTCTCTTAAGGAATTAAAAGCTGCTTCACTTAATCTCACCATATTCCTGTAAACCATTAATGATGTGGATTATTTCTAGTACAGTAAGGGAGAAACTAAATATAGGACCCATTAAGTGCCTTGGCTTGCTTGGGTCACATTAGAAGTCTCTGATGACATCTCTAGGTGTTACTCAGGGCTTCTGATGTCTAGTTCCAATTCCTTTCTCTATACTACATTGACTCCATGGACAAATTACAATATGCTATTAACTTAATTTCACCTGCAGACTATCTCATTACACAATGATAATTAATACTCAATCAGCATAGTATTACTTCTTTCACAGTGACATAACAAGACATACTATTTCTGACAATCCATTATTAGCATATCATTAACATTTTAGAATTCCAGTGATCCTTTCTTAATCTTGACTAAAGTTGGCCAAAGAAAGCTAACAAATCTAGACCGCCAAATGGAGAGAGAATATCAAGGATAGTCCTCATATGACAGTCATTCTGGGACTGAAACTTTTTATTCAAATTAAAAATACATATACCAACCACCAATTAAAGGATAGCTTCCAGGGACACTAACCTGAGGGTATTATTTTTCCATGTTTTACTTACTTTCTCCTTTCTATTTCAAATCGATTGAGCAACTTCCGAAGACCACCATTCTTAAACCCCTGAACGTGTGCTGCTGGAGCGCCTACTGTGATGACATCGTATAATGCATCTGGAATAGAAATGGTTAAGAGTTGGAAATGGCTCTTATGTACATCAGGGCATGGTGCCTACACAGGGACAACTACACCATGGGAAGCCTGAGAAATGTTGCTGTTTAATTTACTAGGAATGACTACGAGCCCCTGTCTCAAGGGGGCAAAAGGAGCTAATCAATCTTTCTACACATCCACCTGTCCACCTAAACAACTTATAATATTTCCCTGATTTATAGCTGCATCTTAATTACATGCCACTGTGCAGAACAATATGCTCCCCTTTACCTCTACCTTCTTGCTGAGACACCACATAAATTGGCCTTTTGTGCATTTTTTTTTAAATTGAGTCTTATGTTATCTAATTTGCAATCACATTGAAATTCAATGATAATGAACCATCTTTCAAAAAAAGTTTTAAGAAAAAAGTGCTGAAAATTAATGCGTCTGGGCTCACACAGAAGAGTGTTATCACTCCTACATAGTAGTTGTTTGGTGCTATATCCTGAAATTCCTATATTACCTAGAACATCTGAGTGTCCTTTCAACATTTTCTTATCTGAATGAATGAATGAATGAACCCCAAATGGTTCTGGATCTTTTCCCAGCAAGAGTCATTGCTTTAAGAATAGGAAATGGGAAGGGAGGGAAGAACCATCAACACCCAATACGTTCACATTGACATTCAATCCCCTGATCTAGAAAGTGATTCATTTTTACATACATTTAGTCTATGACTCCCAAATCTGTCATCTATTTTTCATTCTGATAAGAAATAGCCCCTGAAGGAAAGAGATTGCCCAAATGGCCTGCTATAAATAAACAAGCCACTTGAGGAGCCCAATTTCAGGGCAGATCTATTATCAATGGATTTTAATATTGTTATGTGGATTGTGCTTTCAGATCCCATTTGCTGAAAAAATAGAAATAATTTTATTAGTCTCAGGTGTATAGAGGAATATCTACATAGCTCTTCAACTCTGAGGCATCTGAAAACTTTTCCAACCATAGATGACTTTATGGGAAGAGATTTTGGTAGCTCAGATAGCAAAATTCCAGGAAGTGTAGGGTTATTTGTCTGTCCATCCTGCATTTACAGAAGATATTGGTTTAGAAAAGTTGTTTCAATTCAAAGTTTCAGAGATAAAGACAGAAAGATAAAGAATGGTAGAATCATAGATTTTTAGAAATTGAAGGGAACTTAAAAAAATAACGTAGTACAGTCCCCCTCCATCTGTTTACTTGTGGAGTCCTGTCATCACGACTGAGCATCATCCCCCCTGTTATGTTAGGGCTTTTTAAGTAGGGACTCCTTTTTTGGACTTCTTTATCTTTGTATCCTGAATATCTAACACAGTATCTCACACCAAACCGGTACCTAATAATTGTTCAATTGGACAGTACACCTAAAGAAACCAAAATCCAGCGGGATTAAATGACTTCCTAGGGGTCAATTTGCTAATTAATGGCAGAAATGGGAGTAGAACCCAAGTCTCCTATAACACAGTGTCCCCATAAAACAAAGGCACAATCCAAAATAATTTTCTCACAACTGTCAATTTTGGAGATTGAAAAGGAAGATGATATCCCAAAGAAAAAACATCCTCTAAAGATAAAACATTTCCTGTACTCAAATCAATTAAAATAAAAATAACTAAGCATGAGACTAGAAGGCATTATCATACATTTTGACTTGAAGTCTCATCTCAAGGGGACAGAGGATGCCTTTTTATATTCCACTAAGTAGCATACTTGAATTTCTGATTTCTGAGGGACCAACACTCAACCAATCTGCCACAATCAGTAATGACATGCCACCTCCTGTCAAACACAACTGAATATCTCTTGAGTCGCTTGCTCTTAGGTATGACAGTAGCCAAAGAAGCCAATGGTGATTGGTATTGATCTCAGAGACCAAATCAACTGTTTGGTTTCATATCATCCCAGATAGAACTGCAATAATTCCACTGATATTAGCCTGCTTTGAATGTCAATAATCTAAAATTGAGTAGAGATATCCACAGTAAAAAAAGAAGTGAAAAGTTTCAAAAATTTTGTGTATAGCCTGTCTTTAAGCTAAAACACACTGAAAATGGTAAAGGAAATTAATGGGGTGATATGACTTTCATACTCCTGTTATTGTTTAGGTACTATGGATTCCCTCCTTATTTTCACCTTATTTTTTCATAATTTTTTCCGACTTCTTCTTTCTTTCTCTCACTCTATCATTCTGTTTCATTCAGTTCTCCATGATTCTGTCTCCACCCCCACCCCACTTCGAGTCTTTTTTAAGTAAAAGTTTCTATATTTATTCAATTATAACTAAAAATAATTCTTAACATTTATTCATTTTGAATTCCAAATTCTCTTCCTCCCTCTCTCTCTTTTACCCTTCTTGAGAAGACAAGAATTTGATATAAATTATACATGCATAATCATGCCAAATATACACCGTATTAACCATGTTGGGGGAAAAAAAGCACAGATGAAGAAACAGGAAGAAAAATAGTTTTATGTGTTTTTTGAAAAGTATGGTTAGATCTACATCCATTAGCTCTTTCTCTGGAGATGGATAGCATTTTTTAACATAAGTTCTTTGGAATTGTATCATTATTGTACTAATAACAATATACATTATTTTTCACAGTTGATCATTGTGTGATTATACAATTGTACAATATTGTTTTTCTATGTACAATGTTCACCTGATTCTGCTTACTTCACTTTGTTCATGTAAGTCTTCCCAAGTTTATTTTGAAATGATCCTGTTCATCATTTCTTATAGCATCATAGTATTCCATCACAATCCTATGCCACAACTTATTTAGTCATTCTCTGACTGATGGCCATTCCCTCAATTTCCACTCTTTGCCACTACACAAAAACTTGCTATAAATATTTTTGTACACATAGGCTCTTCTCCTCAGCCCCACCCCCCAACTTTAAATCTCTTTATTACACACACCTAGTAGTGATACTGCTATGTCAAAGCTAAGTACACTTTTGTAGCCCTTTGGGTATAGTTCTAAATTGTTCTTCAGAATGGATGGATGAGGTCTCAAGTCCACTAACAATGCATATGATAGTCTGTCTCAACACAGTCTTTTTTTTTTACATTATACATATTGACACTATGATCATTACTTTAGAGTCTTTCCTAATTTGCTTCTTCATCTTTAATTCCTCTGATGCATAATGCATCTGCCCTTATCCTTCACCTCCAGAAATAAGCCACTTATTCCCTAACTTTTCATCTGTTTTCCCTGCCCTCATAGTCCAAACTTAGCATAAGTTACCCAGCATGTAGTTATTAAATATCTAAGAGTTAGTATATATTCTGCTTGTTTCAGTAGGACTTCTTAGGGTTCGTACTTTTTTCCTAAAGCAATTATGGCTCCAGAATTTCTTCCGAACAGGCATATATACACATCCCTAAAACCTGCCCACACACATGTAGAGGGCAATGTGCTCACACAGCTGCATATGCAACAAAACACTGCAAACACAAATATTCTAAGAGATTACATTATAAATTCTCATCAAGGTGAATATTTGCTTCAACTATGCAAATGACAATGCACTCATACACTACCATATGTGTCCTATCCTAAATTTGCCATTGAATTTTTATTCCTATGCAGTCCTTTTCACATTCTCCTGACAGCATATATATATATATATATATATATATTAGTGAGCACAGAGACTGCCCATTGACTATTCTTTCCTTGTTCTGTATGACTAGATCATCCTTTTGTGGGGTAAGTATTTCCATTGCTTTAATGGTACTCTTTACTCTGTTTCTCTTATGTAATTCCTTCCATATTTATAAAGTCTTAAAATGGACATTATTCCTCCCTGGGCCCTAGGTTGAGAGATATCTGTTAGGTTACTGGACAGGGTTGGATAATCTGCCTAGCAACAGGTTTCTTGTTTGGGCCCCTGTCAAAATGTTATTCCCCTTTGGTTTAATATCTGATGAATTGTTAACAGTCATTTCTTGTTTAGCCCATTTGCATGGTAACCACCTGTGCCCCCCTAATGTTAGACCCCCTTGCCAGGCAACTAGCCCCACCCCTTCTTGACAACTGTGAATGACAACAAGTCTTTCATTGGATCCCTCTCCTGGCACCTCTCCTCTGTTGGGGTTCTTTGCCTAGTAGCCCCCCTGACAACCCCCTTCTCTTTGGGGGTTCTTGCCTAGCAGCAAGCCCCCCCCCTTGCTCTGTCAGAACTCTTTTTGTTGTGGAAACCACAAGGCTGTACCAAGTAGTGCCGAAATGCTTAAAATGCATTCACCCACCTCAGTTCGGGGCTGTCTCCTCTGGGTCTCTACATGAGGCAGCCGCCAGCCTGGCTAATAAATGATGCTCTAGGAATTTTCAATTAATTTTGCCTGACTTATTAATTCCATCCATGTCAGTCCCATTCTCTGAATTTGCCTATTTGCTATGTCTTGTACCTTAGTAATACCCATCACATCCTACCACATGATTTCCTTTGGAGTGATCCCCAGTTTTAGCTCTTTGAAGAATAGTGCTCCATCACTCACAGACATATGAAACAGCCCTTACCTATACACTCGACTTCCCTGCCACATTGGAGGGTTCAGAATTTTGAATATGACAGTTTCTGAAGAAAAAAGCTTTGGATGAGCCAAAGGGCAATGGAGAGTATGTTAAGATGAGCACAAGAAAGCTACAGGCAACCTGAAATGATGCCCTAACAGTTAGAGAAATAGAAATTAAAACAATTATGAGGTACAACCTCTCACTTATCAGATTAACTAACATGACAGAAAAGGAAAATGATAAATGCTGGAGGGATGTATGTGGGGGGAATGCACTCTTGGTGGAGGTCTGAACTGGTTCAGCCATTCTAGAGAACAAATTACAACTATGTCCATAAAACTGTACACACCATTTGACCCAGCAATACCACTGCATTCCAAACAGATGAAATAAAAAAGAAAGGGACTTATATGCACAAAAGTATTTGTAGCAGCTCCTTTTATGATGGTGAAGAAAAGAAATTAAGGGGATACCCATCAAATGGGGAATAGCTGAAGTAACTGTGGCATACGATTGTGATAGAATGCTACTGTGCTCTAAGAAGTGAAGAGGATGGTTTTAGAAAAACCTTAGAAGATATGTACTGATGTAAGGATAAGTTAGCAGAACCAGGAGAACATTGTACACAGTAACAGCAATATTGTATGATGATCAACCGTGAATGACTTAGCTATTCTCAGCAACACAACAATCTAAGATCATTCTGGAGACTTCATGATGAAAAATATGATCCATCTCCAGAGAAAGAACTGATAGATGCAAGAGCTATATTGTAATGATGATCAGCTTTGAAAGACTTAGCTATTCTGATATACATGATGATCCAAGACATTTATGAAGGATCCATGATGAAAAAATGCTATCCACTTTCAGAGAGAGAACTGTTGAACTCTGAGTGTGTTGATTGATTGAAGAATAATTTTTGTAAATTAATTTTCTGTCTGTGTGTGCATGTGTGTGTATTTTCTTTTGCAACATGGATAATATGAATATATGTTTTGCATGATTTCACCTGTATAATCAATAACATATTGCTTACCTTCTAAAGGGGTAAGGGAGGAATAGGAAGGAGATATTTGGAACTCAAATTTTTTTAAAAAAATGAATATTAAAAATGTTTTACAATATAATTGAGAAATCTCTATTGAGATAAAACATTTTATACAGAAAAAAATTGTAATAATGTGCCTAATAGATCTCATTGAGCATCTTAGTACTGTAAAGATATTTAAAAATAACCTAATTCAACCTCTCACTTTACAGACAAGGAAACTATAGTTTGCTAATGTAGTAAGATTTAGGAATAACAGGTGAATAACCCAAGAGCTGCTCAGGTATAAATATAACACTAAAAATCCTAGAGGAAGGGCTCCAGAAAAATGAGGTAAATCCCCTCTGGAGCATGCACGGGAGTGAGAAAAACATAAATGGTTTATGATGTCTTTTGATAGGATAAGAGTACCTTTGCTGATGAGCATAGAAATAAAAAATAAGAAGGAAATAAGGGGATTTCTGTATTTATCTTTTAAAAATTCAGAGAGAGCAGCATTACATATATTTTTCCTTCCCTACTCTCCTCATATAGGTGCCACAGTGTATAAAGCACTAGACCCAGAGCCAGGGAGAAATGAGTTCAAATCCCACCTCAGACACTTTAACAGTTGTGTGATCATGGGCAACTCTTTTAACCTCTGTCTGCCTCTATTTCCTCATCTGCAAAATGAGATTAATAACAGTATCTATTTCTCAGGGTTGACATGAGGCTCAAATGCGAAAACCTATGTCAAGTAATTAATAAATGCTTGCTTCCTTCTTTCCCTCCACAAAAAAATTCACTCTGGTTAATTCCAGAAATATTAAGAATAATCAGAAATGTGAATATTCAAAAATGAAATATTCTTCTTTCTCCCTATTTTTCACACAATTGACCTGAGCTTTGGGAATCACCAAAAATAACATCAAATGAGAAAGACAACTAATGAAATACAAATCATGAGAAACATTTCATTTCTGGGTCCCTACTGGAATTACTTATTCTTTACTGAAGAAATGAAAGCATATGGGCAAATTTTCAGCTTAGTGCTCAGGGATTTAGCTTTCTGATGGGGTATGAAGGGATAGACAGTAAAGAGCCAAAGAGCGTATCTAACTTTAAGCCATCCTAAGTACAATCAGTATTAATGATGTGGAATATACTATCCACAAGATAAACTAAGATTTAAATATATTTTAAATCATAGTTCTATATGTTGCATTAATAACTCCTTAAAATGACTGCAAACTTTCCTGTGAAAGAAAGGTCTAACTTTTTTAATACCAATATCATATAGCTCTAAGTCATGGAATACTACATGATTTGAAGAATGAATAATGAATATCCCTCACAAGAAACGGAAGAGTATAGGATGGGCTTCAGAGGGCTACAACACTCAGCCAATAAGGACCCTGTCTTCAAATGAACGTGTGACTGAAAAACAATGCATGCTGGTCTGCTGGAGAGAGTGAGGGATATGTGACAGGTGACCTATATACTCCACTGGTATCAATCAGAAGGAAGGAAGAAAAGAAGAAGGGAAGGAGGGAGGGAGTAATGAAGGAAGGAAGGAAAGGAGAAAGGAAGGAAGGAAGGTAGGTAGGTTCAGGGAACAATGAAGTTTCCCTGCATGTTTTTCCCCTACTACATTACACTACTTCTCATCATTTCATAGGTCTCAGAATACCATTTTGCATTTGCAAAGCAATTGAAGTCTATTCAACAAACATTTGTTAAGAATCTGATATGTGTAGGGTCAGGACAGTTTATAGAGCACTCTATGATATTTCATTTGAGCCTGGAAACTACCCTGTCAAGGAGATACTGCGATTATTTTCACCTCAGTTTTGTAGGAGGGGACTCAACTGAACATAAGTAAGATGCCAAAATCAGCCTGCTAGGAATCTGACCTGATGTCTTCCTATCCTTAGTCCAATGCTTCTATTCTTATATAGTCCTCCTCCTTATAACACTGACCAAGAAAGCTGCTATGGCATCACAAACCTCCCTATGATATAATATTCTCAGCTGACATCCAACCAAAATATATGCATATATGTGAGTGCATATATATATGTATAGGTATATATGTGTGTATATATATGTATATATGTGTGTATGTGTATATATATGTATATATATATATATATATAAATGTATGTATCTATGCATACCTATTTTTTTCCATTTCTCAAAGAATTTGGGTGGGGTCAAGTTCTAATGCAAATACTTCAATGCAGCAAGTATCCTATGAAGAGTTGTTACATTCCATTAACTAATGAAAAAGAGTAAAAAATTAACTCAGTCATCCAGGGGCTTCCTCCACTAACTGGATGAGATTTCATTTGTCACCATGAACCATAACACCATTAGTTCTACTGTGTGAAAGGAGAGCTGTCCTAGATTTACCTACCAAGACTTTATCCTCAGAGTTGAGCTTTGGTAAATATATATGCTGTCTTTGTCAGGACTGTTCCTCCAAATGCAGGGAAGGGGAACAATTCATCACATGGAGAAAGAAAAGTGATTTACTGAGAGTTTATACTTTAAAAGGC
Source organism: Bettongia penicillata ogilbyi (assembly GCA_023548195.1). NCBI lineage: Eukaryota > Metazoa > Chordata > Mammalia > Diprotodontia > Potoroidae > Bettongia > Bettongia penicillata. Next base: position 2,018,490 of record JAJHZJ010000494.1, read on the forward strand.
AAATCTTTAGCTTCAACTAACTCATCAATGAAATACTAAGACTAGACCAATGTGACCTTCAGAGTCACCTTGTATAGCAGACTTTAATTTAGTTAAATGTTAGGATTAGTAGATGTCAAAAAGAAAATTAGATAAAAACTCAATATAGCTTTGAGTTTAAAAAAATTCTAAGTATGATATAGATGGCTAGACAAGGAGTTTACAAAGTGAAAATTCCACTAAACTACTTGGTAAAATACAGATCCTCCTCTATGACCATACTCTACCTTAAACTCACTAAAACCTGTAATCACTTCATGACTTTAGGCTCATAGATTTAGCACTGAACATATTGGGATTCATGTTTATTTTTAAACTGATGTTCCTTGTATTTCCCATCCATCAAGAGTACCCTCTTGCTAAGTGGTATCATTCAAGACATCCAGATTAAAATAATCCTTTTTTCTATGCATATACCAATATAGTGCCTTTTTGAAAAGCTAAGCATATTATTAAATGTTTTATTAAGCATTGTGTAGATCTTACATACTGAGGAACTTCTAAAGAAAATAAAATCTAATGTATAATTCAGTACCTTTCTCACTAATCCTTAACAGTTTAAGCTTCCTATAATTTCACTTTTTTCCCTTTAGAAGTTCAAAGAAAGAAATACATTCTTCCTTCATCTTTTTTGCTTTGTTGTCAGTATCCTTAGGTCTTCTCAGTTCCTCTGCTTTACCCACCATCAAAGACCTTCACATCTTACCTGTTTTATATGTGAGGAAATGAGAGATGTCAGAGGCAGCTTCAAAACTAATTAGAGATACATTATTTTATGAGTTTAATAAATCATAATTGACAAATCAAAGCAATTTAATGCTCTTTTGAGATATTTATAATTTCTTTTGTAAGATTTTAGATTTGCCCTTGCAATTTCTCAGCTAGTTTCTATCCCATGTAACAGAAAGATAAAAAACAAATTTAGATTCACAGGTTCATGGATTATCTCTAACAGCAGAGTAAAATATTTTCCCTAAATATGTAAGTGATTTTTCTACTCAGCTTATAAAGAAGAATGAAATGGCCCCTTTCCTTTCCTCTAGCTTTCCTATAATAAAAAGCAAAAATAAATAAATCAGTATAATTTTACAGGGAAGAAATTTGAAGTCCCGATCAGACTTAAATGGTTTGTCTAAGATCACGCAGTAAGTACCCAAGTCAGTAACAGAACCCATTCCCTCTGACTTCAAATCCAATTCTAAGTTCAGATATCAGGGAAGGTTACCTCAAAGACTATATAGCCTACAACAGGACAGAAGAAAAATCAAATAATTATATAAACCATTCCAAGGAAACCATAAACTAGAGGAGGTAGGCTTTTTTGGGGGGTGGGGGGAGTCAATTCTTTCAACCTAAAATAACTTTTATTACTTCAGGTTCATATACATACATACATACATACATACATACATACATATATATGGGAAGAGAGGGTCTATATATATATATATATAAATATATGGGGAGGGTATATATATATATATATGTGGGGAGAGAGGGTCTAGAATGTTCTGGCCTCTACATAATTTTCCAGATTAATTTCATTACTCCCTTTAATGCATTTCTATATCCCAGTCAAACTGGACCAGAAGTTATTCCCTGAATGCCACAAACTCTTATCTCCATGTCTTTGCAAAAGTGATATCCTTCAGGAGTGAGAAGAACTCTCTCTTCATCTCCTTCTCTTAGTACCCCCAGCTTCCTTTGGGTTTGGCTCAAGCACCACTTCTCATGGGGCGCATTTCTTGGTCTTGCTCTCCTATCCAAACTGTTCGGCCTTTCTTCTCCTTCTAACCACTTGCCTGTGTCTTTGTTTTCCCTAGGAGTGTACATGTTCCTTGAGTTTTGTTTTGGCCTTTGTACACCTAATTAGTAAGTGCCTTGTACATGGTAGGCACTAGTTAAACACGTGTTGAATGGGTTAGGGTTTACTGATTTGGGAGGCAAAGGTTCAAAATGCTTCCCAGAACATCTGGACAAATACAGAGTCCACCAGCCTTGCACCAATGTGCCTGTTTTCCCAAATTTGTCAGGGATGTACCTAGGAGTTCTTTTTTTTCCTTCTCATAAAATTAATTAAATTAAATTTCAAATCATTGAATTCTTGCTTTAAATTAGCATCAACATTTTTATCTATAAAATTCAATTTATTCCTATTTTATGCTATTTTATAAATTGTTCATTTTTGCTTAGAAGAGACAAATCATGATCTAGAACATGACAAGACCTAGAGCTAATTGAATTGTCTAAGGATGGGTGCCTTTCAGCCTAAGTCGTAATCCTCTAAGTCAAAAGGGCTAGCATTTTTCTCCTCTCAGGAATGAGGCAGCAGAAGACAACAGAATCCCTCATGTGTTCCAAGAGGAGAGGATTCTGGCCACCTCAGTACATCTTCCTTGATATTCAAGATGAGACTGCTTCACTTCTCAGGTGAGCAATGAGGGTGAAGACTGGTTTGTCAGTATCCTTGCTGCATCACAAGGCAGATGTTGTCACCTAGTCTTTGTTAGCTCATATGTGTCGGGGGGCGAGACCCTAGGAGGTAGAATGAGGCCAATAGGAACCTTTCTCTAACAGAAGCCTGATGACTGTCTGACTTTTCTATTTACTACTGTTAGTGCTACATGAAGGAATAAGGGAGTCTAGCATTCTTGCGAGCACAGATGTTCAGGGCCCGTGCTCTGCTCAGTGCGCAAGGCCTGGCAGCTTCTGTACAGTCTCCCAGGGTCTCATTTGCCTGGCCTGATTATTCTCCATCCTATTCTAGCTGGCCATTTTTTAAATCTACTGCTTCAAGAGCTTAAACTGTCACTAGAATAATAGTACATCCTCACATCTATTGCTTCAAGGCCTCCTCACTTCTTTAGCTTAATCATGTCAAAGGGGTTGATTCTATCTCAGTGAACATAAAACACATTAACACAGCCACATCCCTCACACACTCCTCTGGGAAACATACTTTACCTTTCAACTGGGGGCTGTGAACATGCATTCTTTGCAAATGCAGGTTTATCGGAATGAATTCTAATGTCTTCTCGCCTTTGCTGGAGCTTGATCTGAAGGAAGACCCTGGAAAAGAAACTACTTTAAGTATCATTGAGTACAGTCTGATATCTGCTCAAGCCAATGAGAGACAAACACATCCGTGTAACATTATTCTTTTTTTTTCAGGCCTGTGCAATGATGAAGGCACAGAAATCCTAAAAAACCACACCTCCTCTTGCAGCCACAGAATTATATTTGACTCACAAGACAAATGAATTTTGTGAAGTTTGCTTTAGGAAGCATGCACAACACTTAATGCTAAGACTATCATGTGGTAGGAATTATGCTCTATTTTACATATATAAGTATGTAAAATATTTATATATATATATGAAAACTGATAACATAATATATGTTTACATGTTCTAAAGAAAGCACAATTAATTTATAATAGTACAGTTAGAGAACAGCAAAAATTTCCCTTCCTGTGATTCATCAATAGTAACAACGGAAAAGTTTTGAGGGGGCAAGGACTCATCTTAACAAATAATAGAACAAAATGCAAGAAATGCTATAGAAGCATTTTTATTTAGATATACACTAATTTATATAGCAGCACAGGATTTGTAAGATCATAACAATCTATTTAGATCTAGAAATAACTTTAGAGTCCATTTAGTTAAACCTCACATTTAATTGTTGAAAAAAGTCCATCATAGCTAGCCCATACATAAATAAACAAAGAAAGGAACTTAGGTCGACCTTGAACCTTGTCTTGGAATTCCTATGCTCTTTACATCATGCCATGTTGCATATGTACACACACACAGGTATGCACAGACATATTCCCCAAATTCCATGCCTGCATGTAGTTGTTTAAAAGTTCTATCTCATAATAAATGAATCACTTTTGCAAAAATAAAAAGGGGAAAACAAAAATTGCTAATATTTCTCTAAAGTGCTTTTGAGGCATTCTACAAAGGACTTTGCTTACAACAGTCTATGAGCAAGTGGCATACAGGTATCTGAGGCACTCTAGCTATCATGACTTCATTTTCACAGATTGGGAAACATGCTCAGAATTGCAGGGTCATGTAGCTTGAAATTTTAAAGCTAGGATTCTCCTAGTTCAGGTATCTTGACTCCAAGTTTGGGACTTCTTCATATCAGCTTCTTGGAAAAATTCCTACCTTCCTTCAAAGCTCAGCTTAGGTTTCTGCTCTTCCAGTAAAATTTTCCTATTTGCCTAAATTATCAGTTTTCTGCTTCCTGGAACAGCTTTGTATAACTTTACACACACTTTGTATTTTCTTGTTAGTATATGAGTTGTGTATCCACAATGGAATGTCAGTTTCTTGAGTGTAAGTTATGGTTGGGTTTTGCCTTTGAATCTTGAGGGCCTGGCAAAGTAGGAACTTAATATTTGTTGAATTAAATTGAACTCTGTGATGCTCAACCAGATGGTAACTTTGAATTTGCAGTGAAGAAAAGGTAAGGCCTTATCTAAAAGTTGAGGAACAGTTGACAATCATTGATAATCTTAATGAGAGATAACCAGGACTTGGAATCAGGAGATATGACAATTAGTCCCTTTAACATATTGCTTTCCTTTAAGAAGGTAGGTATACAAAATAGTCAATTTTAATTAGCATTAATAGCTAATTAATATTAATAGTTCCTGCCAGGTTATAATGCCATTCAGATTTGGCAAATTGCCTTTTTTCTAGAGTAAGCTAAAAATGCTCTGCACTCCTGGGATGATATATGGCTCTTGGGCAGAGGTTACTTTTACCCTGATTTCCAGATTCAGGGAATGTTATAGCTGAAGTTATCTTCAGAAATGATCAAGTTCAACCTATCCCTGTCTTTAGAGACAAGAAATCTAGGGCCAGAGAAGTGAAATGGTTTGCCTCATGTTCACAGAGCTAGTTAGTGGTAGGAGTTCAAAGGATCCCGGAACAATGTTGGAGAATGGTCAAAGTTCACTTGTTTCCATTGGTTACCAAAAATCTAATGCTCTCCAGAATCTGGTGAGGAGAAGCTAAATCTCCCTAAGCTGTCAATTAACTGTGACATAAGACTATAGGCCATCCCAGTAAGAAATAACAACCGTTTTTTTCTCTCCTTGCCCTTCTGTTTCTTCTGTAGTCATTTATACTGTTTCTTACTTTCTATGACATAAGCTATTATTCCACTGACTAAACAAAGAAACTAGTTACAAACCTGCTTGCTTTCCAAGTTCCGTTAGAATGTCCTGGTATGTGTTCACCATTTGTTCACAGTGAGTAAGAACATTTTTGCGTAGATTATCCCAGTGTGGTGCGAGCTCACCAAGATCCTTTAGCTCCTGGTTTCTATTACAGAAGGGAGCAAAAAGAAAATATTCTTTGGCTTAAGAAACATAAACTTCTAGTACAAAAACACCTAGGAAAATGAATTAGTGAGAGCTAGAGAACACTCAACATTGACTTAATACTTAATTTTTTTCTTATTATTATTAAAGCAACAATTGGATGGAATTAATATGCAACGGTATTAGCATCAAGTCCACACAAGACTTAGTTTCTGAAGTGGGAAATGAGACAAGTACTTGATGATCCATCATTTATTAGCTATTGGCTTTCATCCCTATCATGAATCCACATTTGACCTGCATCTAGAGTGGCATTGCATGTAGAAGACTGGAGAGACCTGGCTGTGAATAATGTTCCAGATACTTGCCACCCTCAGTGACCGAGTAAATCACTTAAGTTCTTTGAACTCTCACTTTTCTGAACTGTAAAATGAGGAAAATAACTGTGGTACTTCTGCCTATTTATTCTAAAGACCAAAAGTATGGAGAACACTTAAAATATTATTGAAATACTCATAATCCCTACAATAATAATAATTATTATTATTAGAGAGAGCATTTATATAGGGCTTTCAGTTCTGATATTGTCCCTTATCTTATAAAATATTGAAAAAACTTTTGAGAGGGAGGGAGGGAGGGAGGGAGAGGGAGAGAGAGAGAGAGAGAGAGAGAGAGAGAGAGAGAGAGAGAGAGAGAGAGAGAGAGAAGCCTGGAAAAGTGAACCAACAACCAAATGAGAGTAAGAGAAAACAGAAAACCTATAGGCATCACTGCACCTATAGAATGGAATGAGATCCAAAGGAAGGCCACAGTATGTGATTGGTGCCCCGAGAGAAAAATCAGCAAAAGATGTAGACAAGCATATAGTAGGATGAGAAGCGTGGATGAGTTTGGATCTTTACTTACTGGGAGGAAGGCACTCATGAAAAACTTCACAGAGCCACTGACTTGTATATATGGTCAAAATTAAAGTAGTCTGAACTCATACTTGTAGCTTCAGTACAAAGAGTTTAAGTTATGCTAAAAATAGGTACAATCTATCTTATCTCCAGCTGTTAGTCAAAAATGAGGTGTACTTGTTTGAGGCATAGGAGGAAGAACATAGGTTTAGGTTTAGAAGACCTGAATTACGGCCAAAGATGATTAGCTGGGTTGAGACTGGGAAAATAATTGTCTTTCCAAGCCTCTCAATTTCTTCATTGGCAAAATGGGGTTAACAAAATTTCTACTAATTATAGTACATCAGTGGGTTACTGTGAAAATGCCAAGTTAATGATGAGTCCCTCTAAACATAGGCCAGTAGTTCTTAAAAAATAGCCGGAGGCCTGTACTTGAATCTTTTGCAGGTTGGTAGGAGGACCTGCAGAACTTACCCTCAGGTGTGTGACAAATGAAAAACCTCAAGAGACAGAGTTTCTTGGTAATTAATAATGATTTTATTAGTTAGGCTACCTACTAATCAATAAGTTGATGGTCAATGGGTTCTCTCAGAAAAAAAAGACAAAAATAGAAAGAGCCTGAAAGCCTTAACTATTTTTTGAAAGGGAATGTCCCTGACAAGTGAAAATAAGCTCTGATGGAAGGACATTTAATGAGGAGGTGGGCTAGGAGCCTTCAGTTTTGCTTTCTGAGAACGTAGCTTGATACAGCAATCTACACAAGGGGTCACATCTGCATCCAGACAGCCCTTCTGATTGGTTTTCTCCTTCAGGAGCCAAGTCACCCTAAACTCTAATGGAGGGATACAAGGACAGGAGCTGTTCTCCTTGCATCAAGAACTTGCCCAAACTAGATTCTACTTAACACTCTCAGTAAGTTAGCATGTTCCTAGAGGGCTTAGATTAAAGTCATCAACAGCCTCATCCTTCAGAGACGCTAGGTCTTAAGTGAGGATATAAAAGGAGAAAAGTCTAGATTTTAATTTTATAATTGATTATTAATATAATAGAACTAATTTTACTCAGTAACCATTATTTTTTTTATAATTTTTATTTTTATTTATTTAACTTTTTACATTCATTTTCACAAAATTTTGGGGTCCAATTTTTTCTCCCCTTTTCTCCCCTCCCCCCACCCCAATAAACCGAGCATTCTAATTTTCCCTATCTCCAATCTGCCCTCTCTTCTGTCATCCCTCCCTTCTCTTGTCCCCATCTTCTCTTTTGTCCTGTAGGGCCAGATGACTTTCTATTCCTCATTAACTGTATGTCTTATTTCCTAGTAGCAACAACAATACTAAACAGTTATTCCTAAAACTTTGAGTTCCAAATTTTCCCCATCCCTCCCTCCCCACCCATTCCCTTTGGGAAAGCAGGCAATTCAATATAGGCCCTATCTGTGTAGTTTTGCAAATGACTTCCATAATAGTCGTGTTGTGTAAGACTAACTGAATTACCCTCCATCCTATCCTGCCCCTCATTGTTTCTATTCTGTCTTTTGATCCTGTCCCTCCCTGAGTGTTGACTTCAAATTGCTCCCTTCTCCCATTGCCCTCCCTTCCATCATCGCCCCCCTTGCTTATCTCCTTCTCCCCCACTTTCCTGTACTGTAAGATAGGTTTTCATCCCAAAATGAGTGTGCATTTTATTCCTTCCTTTAGTCAAATGTGATGAGGGTAATCTTGTTTTTTTTTCTCAGCTCTCCTCTTTTTCCCTCCACTAAAAGGTCTCTTGCTTACCTCTTAAATGACATATAATTTACCCCAGTCTATTTCACCCTCTTTCCTCCCCCTACCATTCTCTCTCACCATTTACCTTAATTTCTTTAAAGATGTGGTCCCATCCTATTCAATTCACTCTGTGCTCTCCTGTCTCTGTATGTGCGTGCATGTGTGTATGTGTGTGTGCGTGCATGCGTGTACATGTGTGTGTGTGATCCCACCAACTACCCAGATACTGAAAAGTTTTAAGAGTTACAAATATTGTCTTTCCATGTAGGAATGTAAGCAGTTCACTTTTGATAAGTCCCTTCTGACTTCTTTTTGCTGTTTACTTTTTCATGCTTCTTCTCATTCTTGTGTTTGAAAGTCAAATTTTCTTTTCAGCTCTGCTCTTTTCATCAAGAATGCTTGAAAGTCCTCTGTTTCATTGAAAGACCATATTTTCCCCTGAAGTAATATACTCAGTTTTGCTGGGTAGGTGATTCTTGGTTTGAGTCCTAGTTCCTTTGACTTCTGGAATATCCTATTCCACGCCCTTCGATCCCTTAATGTAGAAGCTGCTAGATCTTGAGTTATCCTGATTGTATTTCCACAGTACTGGAATTGTTTCTTTCTAGCTGCTTGCAAGATTTTCTCCTTGACCTGGGAATTCTGGAATTCGGCCACAATGTTCCTAGGAGTTTCTCTTTTTGGATCTCTTTCAGGAGGTGATAGATAGATTCTTTCAATACTTATTTTGCCCTCTGGTTGTAGAATGTCAGGGCAGTTTTCCTCAATAATTTCATGGAAGATGATGTCTAGGCTCTTTTTTTGATCATGACTTTCAGGTAGTCCCATAATTTTTAAATTGTCTCTCCTGGATCTATTTTCCAGGTCAGTTGTTTTTCCCATGAGATATTTCACATTCTCTTCCATTTTTTCATTCTTTTGGTTTTGTTTTGTGATTTCTTGGTTTCTCAGAAAGTCATTAGACTCCATCTGTTCCATTCTAATTTTGAGAGAACTATTCTCTTCAGTGCGCTTTTGAACCTCTTTTTCCATTTGGCTAATTCTGCTTTTGAAAGCATAATTCTCCTCATTGGCTTTTTGAACCTCTTTTGCCAATTGAGTGAGCCTATTTTTCAAGGTGTTATTTTCTTCAGCATTTTTTTGGGTCTCCTTTACCAAGGTATTGACCTGTTTGGCATACTTTTCTTGCATCTCTCTCATTTCTCTTCCCAGTTTTTCCTCCACCTGTCTAACTTGCTTTTCAAAATCCTTTTTGAGCTCTTCCAAGGTCTGAGCCCACCCGACATCCCCCTGGGATGTCTGGGTACCAAGGCCCCGCCCTCCACGTCTTTCCCTGATGGCAAGAATATGTCCTCGTCATCAGATCCGAAAGTCGGGATCATTTGCATCTGTTCAAAAAAACTCTCTATAGTCTTATTTTTCTTCCCTTTTCTAGGCATTTTCCCAGCCAGTTATTTGATTTCTGAGATTCCTGTCCACCCCTGCCTAGATCCACCCAGCTAGTGCTTGGGGTCTGAGATTCAAATGGGCTTTCCGTGGCAGGCGCGGCTGCTATTCAACGTGAGCTTTAGTTCTGGTGCTGGGGTGGGGGCAGGGCCGCCTCCCAGTCTCAGTTCCCTCAGGGGCTTTATGCAGAGACCTTCAGTAATGGAGCGAGTGGGGCAGGACAGGCTCCCAGGCTCGGCTCCTTCAGGTGGTTTATGCAGAGACTTTCAGTAATGAAGATCCTGCCTGCTCAGGGAGTCCTGGGGGCCACCGCTGCTGCCTCTGCCTCTGCAGCTTCCTGCCCCTGCCTCTGCCTCTGCTGCTTCCTGCCCCTGCTTCTGCCGCTTTCTCCCAAGGGGGCCTGAGTCATGGAGACACCCCGCTCCCCTCTCAGCCAGCCCCGCCGTCTCTCTCACTGACCTGTAGCTTCTGTGGGCGGAGTGACCTTCCCGGCCACCAGAGCTTCCATCCCTGAAGCCTGCTCAGATCAGCTTCTCTGGGGCCGCGGCCAGGGCAGCACTGGGGTGGGGTCCGCTTTCCGGGGTGCCACAGACCCTGGGGACCACTCTCCAGGGCTCTCTGGAACGTAAATCTCTTCCACTGTGTTTCTGCACACCCTGCAGTGATCCAGAACTTGTGGGGAGCTCTTCTTACATTAAATGCATGGGCTGTGGGTTCGGAGCTAGCATACAGTGAGTCTTTCTACTCCGCCATCTTGACTCCGCCCCCCCACCATTATTTTTTAGTGTAACTTATTTATTTACAATTTTCAACATTGACTTCCCCAAGATTTTGAATTCCAAATTTTCTCCCCATCTATCCCCTCTCCCCACCCCAGTATAGTGTGCAAGCCCAACCACAACTTTCCCCAACCTGCCTTCCCTTCTATCACTCCCCTCTTCTTCCATCTCACCTTGCCTTTGTTTTGCTGTAAGGCAAGATAGATTTCTATATCCCATTGTCTATACATCTTATTTCCTAGTTGCATTGGAAAACAAGTTTTAACATTCATTTTTAAAGCTTTGAGTTCCACATTCTCTCCCTTCCTCCATCCCCACAGACCCTCATTGAGAAAGCAAGCCACTCAATGTAGATCATATATGTGTAGCCATGCAAAACATTTCCATAGCAATCATGTTACAAAAGAATAACCCCATTTCCCTCTATCCTGTCCTGCCCTCCATTTATTCCATTCTCTCCCTTGACCTGTCTCCCCACAGTAATGTTCGTTTCTGATTATACCTTCCCTTCCTCCAATCTAACATCCCTTCTATTATCTACCCTCTCCAATCCCCTTCACCCAATTGAATGTGTTATTCCTTCCTTAAGCCAGATCCAATGAGAGTAAAGCTCAGTTATTCCTTTCCATCTCCCCTCTTCTCCTCCATTTTAAAAGCTCTTTCTTGCTTTTTTTATGTGAGATGATTTACTACATTCTACCTCTCCCTTTATCTTTTTCGCAGTACATTCCTCTCAATACTTAATCATATTTTTAGATATCCTGTCTTCATATTGAGTTCACCCTGTACCAACCTTTTATCTCTCTCTCTCTCTTTCTCTCTCTCTCTCTCTCTCTCTCTCTCTCTCTCTCTCTCTCTCTATATATATATATATATATATATATATATATATATATATATATACACACACACACATATAAACATATATACATACACATGCACATATATACGTATACACACATAGACACACACACACATCTAGAGATAGATAGATAGATAGATAGATAGATAGATAGATAGATAGATAGATAGATTGATAGATAGATATACACATTCCCTCTAACTACCTTAATAATGAGAAAGGTCTCATGAGTTACAAATATCATCTTTCCATGTAGGAATGTAAACAGTTCAACTTTAATAAGTCCCTTATGGCTTCTCTGTCTTGTTTATCATTTAATGCTTGTCTTGATTCTTGTATTTGAAAATCAAATTTTCTACTTCACTCTGGTCTTTTCAACAAGAATGTTTGGAAGTCCTCTATTTCATTGAAATTTTTTTCCCTGAAGCATTACACTCAGTTTTGCTGGATATGTGATTCTTCGTTTTAATCCTGGTTCCTTTGACCTCTGGAATATCAAATTGCAAGCCCTTTGATCCCTTAGTATAGAAGCTGCTAAATGCTGTTATCCTGACTGCATTTCCATAATACTTGAATTGTTTCTTTCTGGTTGCTTGTAGTATTTTCTCTAGAATTTGGGAATTCTAGAATTTGGCTAGGAGTTTTCCTTTGGAATCCCCTTCAGGAGATGATTGGTGTATTCTTTCCATTTCTATTTCACCCTCTGGTTCTGGAATATCACAACAATTTTCCCTGATAATTTCTTGGAAGATGATGTCTAGGCTTTTTTTTGAGCATGGTTTTCAGGTAGACCAACAATTATTACATTGTCTGTCCTGGATCTATTTTCCAGGTTAGTGGTTTTTCCAGTGAGAATATTTCACATTGCCTTCTATTTTTTCATCTTTTGATTTTGTTTTATAATTTCTTGATATCTTATAAAGTCCTTGACTTCCATCTGCTCCATTCTAATTTTTAAGGTATTATTTTCTTCAGTGAGCTTTTAAAAGACCTCCTTTTCCACTTGGTCAATTCTGCTTTTTAAAGCATTCTTCTCTCATTGGCTTTTTGGCTTCTTTTGTCATTTGGGTTAGTCTATTTTTAAAGCTGTTAATTTCTTCAGTATTTTTGGGGTCTCTTCTAGCTAGCTATTGAATGATTTTTCATGATTTTCTTGTATCGCTCTCATTTCTCTGCCCGGTTTTTCTTCTCCTTCTCTTACTTGCTTTTCAAAATCCCTTTTGAGCTCTTCTATAGCCTGAGACCATTTCATATTTTTTCTTGGAGGCTTGGGATGTAGGATCCTTGACCTTTCTGTCTTCCTCCAGCTGTATGCTTTGATCTTCCTCATTGTAAGAAAATATCCTTTCACCAAGAAAGTAGCCTTCTATAGTCTTACTTTTTCCCCATTTTTAATTACTTTCCCAGCCCATTACTTGACTTTTGAGCTCTTTGTTAAGTGGAGGGTGTACTGTCCCAAGTTTCAATGGTTTTCTGCAGCTCTTTTCAGAAATATCTCTATGTAAGTTCTCAGTTCCTCCAAAGTGACATAATCAAGCAAGAGGTGTTTACTCCTCTCCTGGCCTGTGCTCTGGTCTGTGAGCAACCACGAACACTCTTTTCTGCCCTAAAACTGAGAGTTGGATTCCCTCTCCATAGCTGCAACCAGTTCTGCCATGCCAGCTCTCCTCCTTGTCACAGGACTGCCACTCAGATCAGCCACTCAATTACCCCACCATCTGTAGGCCAAGAGTTCCAGAAGCAACTGCAACAGTGACTGCTGCAGCAGTGGCTGCCACGACCCTGGGGCTGGATGATATTCCTCTCTTACCCAGGTAAGAGAGCTTTCCAACTGACCTTTGAAGCTGTCTCTTATGTTTGTGGGTTGAGAAGTTTGGAAACTGCTACAACTGCCAGTGATTCAGAACCTGAGGTCTGCTCCAGTCCTGTCTGTGCTGGCATGGCCCACACTAGGCTGTGCTATATTCTGGGTCCAGTGCAATAAATGCTTCTTGTCAGTCTTCCAAGTTGTTTTGGGCTGGAAATCTGTTTCACTCTGTCACTTCGTGACTTCTGCTGCTCTAGAATTTGTTTAGAGACATTTTTACAGGCATTTTTAGGGATTTATGGAGAGAGCTTAGGCAGGTCCCTGCTTCTACTCCACCATCTTGGCTCTGCCCCTCAGTTGCCATTATTTTAAAGAAACTAGGATCAACTATAGCACAACTATATAGCACAATGAGATAGAGTAGGGCTTTGTGGAAGAAAAGAGACATGTTTACATTTAAAAAGAAAAAGAAAACACTTTGAGTCACTAATAGGTTTGATGAAGTTATTCTATGTCTGATGTCACCTTTCACCAAAAGGGCAATTTAATTAAAGATTTTATGCCTCTGCTATAGTTTTTCTTCATCAAAAGAAATTCTTAATCATGCCACTTAGACATTCAATATTATTTATGATCCTAATTTATACCATTTATCTAGTTGATGCCAATTAACTAAAATTCGAACTTGATTTATAGCGGTCAAAGCTCTCATCTGCCACCCTGTTCTTCTTTTTTTTTTTTCAAACCATTCACCAACAGTAGCTCCATGACAAATAATAATGAGATGTCTTTTCTCTTTGCTGTTTGAATAAATGCTCAATACAAGATTCATAGATTCATGACTTTTAAAATAAAATGCTTCGTGTTGAGTGTGAGACTCTGTGCTGATGACCAAAAGTTACAATTTATGGAAAAGTTTTTGCAAATACATAAATAAAAGGATCTTATCAAGAACATGTATTGCTGTAAAAGGAACCAGGTAACCCATGCAGCATGTGACAAGAGATGTTTTTATTAATATCTACAAAATAGTCAAAGAAGAGGAAGATGACCTCTACAGCATTGAGTGGATCCTCTGTGGAAGATTTATAGAAGGCCATGAATAAAGGGGCAAGGAGTATTGAACATGTCAAGGAAATCATGGATCTCCTTTGAAGTATAACCAGAAAATACAACTTACTCTTGAATATCTTAAAACATCTTTATTACTCCTCTCAAAGGAATTCTAGTTTTCGTTGCCACACCTTTCATCTAATGGGCAGGTAGATGGTAGAGCGGATAGAGCTCCTGGCACCAGGAAGACCTGACTTCAAATTCAGCCCAACATTCACTAGTTGTATGACCCTGGGCAAGACACTTAACTTTTATCTGCCTCAATTTCTTCATCTGTGAAATGGGGATAATAAGAGCCCCTAACAAACAAGGTAATTGTGAGGATCGCTAAGATAATATTTGTAAAGTGCTTAGAACAGTGTCTGGCACAAAATGAGTACTATAAAAAAGGTTATTATTATTTTTCATCATCTTACATTGCTTAACCAACAATTACTTACTTTATTAATTAAATTGCTTAATTTCTTACTCATGTGCTTTCTATAAGTTGACTTAGGGATCAGAAAAAAGCTTTGGAACTTGTGGTGGTTGTGGTATGGATTCCTGGGTGATGACAGTTAAAAGGATATTGAAAAGCATCTTTGCCTCATTAAATCCAAAAGAAACTGGAGAATTATGTGAGATATAGAGTCACAGAGAGGAGTCATTGGTGTATTCGTATGTGTAAGTCTTATTTTATAACTAGGGTAAAAAAATCTGACTGAATTCTCAACAAAGAAATGATACATAGCTTTGCAGTTAAGAACACAACATCCTCATTCACACTATTCTAAGAAACCTGAGGATATAATATAGTTCTTTCTCTGAAACATGGGAATTTAATCCTTACCACATGAAGTGAAGCTTAACACCTTTCTCAACATCTTCAATATTTAACCTGCCTTCTTCACGACCATGATCCACAGAATTCATTATATTCCTTTACTCAAACCAATACGTTATCAACGAGAATTATCAAGTGTTTACTATGTGTCAAGCATGGTGCTAAGCTGAGGATATAAGAAAAGGAAAAACAGATTCCAGTTCTTAAGAAACTCAAATCTGAATGTGAAAGAAAACACACAAACAGCTATGTAATATAAAAGATTTACATAGGGTAAATTGGGAATAATTTCTGAGGGAATGTTTCAGCTTTGAAGGGGACAAGGAAAAGTTTTGTAAAGAGGGAGGATTTTAGGTGAGACTTGAAGAAAGCAAGAGAAGCCAGGATGCAGACAGGAGGAGGAGAGAACACTTCAAGGGTGAAGGACAGCCAGTGAAGAGGCTCAGAGCTGAGAGATGGAATGTTTTACTCAAGGAACAGTAAAAATGGTCAGTGTCTCCAGATTATAGAGGATGTGCAGGGAAATGAATGGTGAGAGAACTGGAAAGGCATGATGGGATCAGATTATGAAGGTCTTGGAAAGTCTTGAGATGGGGTAACTAGATGATGCAGTGGACAGAGCACTGGTCCTGGAGTCAGGAGGATATGAGTTCAGATCTGCTCTCAGACATTTATAAGCTGTGTGATCCTGGACAAGTTACTTAACCTTGATTTCCTCAAAAAAAGCCTAGAAACACTGAGAATGGACTACAAAGAGGAGATAGAACTACTCAACTCTTATTTTATTTTCCATTAAATAAAGTTTGGATTGGAAAGGACAGAATGGAAATCACTAATAGAAAGATGAAACTGAACTAAAACCATGTTAAGCACATTATAGGAAAGAGCTTTGTTCAGCTATAGGTGGTACTAAGTGGTCCTCCAACTCTAATGTTCAGAAGTCCCATGCCTCTTCCTCTCTCCTCTCCCAACATCCCCTTGCACATGACTTTTAACAACAAGAAACCAAAACCACATCAACATTCATTTCAGGTTCCAGAAATGTGTCTTACTGTTCTTGTGCCAATATTATTAACTTTTTTCCCATCTTGCTTTAATTACAGCCAATGTCCCTAATTCTACAGATTTGCCATCAAAGGAGCATAGCAGTTGTATACCAGACACAATATTTGTCAACTCAAAAGATAGAAGTGAAGGGATCTACAATTAGGGAAATTAAGAAAAAAATTAATATTATCATTGTTTGATATGAATTTGATATAAAGCATTGTGTGTGCCCAAAGCATACGCTTGTCCTTGTTGTACTGAGGGAAAAGAAAAGGGATATATAGTACTAAGTGCTAGCTTTATAAATAATATCTCACATGATCATAAGGGTTTAACTTTATTATGAAAAGGATAATAAACACTTTATAAGTTCTTCATTGAGATCCAGGGATGTACCCTTAAGCTTTTCTATTTCCTCTAAGCTTTTAACAGAATGTTTTGCAGAACAGGTAATCAGTGAACTTATGAGATTATTAATGTACTTGGAAACAGTTCGCACTGTGGTTACCAAGTGTTCAAAAAATTCAGCAAATTCAAGAAACGTTTAGTAAGTCTTAAGTGTAAGACAGAGGCAACTTGGTGTAATGGTTAGAAGGCAGGTCTAAAATATTCACCCTTTTTAAATAATGGAAGGAATATCACCCTTCCTGCAACTCTTTTCTGAAGCAGCTAGGTATTACAGTGGATAGTTACTAGCTTTGTGACACAGGGAAAGTCACCTTTTAGCTACCGTTACTCAGTCTAGCATAGGTAATAACTTTTCCAAGAAGCCTAGCCTGATATCTCCAATGAATTGGGTTAAATTTAGCAGACATTTATTAAATATGTGCTATAAGCCACATGAGTTGCTAGGCAGCTGCTAGTCCTGGCCTCAGGAAGACTACCCAACCTCAGATACCTACTAGCAGTGTGACCCTGGGGGCATCACTTAACCCTATTTGCCTAATTTTCCACATCTATAAAATGAGTTGAAGAAGAAAATGGCAAACCGCTCCAGAATCTTTGCCAAGAAAATCCCAAATAGGAACACAAAGAGTTGGACACAACTAAAATAACCCAACAACATGAAATCCAGCAACACAACTGGATAATAATATGAGACTAATGGGAAAGAGGTCCAGAAGAAATAACACACTTCTAGGACCAGAAATCATATTCTGAGCTGCACAGAATTTTAGAAGCTATGTAGTTAATAGAAGGCACCAGCACTCATGCATCAGAGACATGAACTGTCTTTTCATGAATGTATCCTGGTAACACATGCCTCTACGTATGGATCCCTCTACAATGTGTCCTTGTCACACCTTAATCTTCCTGTATTCCTGTCCATATACATTCCCTGTGTGAACTTGGGGCAGTCATTCTCTTGGGAATATGTCCTGAGAGTCAGAGTTCAGCAGGTGCCTTCAGGAATTAGTCATATATTTCATGTATATGGCTTACTCTTCACAGCAAAATTATGTTTCTTGCAGACAGGTCCTTTGTTATGGGTTTCTCTTGCTCCGCAGTTAGAGGGTAGTACAATACTACCTATGGATTGGATGATCTGTAGATACTAATTGAATTGTTGAAGAGACAAGAAAAGCTAGATGATTGATGGTGTTGATGCTCACTCCCATTTAGGATACATTTTAAAGTTCATGAAATGTTTTTTCTAGAAGGACCTCATTTGGTAGGAAGATTCCTTATAGTTCAGACATTCTCAGATTCTGTGAATTGTCATTGAATGAAAGATTATTTTGTGAAAGGAGATGAATGAAAGAACAAAAAAACAAGTAATTAAAAGAGATATTCTGACAGAGAGGTGATAGATGAGAGAGACAGAGAGAGATGGATGGAAAACATTTATTAAGCATTAATACATATTAGCCATGTGGAAAGCACTGTGCTAAGTACTGGGGATACAAACTGAGAAGTAAGACAGTCTATTCTCAAGGAGCTCACGCTCTAATAAATAGCCTACCCATGCGGAATTTACAGGTAGAATGTAGAGATAGGTAAGTGCTAAATATTAAGGAAATTACCATCCCAGTTTTTCTGAGGATGAGAAATTCTGAGAAGTTATATGACTTGTCCATAGTTACAAGGCAAATAACTGTTGGAGTAGTCAATTGAAACCAAGTCTTGTTGACTAATTCCTACCATGATTCTCCAAAAATCAATTGTCCTTTATCTGTGACTTTCTTTTGCTGGTCAGTCATGCCCAACTCTTCTTGATCCCATGAGTTTTTTTGTTTGTTTGTTTCTGTAGAGAGCCTAGAGAGGTCTGTCATTTCCTTCTCCAACTCATTTTACAAAGAAGGAAACTGAGACAAACAGGGTTAAGTGACTTCCCCAAGGTCTAGCTAGCAAGGGTCTGAGGGTGGATTTGAACTCAGATCTTCCTGACTCCAAGGTCTCGCTCTCTACCCACTGTGTGACCCAGCTGCCCAAACTTTCTTATGGCACTTATCCTATTCTTCCTGATAATGTGTATCTTTTCCCTTGACCTAGATTATGATCTCCTTGAAAGCAGAGACCGAGGTTTATTCATCTTGATATCTCCTCCCACTCTTAGCAGAGGGCACGAGTTCAGGAGGCAATCAACAATTGTGAACTGAATTGACCTGAAAAATGGAATAAAGCAGGGGCTGGAGATGTGGTAAGAGTAATGTGATTAGGTCTAGGAAAGGAAAATTTAAAAAGAGGCAAAATAAAGCAGAATCATTGTGCCATAGTGCAGAAAAATACATTTCAAATTCTAGAAAGCATATATATATATATATATATATATATATATATATATATATATATATATATGTAATAACTTGCAGCAATTTGCCAGTAGGCAAGAAAATTCAGCAGATCAATTTAATTATAACTAAGCCAGATTACTCCAAAGTTCCAGAACTTTCCTTTCACTAACTTGCAGCATCTTTGGGATAGAAAGGGGTCAGCTAAGTGACATACTAGATAGAGTCCTGGGTCTAGAGTCAGGAAGACTCATCTTCCTGTGATCAAAACTGGCCTCAGATGCTTACTGGTGGTATGTTCTTGAGTAAGTCAATTAACCTTGTTTGACTCAGTTTCCTTTTTTATAAAATGAACTGGGGAAGAAAATGGCAAAGCACTGCAACATCTCTACCAAGAAAACCCCAAATGGGGTCAGAGAGAGTCAGATTCGATTGAATAACAACGGAAAGGATAGAAAAGACCTGTGAGGTGATCTACTCCTAGATGAAGTATGAATCTCTTCTAAGACAATTCCAAAAAGGAACCACATAGCCTCTCTTGGATTGGCTTCTCTAATGATGGGAAATAAAGGCAGAATTGTAGAATGAATAGAGAGCGATACTCAATTCAAATCCCACCTTGGATACTTATAAGCTATGTGGCCCTGGTCAATTCCCTTAATCTCTCAGTTCCCTAGTCAAGTATCCAAGACTTTCCAAGGCAGAAGAGTAACTGATACAGCCTGTCTAAGAAAGATTTCTCACCAGGAAACAATGAAATTACTACTTCTGGGGGAAAACAACACAAAAAGCAACAGAAACAAATGATGGGATTTTTGCCATCTAAAGAGGGAGCACTCTCCATTTTTGAACCAGCACTACTAATAAGAAGATTTTCTTCATACTGGGCTCCAATTTTCCTTTGTCAATTCTACCTTCCAATTCTCTGCCTTCTGAGATCAGGTCACGTAAGTCTGGCCCCTCCTTCCCATAACAATTTCTTATGTGACAATATTTCATAGAATCCAAGAATGTCTGAAGCAGGAGGAAAATTCAATACTATCTAGTTTAATCCATTAACTTTACAGGGAAAGCAAATATTACTTAACCCCAAGGTGACAAAAGTTTTAAGTAGAAAAGTAAGAACTCAAACCCAGGTCCTATGTGATACAGAAAATACAATTGGATCTATTTGTCAAGTAGAGGGGGGAAATGACAAATGCAGAGCAAAATGCATCCTTTTGAAAAGGCTCCCCTCAGAAAAGTACTTCTTTTTACAAATGTTAATAAAAATGTCTAGTCCATGACAGATAAACCCAGTTAACTTTTTAAAATGAAATTTTATTTTACTTTCAGTTCTAAATTTGCTCTCTCCCATAGCCATTAAGAAAAACAAAACCAGTGATGTTAGGAATGGAGGATGGGAAGAAGGAATGGAGGGAGGAAGGAGAGGGAGAAAGGGAGGGAAGAAGGATAAGAAAGGAGAGAAGAAAGGAAAGGAGGGAGGGAAGTAAAGTGAAAAGGGAAAGAGAAGGAGGGAGGGAAAAGGGAGTAAGAGTCATGGAAGGAGGAAGTCATGTTTAGCTCCCTTCAAGGCTTAGCACCATTTCCTCCAAAGGGCCTTTACTCTCTCTTAAATGCTTGTTAAATAATTACCAATTGGCCATTTATTTGCATGTGAATTTCCTTCTCATTGTGTATGCCCCCTCCCCTCACCCCCAAGAATATAAATTCAGGGGGTCTTTATATTTTGTCTTTTGGTCCTTAGTGTGTAACAGATTAAGTTGCTCATAGTAGGTGCTTAATAATGTTAGTTGAACTAAATTGAATGTTCTGCCCAAAATTCAAGTAGAAGAGGGATTTCCTACTGAGAGAGAAATTCCACAGATATTTCTATTTGCAGATTTAAATGCTGATGGCATCATGACCCAAAACACCGCAGGGTCTTTTCAACAAGATTCCTGTCCACTCACCATAGAGCAGTCTAGTTATACATATGGAATAACAGAACAGATAAAGGAGAAAGGGAATAAGCATTTACGAAGTGTGCATTCTGTGCCAGGCACTGTGGCAAATGCTTTACAAATATCTTCTCATTTGAAGAACACACATTGTACTGATAATGACAGAGAGTTGGGAAAATCTTGGAAACATTTGATTTAAACCATAACTATTTAAATAATTTGTGCTCTCAAGGAGGAAATTTAACATCATAAAAACAATTAGAATACAGAGCAGAAAACAGCTTACTCACAAAGGGATGTGGCCTAGTAAGGGAGACATTAAACCTTTATTTTGAAAGGTTATAATGTAAGGAGCCAGGCTGCTTTCTGCATGGTAAACACTTGAGCACTATTTCTCAGTGTTATGGGGCAGAGACTAATGGAGTTGGGGAGCTGGGTGGAACAAAGGCCTGAAATTTAAAGACATATTGGCATAGTCCATGTAGATCTGGTCCTGGAAGCAGGAAAACATGAGTTCAAATAGTGTATCTGACACAGGCTAACTGGGGGCTGTAAGGAATGTGTGGGGCCAGGGCAACTTACTATTCCAGAACATAATGCACTGATGTCTTTTCTTTTGTCAGAAATTGTACATAAAATTTCCTTGATGAGCCTAGGTTTTATGTGATCAAACGCTTTCACTGCTATCCTGAGTGAACACACACTGTGCTGGAATGACACCTTGCTAAATGTGGAATGAGGCAACCCACTGGTGCTCCTTATACTTTTTATTTATTGTTTTTCAGTCACGACCCCATCTGGGTTTTCTTGGGACAGATGCTGGAGCGGTTTTATCATTTCCTTCTTGAGCTCATCTTCAGAGGAGGAAATGAGGCAAGAAGAACTCCAGTCTAAGATGATGTATTCAGTTGAAGTAGTTTTATGTTCTTTTTCAGAGGAGAGACAAGACATCTCTACAAGACTCACCTTCTCCATCTCTCAGCATCAGCCTATGTCAAAGAAGAGAAGCAATTTCTGCCTTCTCTCTTTTCTATTGTTCTTTTCAGTAGCAGGTGGTGGTAGAGAGGAAATTAAATCTTTTCTATCCTTTCCTCTTCTCAGCAGCAGGTAGTAGAAGAAAGGTAACAGGAGCAGAGCCAGGATGACAGAGTAAAAACATGGACCTGTTCTAGTGTTCCCTCCATAGTTCATAAAATACCTGTAAAAAATGACTCTAAACAAATTCTAGAACAGCAGAAGTCATAAAATGACAGAGTGAAAGAGATTTCCAGCCCAAGGCAGCCTGAAAGGCAGATAGGAAAGGTCTATCCCATTGGACTTGGAGCACAGTGCAGCCCAGCCTTGGTGACACAGCATGGCAGGAAAAGAACTGGAGCAGGCTTTAGAGTGTGGAATCACGGACAGCAGCTGAGGTTCCCAGATTTCTTAACCCCCAAATACCAAAGACAGCTACAAAGGTCAGTGAGAAAGCTCTTTCACCTGGGTGAAAAGGGAGCAGGATCTTGCCCTACCCCCAGCCCCAGGCAGCAGCAGCTTCCATTTTTGGAGCCAATGGCCTAAAGACCCTGGGGGAATTAAACTACTGATCTGAATCTCAGCCTTGCGTGGTGGTCCTGGAGTGAGGAGGCACTCTGGCTTATGAATCTGGTGGAGGCTCTGGACAAGGAATTTTACTCACAGATCCTGAGCAGACGAGTTATTGTGGTTGCTCCCAGGAGCCAGGAGAGGAGTAAACTCCTCTCCCTTGATTGTGCCTCTTTGAAGGAACTGAGAACTTATAGGTCCCCAGAATATACCCTCCACTTCATAAAGGACTCAAAAGTCAAGTAACTGGCAAGGAAAAGGCCCCCAAAAGGGGAAAAATGAGACTATAGAAGATAGTTCTTTTCTTGGCGAACAGGTATTTTTTACCATTCTTTTGGATGAGGAAGAACAACGCCTATCTTCAGAGGAAGACATAAACGTCAAGGCTTCTACATCCAAAAGCTCCAAAATAAATATGCAGTGATCTCAGGCCATAGAAGAGGAGAAAAAGGATTTTGAAAATCAGGTAAGAGATATGGAGGAAAAATTGGGAAGAGAAATGAGAGTGATGCAAGAAAATCATGAAGAGTAAGTCAGCAGCCTGCTAAAGGAGACAAAAAATGCTGAAAAAAAATAACATCTTTAAAAAGAGACTAACCTAAATGGCAAAAGAGGTCCAAAAAGCCAATGAGAAGAAAAATGCCTTCAAAAGCAGAATTAGCCAAATGGAAAAGAAGGTTCAAAAGCTCACTGAAGAAAATAGTTCTTTAAAAATTAGAATGGAGCAGATGGAAGCTAATGACTTTATGAGAAACTAAGAAATTACAAAACAAACCAAAAGAATGAAAAAATAGAAGACAATGTGAAATATCTTAATGGAAAAAACAATTGACCTGGAAAACAGATCCAGGAGAGAAAATTTAAAAATTATAGGACTATCTGAAAGCCATGATCAAAAAGAGTCTAAACATTATCTTTCATAAAATTATCAAGGAAAACTGTCCTGATACTCTAGAATCAGAGGGTAAAATAAATATTGAAAGAATCCACCAATCACCTCCTGAAAGAGATTCCAAAAGGAAAACTCCTAGGAATACTGTAGCCAACATTCCAGAGTTCCCAGGTCAAGGAGAAAATATTTTAAGCAGCCAGAAAGAAACAATTTGAGTTTTGTGGAAATACAGTCAGGCTAATGCAAGATCTAGCAGCTTCTACATTAAGGGATCAAAGGGCTTGGAATATGATATTCCAGAAGTCAAAAGAACTAGGATTAAAATCAAGAATCACCTAACCAGCAAAACTGAGTCATTCAGTGAAATAGAAGACATTCAAGCATTCTTGATGAAAAGACCAGAGCTGAATAGAAAATTTGACTTTCAAACACAAGACTCAAGAGTAGCATGAAAAGGTAAACAGGAAAGAGATATCATAAAGGACGTACTAAAGTTGAATTATTTACATTCCTACATGGAAAGATAATATTTGTAACTCTTGAAATTTTCTCAGTTTTTGGTAGTTAGATGGATTATATACACACACACACACATATATATGTATATGTGTGTATATTATACATTATATATACATATGTATATTTGCATATGTGTATATATGCATATATATATATATATATATATATATATATATATATATATATATATACAGAGGGCACAGGGTAAGCTGAATAGGAAGGGGTATATCTAAAAATGTAAAATTAAGGTGTGAGAGAGGAATATATTGGGAAGAGAAAGGGACAAATGGAATGGGGCAAATCATCTCTCATAAAAGAGGCAAGAAAAAGGTTTTTTCAATAGAGATGGAAAAGGGGGGAGGTGAGAGGGAAAAAGTGAAGCTTACTATCATCACATTTGACTAAAGGAAGGAATAACATGCACATTCAATTTGGTATGAAAACCTATCTTACACTATAGAAAAGTAGGGAAAAGGGGATAAGTGAGCTGTGGGGGGGATAATAGAAGGGAAGGTAAATGGGAGGAGGGAGTAATTAGAAGTAAACATTTTTGAAGAGGGACAAAGTCAAAAGAGAAAATAGAATAAATGGGGGGCAGGATAGAATGAAGGGAAATACAGTTAGTCTTTCACAATATGACTTATGGAAGTCTTTTGCATGGCTACACATATATGGCCTATATTGAACTTCTTGTCTTCTCAGTAGGGATAGGAGGCAGGAAGTGAGAGAAGTTGGAACTCAAAGTTTTAGGACCAAATGTTGAGGATTGTTTTTGCATGCAACTGGGAAATAAAAAATACATATAATGGGGTATAGAAATCTATCTTGCCCTACAAGAAAAGAGAAAAGATAGGAATAAGGGAAGGGAGGAATGTGATAGAAGGGAGGGCAGATTGGGGGAAGGGGTAATCAAAAGGAATAGTGTCTTGGGGTGGGGAGAGATGGGGAAAATATTTGGAACTCAAAATCTTGTGGAAATGAATTTTGAAAACTAAAAATAAACAAATAAATTTAATTACACCCCCCCACAAAAAAAGAAGAAATGTAACATCTTCTGTCTTTTTGGCCAATTCTCTTTGGCCACACAAGTCTGCATGGCAACAAGTTATGATGTAGAAAAAGAGTGTTAATGTCCCTAAAGGTTTTTCCATTATGGCTTTCTGTTCATCAACTGGGTCCTCTCTGTTAGAGACCCCACCTTGCCTTACAGTTGGTAGCTAAATTCTCATCTTCTGTCACTGTCATGAACATAAAATTGTTTAGCTTGTCATATTTCCCTAGTTACTGATCTTGAAAAAAGTTCACTATTTTCAAATGCAAATGGACAAACAATTGAGAAGATTTTGTCTCGGAGTTGTTCCAAAAATCTATTAACTTGTCATCTGCCAATGAACTACTGCTGTCTTGGAATACCCAGGCAAAATTAACTTCTGTTTCCTTGAAACTTTGAAACAGAGTTATGTCAAAGACAAGTACACTGTCAATAAAAATTGTGACAAAAATTTTATTCTAAAAATAAAACAGTTAAGCCACTGTATGCCTCTTGTCTCTGAAGGTGGGACATCCAAATCAGTAGAGATCTGAAAATTACCAATCAACAATATTGCTCCATTTTTTTTAAAATAAAGACTAATATGGGTATTGTCAAGTTTTTTTTTTTTTATTTGTGGTAGGGGAAATAGATGCGTGATTTCATTAGTGTGGGGAATTCATGGTTTGAAAACTTAACTCTGCTAATGCAAAACTTATCCATAATCTATATTTTTATAGAGTTGTCTAAGATATACAGAGTTTAAGTGGCTATTCAGATAATAATTATAAAGCACTTAGCACAGTGCTTAGTTCTCTAGACCCATTAGGTCACAATGCTTCTCATATATATACATATGAATCACTTATCTATGGAGAAGGATAGACAGACATAGCATCAAGTATGTAGGAGTTATAAAATTATGCAACAATGAATGAGTAGTACTTGATGGTCTTCAAATAATTTTTATCTGCCTGATTTTGAAATTAATGCAACATTCAAAATGGCAATATCTAGGGACTCTGGACTTTTCTCAGAACATGGAAATAAAACTATTTTAAGCCTTATAGAATCCTGAATCCAATCACATTTTTCATTCTATGTGCTTTGGTTCTTTTTTACTATATGGTGTACACAGGGATGCTTTTCGTCTCTACAACGCCTTAATACATATTTGTTCCTCTTCTACAGAAAAGTTCTAGTCTCCAGGTTTTGTAACTATGAATCAAAGCAACAACTATTAAAGACAAGCTCATTTGTGGGAAGTTTCAGGAGTTCAGACCCAAAGGATACTCTAGAATTTGGGAATGATTCTTATGCCCCCTGAAACCCAACCTATGGTGATGGGAGCTCCCCAGAGGTGTGGCTTCACTGGAGGCAGCAGAGCCCATTCCTGCATTTTTTCCT
The DNA here is from genome assembly GCA_023548195.1 of Bettongia penicillata ogilbyi. NCBI lineage: Eukaryota > Metazoa > Chordata > Mammalia > Diprotodontia > Potoroidae > Bettongia > Bettongia penicillata. The sequence continues at coordinate 2,044,519 of JAJHZJ010000494.1, forward strand.
CAAACATGTAGAGCTTGATGTGCTTATTTTCCCTTCTGTGTCTGAGTATAATGAGGTGAGGAGTAGATGGGACCCAAGGGGAGTGGGGGAGAAAAGACAGATGAGTAGGAAAAGGGAGAGAAGCTCCCTGGTGTTCCATATCAGAGAACCAAAATCTATGGCATAAATTTCAACATTTTTTTGACAGGTTTATTGGCTTTGAGATTTATCTGAACTGAAATATTTTTGATGGGTCTCAGATCTTTTTGCAATATGCAAGGTTTGACTCAGCATCGGTTTCCTGTAAAGGGCTTTTATTCTTACTTAATAAGGCTTTGTGACACAAGAACTGTAAAATTAACCTAGCCTCTCCTACCAATGTATACGATCACACACTTTTCACACTATTATATGCCTTGCTTTTATGTTGCATTTTGTTGCTGTCACCAAGCTCCATCTATGCCTAAATAGCATTTTTTTCCATGAGCAACCAACATATTTCAGAGGAGAATATGCACAGTGAACCTCCAAAGTAGGATGGAATCTGAAAAAAATACATGGCGTAAACAAAATATGTGACACCATTAGGAGAACTATAAAAATTTTATGGCCCATAGTTTGGCAAGTCTTACATAACTTGTCTGCAGTCAACCCAACTTTGCAGCACCATAAAGCCTTCTATATTCTGTTGAATTTGTACGCCATCTTGGAGCTGTCTGCAACCCCTCACTCTGCTGCTCCTCCCCTTCACTGGAGGCAATCAGTTGCCAAAGTTTTTCCATTCTTATCAGGTCTCTTTTTTCATATCCAAGTTATAGAGGGGCAGCCTCATATAGAGAGAAGAGGGCTGGATCTGCAGTCCAAAAAATCAAGATTCTAACCACAGCTCTGCTCCTAACTATCCAAAGGGTGACTTGAGCAAAGTTGTTTCACATATCTGTGTCACAGTTTCCTTATCTGTAAAATGAAGGAGTTGGACTTGGAGTAACTTTGGAAGTCCCTTCTAGTTCCAAATCCATGAAACTATTGTCATGCAATAGGATTAATTATGTTTCTAGATGAGGATATTGACATGCTGGGATATGAATGTACAAAATGAATAGCCAGAAATATCAGCTCTCTAGGATAGTACAACAATTGTGTCCAAAAAGAGAATTAACTTGCAACATGGTTTGCTAGAAAGAAAATCTGGTTTGATCGGATTTAGCCATGTGCAATCCCGGGTTGAACTTTTAATATGACTATGGGCCACTCATAGCCTCTCTGGAATCCATCTATAAAATTGGGATAATACTTGTTCTATCCAAATCACCGCATCAACACAAATTTTTTAAACGCCTATGTGTCAGGCTTAGTGACAGATACTGAGGATACAAAGAATACAGAAATCCCTACTTGAAAGAAACTCACTCATAACAGGGCAGACAAGTACCTCCATAGGAATCCATAGAATAAATACAAATTATACAAATAAATTAAATATAGGTTATTTGCAAAGAAGAGTACAAGTAGGTAAGAAGCTCAGAAAAAGCTTGATGCAAAACCTGGTGGATCAGCTGCATCTTCAAGGAAGACAGAGGGTAAGGAGGAGGAGTTGTATTATGGGTGTAAGGGATGGTTAGCTTAAAAGCATAGAGGAAGGACAAGGAACATTATGTGTAAAACAGAAAGAAGGCCAGTGTGGTTAGGTCAGAGAACAATGACAAATGAGGCTGGAAAGATAGGTTGGGGTCAAGAGGTGAAGGAGGTTAAAAGATAAATCGAGGAGTTTATGATTTATTTTAGAGGCAATAGAAGCTTTCTGAAGCTTACTGGGGAGGGAGAGTGTCATGGACAGGGTTATTGTGAGCAAAGTCCTATGAAACTTTAATGTACCATGTCAATCTAAGTTATTATTTCCGGAGAGTCAGTAATTGAAAACTTTATGAACTATTTATTAGCTACTCAAAGGAGAAAAACACTTTCCACATAAAGAAATGGAGTAACATTTATATGAAGTGAAATAATTTTTTTTAATCGAAGCAAAGAATTTAGGTGAAGCAAGGTGGATGCATTTGGATATAAGAAAAAAATTCTCACTGAGGCATAAAATACAAAACAAAAAAAATAGCAACAAAAGGTGAAAAATATCACTGTTTTTGTTTTGTTTTTACCAAGGGCAAGGAAATGTGTATCTGTCCATCATCACATAGTTTACATGTATCAAGAGCTGGCCTTGGGCCCAGGTCTGACCAGAGGCCAACCTTCAATCCACTGGGATTATGTCATGCCACTGTTAAGTTCCTACATCAAATGAGATAAATATATGTAGAGCGTTTCACAGACCTTAATGTGCCATATAATAATGGCTGTTTTTATCATTGCTGAAAGCTTAAAATTTCATCCTTACAAAGAGTTAGTATTAATATGGTCAATAGATATCCAGGGTCTACTTCGTAACTAATGAAAGGAGAAAAATTTCCACATAAGAAAACAGCAAATCATTGTAGAAAAAAAAATAGCTTAGTATGCAATTAAATGAATGCAAATAAAAGTAAAGATCGTTATATTCCTTTAATACAAAAAAAAAAAAAACACAAAATATTTTAAAACCCAACATTGGCCACAATATGAGAAAACAGTTGTTTATACATTGGTCTGTAGCACTATAAGAAATATTTCACTTCAACAAATTATCAAATGATAATTACTAAGAATGTACTATATTTAAAGCATGATGATAATCATTGTTCAAGCTTTCTAGGTCATAATCTGAAAATACGTTAATTTAGCCATAAAACCTTCAATACGCATCGATCGCACGTTTCCACTTTGCATTACATGAATCGAAGAAATTATCTTGAAAGGAAAAAAATAAAGGAATTTGCATTTGAGTCTACAGCTTCATTTATGTCACTGAGACAGGAGGGGGTATAATGGGGCTAGTCAATTACCATGCCAACATATTTGTTCAGGCAAGGTGCAGAGAAAACATGTCAACATAAAATGGCTAAAATTTAGCTGATACAGGTTGTTTGCTGTAAATAACTCACCTTCACTAATTTCAAACTGCTTTTTAATTATGGATTAACATCCCATTTTCATCCTATTCCCACACTTCATAACTTCAATCCTATACTCATCCCTCTATGTCTTCTCTATCTGGAGAAACCTGGGTTCTAACCCACACTGTCCTTTACCTTATTCTTGCTTGTACCTTGATTTAACACTAGACCCTAACTTCATTCAGGAAGAAAAAGGCATCATTCCAGAAAGAAACACTCTTCATTCCAGGTGCACCACAAAAGGTGCTAAAGATACAAAGAAAGGAAAGAATAGTCTCTGATCTTAAAGAGCTCACATTTAATGGGGGAAACAACATTAAAAAAGTAAGAACTATCTTTAAACAAGATATATTGGAAGCTATTATAAGATACGTAATAAATTATGAGGAAAGACAGTAGCATTGAGGGATTAAGAATGGCTCTTATAAAAGGTGAGATTTTGGTTGATACTCAAAGGAAACCAGAAAGCAGAGATGTGAAAGGAGACTTCCAGGCATGGGGGGGAGAGAGAGTGAAAATGATGGGAGATAGAGAATCATGGTGAATAGGTTCATGGTTATTCCTCAGAGAATGGCGACCCAGACTCAGAGCCACAGAATCATCTGATTCATCCCTCCACCTCATACCCTACAAATGTTTCAGTGTCTATTTCCATAATACATTCACTGACAATTTTGCCAATTCAATTCAATCCCACAAGCATTTTTCAAAGTATCTATTATTTGTAAAGGACAAGAAATATGAAACAAAATCAAATAAAAATAGTCTCTGACTTCAAGGGGCTTATATTGAACTGGTGTGATGCAACATGGACACATGAAAACATACAAAGGATATATAAAATAAAACACTTTCTGAAGGAAAGCAACAAAATTGGGGAAAGGGATGAAGGAATGTGGACAGACAACACTTGAGTTGTTCTTTAAAGGAAGCTAGGGAATCTAAGAGATGGAAGAATATCCTAGGTAGCACATTTTAGGCATGCTCAAAGGTCAGCTTGCCAAACAAAGGAAGAGAGGAGGCAGATAGGACGTTAGTATGGAAACCAACAAGAAGGTCATTTAACCCAAAGCACAGGGTCTGCAAGAGGCAGTGATATTGCACTGTTAGCTTTGGCTGCCTTGGGAGAAGCATACCACCCATGTTACAGTTAGCACTGACCACTGCACAAAAAGAGTTATGCATGGTTTGGATGGCAGGGTCGTCTAGAAGGTACCATGTAAGTGAACAAATGGGTTCTGGCTTTTGATGGTTTTCCTCCATTCCTTTCTGGTTGCCTTCTCTGAATATTGTGATCCAGTTTGGTAGAACTGAGACTCTAAGAAAGCTGTGAATTATCTTTGAAGTAAAACTATAATACATAAATGACAACACCCTTGCAGCTGGATGCCATATGCTTCTCTTTTCTCAATGTGATTTTTTTTTTTAATTACCCAGCCCAATGTCAGGAATTCATATTGTTTCTAGTTTTGCCATGTCTCCAAATAACTTTACAGCAGCTGGGTGGGAAGAACTAGAATTCCTTCCTCAGACATCCAAAGGAGATACATAATAATATTTTAAAACTATTACCCCTATACCATTACTTTCTACCTGAATAACCTTGGACAAATCTCTTGACCTCTCTGGGTCTCAGTATTCTCACTTGTAAAATGAAGGGGTCTGACTAAAGGGGTCTCTAAGATCCCTCTTTTCTAAATACACAATTCCGTGGTGCTGACATGTTGGTTGCTACTCTTCATTCTCAAAGAGGACCAAAATAGTATCACCATGTTAGAGTCAAGTTTCAACGTGTCCGACTACGGCTGCTCAGACCAGTACGAACTCAGAATGCTCTATGACAGATTGGGCACAAATAGCCCACATGAACATTTGGTATGGGTTCCGTAAATTTGCACATCTTGGGTTCTTTTGAGCTGTTTCAATTCTGCTTTGCTCAAAGAGCACTGTGCCATCTCTGATGTGGACATGCCATGCTTGGCAGTCCTGTCTCCCACGTCACTCAATCAATTCCAAATTTCATAAGAGTGAAATCCTTGTACCACTTCTTTTGACCATCATGTGAGCATGTCTTTGAAATATGAATGTTTATCATACATTGTAAATTTTTGTTAAAGCTTGGTAAAGAGCAAAGTGGCAACATATTCATGCGCAAATGGATATCGGGTTCCTTTTTTCCTTTCCTCATTTCCTGTCCTTTCCTGTCCTATCCTGTCCTCTCCTCTTCTTTGTTCTCCCCTCCTCTCCTCTCATTTCCTTTCCTTCCTTCTTTCCTCCCCTAAAACCTTAGACCCTGTACACTCAGGGTCCCTGTCCAACCTCCACTCAATGGCTGTTTTTGGACCCTCTTGGCTTAGCGTGAAGGTTAAGAGTAACAATTTCTCTTTGAAACAACAACCCTGAGGCTCCTTCCCCTCCCAGCATGATTTATCTGTTTATTTTTTTCTTTTCCATTAAAAGGACCATCCCCTTGGCTATTTTTAAAGAGGCCTATTCACTGAATAGGCATTACTTCTCTTTAAGTGAGACCTGCAAAGGCCGTAGACTAAAAGGCCAAGGTCTCCCATCGAATCCTAGGCTGTCTCCAGTCATCCTGATGAAAATTTGGCCATTGGACCCAGATGACTCAGGAGGAGAAAGTGAGGCTAGTGACCTTGCACAGCCCTGTCTCATGCAAAACAAAGTCCAGTGCAAGTCATGTCATCATTTCTCTGATATCATGGTCCTCTTCAAGAACCAAGGATGAACAAAACAACCTTTCACTCCAGGTTGGGAGCTGCTCGCCACAGTAGGACAAGTACTCTTAAAAGCACTGTCATGCCCATCACCTCTGAATTATTCTACTCCTATCAGGAGTATTCCACTACTTGTCCCTATTTATTCTTCTACCTGTGGGTTCAGTTCACTCTTGCCACTTTGGACCTGGGCATTTGGCCATAAGGAAACCCTAACTCAAAAGATGCTGTTTCAGAATCAAACTTGTCCTAACCATTTGATTATCCCTCAAGACTCTGCCCTAACTGTTACTGAATTGTTACACAGTCCATCTAAGCCTAGGTTCCTGTTTGTTGCTGCCCAGTCTTTCTGAGCTTGGAGTTTCACCTTTTGTGCCTAAACTCCAGGCTCCTCATCTTAAAGCTTCCATCATCTCTCCTGACCAGTCTAGTTTGGGTCTCACTTAGCTTCCTGAGTCCTTCACTATCCACCTACTTATTCCAGCCCGTGTGTATCTTCTAGACCCTTGATTCAGTCTATTAAATTGTAACAGCCACTGGATCTTCCTCAATCTCACTGCTGCCTTTCTCCTACCACGCTCCCCAAACCTGATGCTAGGTTGACTGCTGCTCATTGGCCCTACCTAATATGACACATTCCTGGCCTGCCAATGTGGCCTCCTCTGCAACTTCCAAGAGGGAAAAACAGAATATCTTAGAACCATATGTGCTCAAATGAATATGAAGAAGGAAGCCAAATTCAATTCAAATTCCTTGACAAGTGCTTAAAATATGTATACTGTTTACTGACTGTTGAGCTCAGAGATGCTGAGCTCTGTGTTGTGGATCTGGCACCATCCAGCATTTTGAAAGTCACTGGAGGCTGAGTCGTACCAACCCATCTTGTTGATTAGTCATGGCTCAGAGAGCATTCTTATCATCCAATTAGATCGCTAATTCCTCTCCCTCATTATAACAACAGTTTTAATTTTGTTGTGCAACAACAATAATAACCCATCAACATAACTTATTTTATCTATTAACAATCCATTAGCATAACTGATTTCATCCAAATGCCCCATTTCTGAGTACCATTCCCCACCCCCACCCCACAATGACATAAGAATCCTTTCAGAGTAGCAAAGCTATTACAGATATGCTGATGGAAGTGTGGAGTAAATGAATCTTTCCCCCAGCTATACTGGCATACGTGTGAGCAAAGAAGAGGGTTCACACTGGATCATGTAAGCCAAGGACAAACAGCAGGATATATGACCTGAGTCAAAGTCTAGTCTCTGTAAGCAAGATGGTAACATTTTCATTTTCTTTTTTAAAAACATCATGAATGATTCCTACCTTCTCAAGTCCTCCTTTATGTGAAGGGAGATCAATTCCTTAGGAATATGAAAAGACAGTGTGGTCTCATACATCTGCTCTCGAATCCTCATCCATTTGTTATCAGATGTGGGGAATCTATATAACTTATACACTGGATTTTTTAATACTGTAAAGGAGGAAGACAAAAGGATAGAGTTGCTTACTTAAACCACTTTTTCCAGCACTCTCAAGTGACTCAACATTAGAAGAAGATAAGCTTTTGCTGGTGAAAATTACAATTATCATGGTCCATTAACATCTTCTTTGCCAGTTCATCCCAAAGACTATGGGGTCTTTATCCACATGACTTGCCTTGAAGCCCCCCACTCTTCTCTCTTCCCCATTAAAACAGGAGCTTCTTGAGAGTAGAGGCCGTATTGCTTATTTAACATAATGCTTGGAATATGGGAGGCTTTTAATAAATGGTTTTTCATTCATTTATTCATTTTGTTCCTTTAAATTAAAATACACATTTTTCATTGTTATTTAATTTTTGAGTATAAGACATCTGAATGTCAACAAGCAAGTGTTCATTTCATATTACTTTTATGTCTCAATGGTAACTGATGCTCAGTCATCATTTCAAAACTGAGATGACTTTGGCCTCTGCCACACTCTGCCTTGGTGTCCAAAAGTTAAAAATTAATTATCTGTGGATTGGCATTGGTAACCACTCATGATCTTCTTCTTCCCTCTCAGCCCCCAGCCCCCCACTTCACTCCAATCACTTTGTGCAGCTACACCCATACAATTATGTTTGTGGATCCACTTATAGTTTTTCAAATAAGCCAACTAAAAGTAGAAAATAGCTGTGGTACATGCTAGATCATTCAAATGATAGTGGAAAACATGGTGATACCTCCTGGTCCTAATGTACCCAGAAAAAATACTTGTCAAAACCACAATGTTCTAAGAGATCATTAAAACTATATTTGCTGATCCTGAGTCTATTCTGCTAAGGCAATATATTTTAAATTTCATGCTATTTTGACTTGTGTTCTTTTCAAGCTTTTCACAGTTTCCATTGATGTGATATTAATCAGTGATCACTTCTATCATATCATCTCAAGAATTTCTTGGGAGTAAAATGTGTGCTGTCACACATGTCATCTTGCTGAGTTGGGGAGCCATGTTGCCATTGAACCAAAGAGATGGTCAATATATTGTTTCTATACAACCCAAGAAATACTTATTAAGCAATGCTCAAGTCAATGGCCTAGGAGCTACGGATATAGTAAAACAACAGAAAAAGGGAAGTTCCTACATATTAAGAGCTTATGTTCTGAGGGAATGAATCATGTAAACATATACATGAAAATTTGAGGAGAGAAAAAACACAAAGTAGAAGGATCAAAAAAGGGCTGTGCATTAGAGGTAGAAGGAGACTATGGATTCTAAAATGAGAAGATAAAGATGAAGAACTTCCCAAACATGTAAGAAAGCCAACTAGAGTCATGAAGCATAAAGGGGATGTTGAATTTAGAGAAAAGTCAGATTGGTTATGTAGAGTGAATGAGTGAAAATATAAAGGTGAGCTGAAGACAGATTATCAAGGATTCTAAATGCCAGCTGAGAAGTCAGTATTTTATTTTGAAGGAATAGGGAGCCATTGAAGATGCTTGAGCATGAGAAATTCAGATTTTATTTACAGAGGATTTTTAAAACTCAAACTGCTTTTTTCAAATTAACAAGCATTTATTTTTCTTTCTTCTAATCTTCCATTGGAAAGATAAAAAGAAAGAAAGAAACATCCCTAATAGCAAATAGATAGTCAAGTAAAACATCTTCCCATATTGGCCATGGGCATATTTAATCTCTTCGTCATGGTCTTTTGAACTCACAGTGACCATTTTATTAATTAGAGTTCTCAAGTCGTTTAAAGTTGTTTATTCATACAACACTACTCACTTTAATTCACATCAGTTCATAGGAGTTTACTTTCATGAACCACCCCTTTGCCATTTCTTGCAGACCAATAGTATTCCATTACATTCATATACCACATTTTTCTCAGCCACTCGTCAATTTAGTTTAGTTAGCCCCTCTTTAGTTTCCAGTTCTTTGTCAACACAAAAAGAACTGCTATAAACATCTGTGTGCATATCAGATCGTTTCTCTTTCTTTGATCTCTTTGGGGTATAGTCCTAAAGGTGGAATAACTGGGATAAAGACTACCCTAAATGTATTTAGAAATTGCCTTCTAGAATGGCTATACCAATTCATATGCCCACCAAAACCACATTTTTATGGATTGTCCCTTATGCACTGAATGATGTCTCTCCTTATTTCTTGCTACCCTGGCTTCTTTCAAGACTGAGCTAAAATCCCACCTTCTACAGGAAGCCTTTTCTAATCCCTTTTAATTCTAGTACCTTCCTTCTGTTGATGATTTTCTCTTTATCCTGTATATAGTTTGTTTGTATATAGTTCTATTATGGTGTCTCTCCCTCACATTGTGTCCAGTGGATTTTTTGTTGTCTCTCTCTGGCTGTCTTTTGGCTTTCTTAGTATCCCCAAAGCTTAGACCAGTGACTGGTATGTAATAGGTGCTTAACAAGTGTTTGCTAATTGAATAACTGTATTAACATACATGTATCCTCCAGTTCCTCCAACATTGGCTATTTTTCTTCTTTGTGAACTTTAATAATCTGGATGGGTGTGAGGTAGAATCTCCAGAATATTTTTTTGGCAACTATGTTGAGAATGAATTTGAAGGTATGATGGTTGTATAAGTCCCTTAATAAGTAAAATATATAATGTGTAATTTATCTCAACATCTCAAAGCAGCTATGTTTTCATAGCAAATATATACCAATCCAATGAGACTAAATAACACAGCTACAGACAGTAATTGCTCAAATACTAGTGGTTCAGAAATGTCTTTAAAACGACAGTTCCATCTTCAGTGATGAGAAAGAAAAAAGAGCCTCTGAGAGACATCTGTGACTCAAAAACTAATTCTAGAAATTGGGAATAAACTAGTTGATTTATCAGGCATTCAAGGGTTGATTCAACTTAAAAAGAAAGCCAAAGGTATACGATGACTGAGTGCCTATTTTAAAATAATACCTTTTTTATTAAGGAAATTATGCAACAGTTTTCTCTCTTGCTTTCATAGGAATTATCATCCTTAATGTTCAATGAGACATTAAAGGCTTCATTCATTTCAATGTTTCCATTCATTTTATAGTACTAGTATTTAAAAGACAGAATATTGTAGTAATGATTAGTTTCAATTCAGTTTCATGTCCCAGTGCATATTCTTCCTCTAGAAATTACTTTGTATATACTTTGTATTTATTTACATACATAAATATTTCAACCCAGTCAAATTCAAGGTCCTTAAGGATAAGAACTGCTTTTCACCTGGTCTTTATTGGTCTGCTACATAATATAATACACTGCACATAGTAGTTGCTTAGGACATGCTCATTGGGTGGCGGGAAATGAAATTTAATATTTACAGTTCTATTTCTTATATTATTTATTCTACCTGCTGCCTTTTATTTTTTCAAAAATCCCGATCCTATTTCAAATGCATGGGATGAAAAATCTCTGGGTCTTCTTGGTTCTCTCTCAAAACACTATTTAATCATTTCACAGTTTTTTTTTTGCATGTCTGAATGCTGTCATGAAGAATATAGTCTTGTTTTCTTTCCCATCATCCCAATAAAAAATCCTTTGACTTATTTGACTTTTTCATTCCCTGGCAATGTAGCATGTTCTAAATATAATACTTTGTTGAATTAGCTTAAACAGAAAATCAAGGGCAGTTTGATTAATGAGTTCCCAAAGCCTCATTTGACCACCCAGGGCACATCATCTACATACACTGTGGGAACTCTACTGTTTTGAAAGTAAACATTTGGCAGAAAAAAATCAAATGATTAGACAATTGAATCATTCCCTTCTCCCACCCAATACATATTTAAATACCCTATTTCCTTTTTATGGTGAAATGTCTTATGCTTAAGAAACTTCCTGTATGATCATTCATTAGGATTGGAATTTCTCTCCTGAGTTAATGAAATTCAAGAACAGGTCTCACAATAAAGATCCAAGCATCAGTCAACAACATTTACTGAACATCTATCTATTGAGTACAAAACACATAACAAGTATGAAGATGTGAGTGAGGAGGAAAAGTAGAAAGAAGAAAGAAGAGGAGGAGAAGGAAACTAAAATTAACCTGGTCCCATTATGGATTTCTGTATCAGTGTTAGAAGTAGCATCAATGACTATTTAGTCCCAAGTAATACCTGAACAGAAGAATCCCATCTACAGCAAGTCAGATAAATTGTCATTGGGCTTTTGTCTGAAGGCATACAATGAAGTGGAATACATCATCATATGAAGCAGCCAAATCTACTTTTGGATAGCTAAAATTGTTAGAAAGTTTTTTTTTTCTTATATAAGGTCTAACTCTGCTTCTCTGAAACATCCCTATGCCACTCCTAATTCTGTGCTGGGAGGCCAAACCAAGCAAGTCTGATCCCCTACCATAAGACAGGCAAGCACTTGAATCCTTCAAGGATAAACCTCCCCACTTTTTTCTTCCTGTCCTTCTCCAACATGAACTCAAGACCCTCTCATCATTATGGTTATGGTCATCTAGGAATGCTCCACATTGGCAATGCCTTGCCTTTGATAAAATGTGGCCACCAAAATTGAATATTCCAGTGATTATCTGACTCAAAAAGGGTACAGCAGAATGATCAATCACCTTATTCCATGATTAATTTTGTCTTAAGATTGACTACCATATTATATCATTGACTTGCATTTTAGCCACTAAAGCCCAAATATGCTATGCAGATAAATTGCAGAAATGAGCAAGTTCCCTTCTATTTGTGAAATTGATCTTATGAAATCAACTGCAAGACTCACTAGCTGTGCCTATTAAACTTCATCTTATTCATCTAGGTTTAATGCTTTAGCCCAGAGATGTCAAACATGCAGCCAGCAACACTCTTAAGTGCAGCCCAAACAAGATTAAAATATAATTGAGAGATATTTAATAAAACAAATAGAAATACAATGAAACATAGATTAAATGCTATATTTTAAAATGAAGTCAACATGTGGCCCACAGGGATCCTCTTAAACAGTTTACTAGCTCCGTGTCTATCGGAGTTTAACACCATTATACTCCAGTCTATCAAGATCTTTTCTTTTTAATCTCAGTCTTCAACTATCCATTGTTACCATCTTTGTGTCATTTGTACACAGAACACAAGAATATGTGAAGGATCTGTGTAATTTTCCCAGTGTGGATTGCAACCTAGATGAGTATAAGGAACTATGCAAGGCATAGGAAACTTGCCCAGATACATATACCTAGAAATTTCACATGTTGAACTGGAACACAGAATCCCCAGCCTCCACTTGCAGCACTGTCTTTTCATACCACCACAATCTCTGCAAGAAGACTAGCTAATGTGGATGAAACCATGAATAGCATATGTTAAAAATCCTAACAATGGGCCACCTGGTGAAATCTACTGCTGACATTATGAAATGCTTCTCCCTAGCAACTGCAAGGGATCATTTGTGTAACTGTGTACTTGCATTCTGGCTGTGAATTTTTAATTTGGGCAGAGACTGTCTTTTGCTTCTTTTTGTATCCACAGCACTTAGCATAGTGACTGGAACTTAGTAGAAGCTTTATAAATGCTTATTGACTGACCAACTGAACACTTGAGTGCACTGAGTACTTGAGTGTTCCCTCTTCCAAGAGGGAGTTAACAGATACATTATGTAAATGACTAAAGAATTGTAAGCAGTTGATTTTGGCTGGTGTTAAGATTCTCTTTATATAGAACAAGGTGTATTGACCATTGGACAGTCTCAGTTCATCTGTACTACATAATGCTGACCTGAATTTTGAAAATAAACAAGACAAAAACAATACAGGCTTAGGTCCTTTTGTTAAAATGATTTTTAAAAAGGTTTCTAACTCCTTCTCATGAGAAACCAGTTGTGAAAAGTTGGAACAGCCCCCCAATGGTCACTTAGTTAAGCAGCAGTGACAATGGAAAGGCAAAGATCTGAGGATCCCCTAGTGATCTGACATCTAAGAGGAACTTAAGGCTAAAATGGCAAATTTTCTGTGAACCTACAGTCCACATTTGAACAACAGGACTAAATTTTGCTCTTTCCTGTTCCATTACTTTGATCTTCTAAAATGGTTATATGATCCAAAGCTGCTATTCTGAGACTGAATACATAACGACTATTCGGAGATGACCACAGAAGGAGACAATAGTGAATATCTTTTATTCCCAAAGTCCAAATTCGTGTTGTGCAAGAAACTAAGAGGAACAAATAGCACGCTAACTTCTTCACTCCTCCGTGCCTCTCATGCTTCCTTTTTCCTACATACAACAAGATCTTCCTTAGGGCTTTAAATGGATTTGATATTCATTATCTGGAAGAGACCCCACACACACAAAAAAGAGGAAAATGGATGCTGTCCATTACACGTAATTGGAGAAAGTCAGCAACCAATGGAATCAGCTTAAGTGCCCAACAGTATGAGAATGGTTAAACGTATTGTGGCACTTTAGTGGAACGGAATATTATAACGTAACGGAGCCCGAGTGGAGAAATACAATGATAACTTGCAAAGACAGTATATGAAACAATGGCAAAAAAAGATACTAGACCAAAAGAATGGAGTAGATACTTAGTATAATCATGTGAAGAAAAGTGACTGGGAAAAAATAGATAAAAGCATTTTTACAGAGATGTAAAGGGGGTGACAACATACTGTCTATTCTTTAGCAAAGTCCTTAAATTACAGTCAAATCTAAGTTCCTCAAGGACAAGGAATATGTTTGTTTTCATCTTTTTATCTTCAGCGCCTACTATGGTAACTGGTACATAGTATATACTTTGTAAGTTCTTGATGAACATAGACAGGTTTTGAGTAGCGGGTCAGGATTCAGAAGCAGGTCTTCCAGCTAGAAACTTGTGTTTTTAAATGACTAGTGAACAATCAAAAGAGAACCGAATTAGAAAGAATGCTATCAAAATGAATTCTAAAAAAATCTGTTTTAGATAATGGCTTTCTGGAAAGGAAGAGCACAAGGGCTAAGAGGAGAAATAAGGCAATGTAACAAGAAAATGTATTTTAAAAATAAAAGGAAAAGGAGAAACATTGAAGAGCTGGGAAAAACCTGTGATCCTGTCTAGTGTGAGTACTTTTGGAATTAAGCTGGATTCATATTTCCAATGAATATAAATAAAAAAACAAAACCAAGGTGGAAAGGAGAGGCCACATCAGTATTCTCCACCATGAAAACTTAGAAGGATTAGGATACTTGGTCCATGTATTAAGCACCTACTATGTGCTAGACTCTGCTCTGGATATTGCGAACTAAGTCTAAGTTTGGCTTCGTTCAGCTGCTTCAAAGGGCTTCTTCTGTTTTGTTTTGTTTTTATTTTTACCTTAAAAATGCATCAGATACTTATAAACTGTAATATTTAGCAGCTAAAATAATTTTAATAACTGAAGTTTAAAAACACATAATATTGGAATAAAAAAGAACTCCATCACTAAGTCAGGAACCAAAAGAGGTGATTCGAAGGCAGTGGAGCTCAGTAAAAGATTGCTGACATTACCTAGGCTAGTCCTTTGATAGTGCAAACAACCAGGTGTTTTACAAAGGACCAACTGACCTAAGACTTGGGCAGAAGACCAGCTACCACCATGACAGTGGCACAAGCCCAGGAGCTAGTCCAAATTCCTGCTATGCAGGTTATGCCTCTTCTATCCCATCCCTCTGTACAGCTTACCTACCTTTACCTCCCTGGTCTCACTAGAATTATAGTTTGAACAACACAGAAAAATCTTAAGGAAGTGGGATGCAAAATGAAAGCAATGTATATTTGGCAGTGATATGCTCAAGGAGAGGCTGGCATGGAAAGAATGGAAAAATTACTTGTTCCATTGTCAGAGTACATCTGTTCAAATCATAGCTATGTGTAAGGCTTGGGACCCTTTGCTATCTGTATTCCCTTCTCTGACCACTTTGCCTTACCTGTTGAACTAAATGACCTTCAAGTCTTCTGGGATTCTCAGTCTCATACAGTAGAAAGAACACTGGTTCTGGAAATCAGAGTGTAATGCAGGAGCTCAGCTCTATCCCAGATTCACTGTATTCAGGAGACTGAAAAACAATGGAGCCCCAGATAATAGGTTCTATAATTTTATTCTCAAGGTGGCCATTGACACAGGGTGCAGGAGCTTCCAATCCACCTTTCTCTTTATTCTTGCAGGGGCTGGTGAAATGAGGAAGAGGATCACCTACCCCTACAACCGCCCTCTAATTTTGAATGGCAGAAGGTAAAGACAATTACAGCATTCACATTCACATTCTGCAATCACTGACCAGTGCTCCCTCGATTTATAGAGCACCACAGAAAGAAGGAAATATGTCAATCATACGTTCAAAAGTTTACGTTAACTTTCATTATATCATGATGAGTTAGCATACCAGAGGCGCAGTATGCTGTTTAAAGGTTAAGTTCAAATGTTAATATTATTTATGGTTTCACAATGATGCGCAAGTTCAGGAGAGTTGTTTATGGACCACGATCCTGGGAACTTGCATGTTAAAAAAAGAAAACAAATCCATATCACATACACTTCACCCCACCAGCATCCTGGCCTGGCTGCCTGTATCAAATTGGATCCATGCCACCTTACATACACAGAGGAAATGGATTCAAACACTACCTATGTGATCATCCACAAGTCACTTAACCTTTTTTGTGCCTTATGGTCCTGATATGTAAAACAATGGACCAGGAATAGGTGGGTTCTGCTTCAGTTATAGAGCTAGGACTGTAGGCTTTCTCATCTAATGAATGGATGTGACCAAACTGCATAGGAAAACTTCAGGGTTTCAGGGCTTCCCCCTCAGCTTTGTGCTGTTCATTCTGTTACCTGGCACAAATAAAAGTATAGATATAGACAATGAGGTCTAAAAAAAATCACATTTCAAGAATGGTGACTGGCTATACAGACCTTTTTTAGGCAAATGCCCAGGATGGTTTTTAATTAATCAATAAATATTTATTAAGTGCCTACTATGTGCCAGGCATGGTGCTAAGTGCTAGGGATACAAAAAGAGACAAAAGACAGACCTTGCCCTCAAGGAACTTACAGCCTAATGGGTTTTAGAACTTAATCAAAGCAACTTTGCTTTAACAGCTAAAAGACATATACCATGCAATACTTGGTTATCAAGCAGCTCAAAAGGCTTTAGAGATACATCTTATTTCAAGTGTGTCCAGGAAAAGGTGAGATAGGGGAAGTTTTTTGACATGTGTAAGGTTGATTGAGTAAATCAATAAAATCATCCACTCCACTTTGAGTGATTTTGATGCCCCAATAAGTTACAGAGGTGAAAACAAGTCTCAACCAATCAAGCATAGACTTTTAAGCACGTATGAATATTCTTGGATGAACTTGAGCAACCCGACTCAGAGTATGAGTGAAAGTCAGGGTAAAAGCTTCAGAGCAAGTGCTGTATCAGGAAAAAAAACAAAACAAAACATTACCTCTGCCCCTCCATTTCAGAATAGTAAGCAGTGGGAAAAACTACCACAACAAAAGCTATGTAACATGTGCTCCCAGAGGGCATGGAGAATTGTTTTTCCCTTTCTTTGTAACTCTAGAACTAGGTGCTTTTGCCCAGCACAAAGTAAGTGCTTAAGAAATGCTTTTTGACTGACTAAAGATCACAGCTTCAGAGAAACCTTGGCCTATTGGGGTCATCCATAAATCACCAAGTAGCAACAGCTGGCCTCTTCCAGACAGTTCCACACCATTCAGAGAGCGGAGATGTCTAGGGTTCAGGCAGTCTATGGGGGACATCAGCTGAGAAAACTGAGAAAGCAGCTGCAGGAGAAGAAAATAAAAATACCTCTTCCCTTCCAGCACCCTGAAAGAAGCAAGGTATAAGTGAGAGCTCTTAGGACATTGTCACTACAGTTGAAGAAGGAAGGTCCCAAACAACTCTACAGCTATCTATTATTCCTCCACCATTGCTTACTGTCCCTCCTAAGAAATTCTTTGAAAATTTCAATAGTGGTCAATAAAGAAAAACTAAGATAAATGTCATAGGGGATCCAGCTAAAATATACAGAAGGAAGGGAATCTAAAAATAAGGGTGGGGGGAAGTACGTCTTCTTGCCATTATGAAAGTTAAGTGGAATCCCTCTCATAGCAAAGATAATACTTTATACCAAAGACTGAGTGGTAATATTATTAAAGTCACTTTTCTTCTATTGAATGAAGTTTCCTCACCTGCAAATAAGGGTCTTTTCCAGCTTTTGATCCTATAATCTTAAGAGCTAATAATAAATAAAACTTCTCATAAATAAGAATTGGAAAGGGTGCTAACCTCAAAGCCAAGAAACTTGGGTTCAAGTTCTGCCCCTGATGCTAACTAAAAACTCCCTATATACCCCGAAGCAAGTCATTTTAACCTCAGGGCTCCAGGCAAGTCTCTAATAATCAAAGTTGTAGAGAAAGAGCTGGTTTACATGTGTCAAGAAAGTTTCCTCCTCTGGGGGCTCCCTATTCCAGTGAACCACAGGGTCAGTGTTGCCCTATTCCTGTCAAGTAGAAAGGTGGAACCGGGACACACTATTAACATTCTGTGAAGCAGAGGAAAAACAATGGGGCATCTGCTGATAGACAGCGGGAATATCTCAGGATTCCATAATAAGACAAAAACTTCTCAGAGCATGCCTGGTTGTGTGCAGAATCATATGTCTCATGCTATATTCAAAAAGGATCATCAGTTTATCTCAGTTGTTCCCTAATTTGAAACATTTATAAAAGGTACTGTGGAGCAGTGGACATGGGGTCAGCCATGGAGTCAGGAACACTTCTACCTATGATACATATTGGTTATAAAACCAAAACAAATCACTTCATGAATCCTCCCATGCTCTAGCTCAGACTCATTGGGACCCAGCATCAGTGAGGCAGTTGTCACACCAAGCAAGGGCTCCCTATATTGAAGAAGTCACAGGTCCAAATGGAAAGTAGAAGGTTTATGGGAAATCATGAGCAGAGGAATCAAGAACTGGAATAAGGGGGTGATCTTCATGTTACAATATTTAGCCCTGAATGAAGTTGAACTTGTCAACCCTTTGACATAGAAGTGATTTTAGTATAATTGTCCATTGCATCTACACACTTCCATAAAGCATTTTCTGATACCTTTTGTTGGAAACAATCTCTCTTAACTCAGATCTCTAACCATCTTTTGCTCTATTATTTTCTTTTATATTATACTTTTTGAGAACATTCCATAACTCCCCTATTAGGCTTCAGCTTAAGGACAGGGTATGTGTCTTATTCATTTTCAACTACACCATACCTACCAGAGAGTAGGCTATTATTTTGAAGTAAATCAAACATTTTTAAAGCATTGCAACATAACAGTTGATTCCTAGAAGGTAACAGCAAGGGATTGCTGCTCTTTGTGAAAAGTTCACAATATTTCAGAGCTGAAAAGGACCTTGGATGTCATTTATTCCAACCTGAATCTGACCAGGAATTAATTTTACAATATCCTCAACAACTTGATCATCCATACAGCTTTCACACATCTAGTGATGGAGAAGCCAGTAGCTCTCAAGGTAGTTCATTTCACTGCTAGACTGCTCTGAGTAATAAATAATCATTACAATTTATATTATAATATAATTAATTCCACCTACGTTAATTTGAATACTACCCACTAGCTATCACTTTATCCCCTGCCTCTGACCTAATGACAAAAAATACCCCACAAACAGTAGCATGCACAAAACATATAATCTGATTCAATGTAATATTAATTTTCCTATGCATAATCTAAAAACAAGTCAATGAAAAATAGAAGATAAAAAGAAGGAAGAAAAATAACAAAAGCTTAATATTATGATAGAACATTTCTCATTATTTTAGAGCTGTTAGAACTCATCTGGTTAGACTTGGTCATTTTCACAAATGAGGAAACTGAGACTCAGGCTGTTGAAGTGACTTGTCTAAAATCCCATGGCTAGCGACTGGTGGAAATGGGACTAAAACACAAGCTCTCTTACTCTTAGTCCAATGCTATTCTCATTATCCCAAGCTGCTGTTGTTTATATTTCATTTAAATATAAAGAATTGAGGTAAGAAGGTTAATGAATATTTGTCATTGTCAATTGCAGGCATCAACATCTAAAAATGGTGACCTATCAATGAGAGATTACCTAGTACACTCTCTTGGGCTAGGCACATTACATTTTTATTTGAAGGTTAATTAGTCTGCTTTCTCTTTGGTAGGGTACTATTATAGTATGACAGAAAGCTTTGTCCTATTGTGCTAGGATGGGAGCCTAGTCCTAAATTATAACCTTTAATGAAAAAGCCCTGTCATGCTGGTGTCACATTTATATTGTATTTTAACATGACAGCTTGAAACCAAAGATTCAAAGGGGTCAAATGTAATTAAAAGTATTTCCAAATTAATTCCATAATTGATGTGCTAGATGATAATAACTCTTTTTAAACATTCAGGTCACAGTTTTTAACTCATTATAAACACCCAGCTTTATTATGAGTATTAAAAGGAAAATAATGTTAAGAAAACTCTTTTTAAAAATCTGGCATTCCATTTAACTAAAATGCTCAACTCACCAGAACGTTCTCTTATCGATTATATAATAATAATTGATATTCATAATGACCATAAAATATTAACTTAAAGTGACCCCTGAACCATCAGAGAAATATAAATACAGGTCAAAACAGCTATGGGGTTGTATATTCTAGTCTACCGTGTTGAAGAGCTATGATCTCTATCGTATCTCATTCATCCAGAATATTGGATAAGCAATAAAGCCACCTTTCCCAAACACGTTAGATAAAAAAGTGTTTTCTATATCTGCTTTCCTCTAGTCTCAGTGAACGTTTTTCACCAGCAGTTATGGATTCAAAATTGTTTCCATGTTGCCCACAGTCTTTAGTAAACAAATAGAAAGGTGAACAGCTATTATTTTCTGTAAAATTGTAGTGTGCCTTTTTCTGATAAACTAAAAGCCAACTGTGAATAATCACCTTTTACAAAAGCTAAGTTGGTTTTGTTATTTTCTTTTCTCCCTGGAATTTTTACTCTTCTCCTTCTGATGCCCTCCCTTTCTCCTCCCAATCTCTTTTCCTGCTCCTCAACTTGAATGAGAACAGGCTATGGAAAAGGAAGAGCTGTGATAGGAAATTAAGATTCTTGTCTTAGAAGAGTTAAGTGAGTTTCCTGGAGTATAAATGAAATCTCTGGAGATATAAATAGAATCATGATGAGCGGCTCTGAGATATGGCATTCTTTCCCACTCAAGGAGTACTTCATAATTCTCTTGAGGCTGGTGAGTTTCACATAATATATTAATATCCAGACTGGGGAAGAATGTCAATAGCCCCCTTTGCCTGCTGACTTAAAAGAAATTGCACAGAGTGCATGATAAATTCTCTAGGCTATACATGGGATAAAATCATATGCAGTCAGTATGCAAACAATGCATATTTAAATCACAAGCAGAAATTTAAAAAAAATATAATGCTTCGAAATCTTGAATCCAACTTCTATACTTGTATACTTTCTCATATGAGATTATCCTTGTCTTTATGGGATAAGTGATCAGTCATGAGGATGGATAAGGTTGCATAAGGATACCATGAAATTCTATAGTCAGTAGTTCAATGGTATTTTTGCCCTCTTTTTCAATAATTCAAGGATCATTGGTTTTACAGGGTGGACATTCCCTCTGCTACAGCAAATCACAATCTAACCTTGACTAGGGAACATCTTTGACAATTGTCGTAGATAAAAAAAAAAATCTTCATACCTTATGACCCCAACTAACCACCCACTTAACTGGGCTTATTCTCAGACAACAGACATAGAGTTTAGTCAGTGAACTGGGACCTAAAGCCCTTATGGCATAGTGAGACCTGCCATAATTTGTGACCCAGTGAGAACCCAGGATCACCTCCATATTCCTTTGAGGTTATAAAAAGAGGAAGCGCTCTGTTGTAGGTTTTATATTATATTTTATGTTACAGTAAATACTGTAGCAATGATATCCCATGTGGGGTTCACAAAACTGGTTCATTTTACTCTCATGACAATACTATGGGGTATGCAGGGCAGATGCCTACATTTGAACGATGGAAAAGTCAGAATGAATTCCTCAGGTATGTGTATGTAGTAAGTAGTGGAATCAGAAGAGAACAGAGGTCTTCTTACTGTTAGACCCCATCTACCACATTAGAAAAGATTCTTAACTTGCATATGTACACGTAAGTCCTCTGAGGCTCACAATATGGTAGAGTCTTCTGAGTTCATATTGTCCTGATCAGCTACAGTGGGACACACGGAACCTCACTGCTGACATAGTGTTGTCATTTTGCTCCTCATCAAGTACAAACAAGGGACAGCAACCAACTGATATATAAGCCATGTTTCCTATATTGGAAAATGGACAGAGAAGTAGCTTGGGGGCTAAACCAAGGCCTCCAGGCATATATGCTAAAAGATCATCAGTGCCATTCAGGGGCAAGAGCTATGTTCTCTCTCAGTCTTGTCTTCTAGGTAAGGGTTAAGTATTTTTTTAAATTAATTACTGCTTCAGTGTATTAATACACATCCTAAAAATGTGGAAGAGTTAGCACAAGTTTCAGGGAATCCAAACATTATCATCTAAATGGCTTAGGCACTGTGGGATAAATCCACTTTTTCTAATTATTTTTCCTCTTCCCCTTTATACTCATGTATTATATTTCTCTTTATAAATAAAGCAGGGGTTTAAAAGTCAGGAGAGATCCCTAGCCATATGCAGGGATCTATGAATAGGTTTTCTAGGGTTCCATGAGATTAGATGTGAAAAAAAATACAACTTCCTTTGCCATTCTGTGTATTTTATTTTATGCATTTAAATAAATTACTCTGAGAAGAGATCCATAGGTTTTACTAAACTGTCAAAAGAAACCTTGACACAAAAAAAGTTAAGAACTCCTAGCTTAAAGAATATTTCTCTTGATTTTAATAGACCTAAAAGCATAAATTATCATTTTAAAATAATACTTCCATCTATAACTCCACTAAAGTCTCACAAAATGCCTCAGAGCAATACAGAGGTGACTACAGCACAAGCTCTAGCATGTCCAACCTAGACTTAGACTGTGGGACCAGAAATGGGTAATAGCTGTCATCTTAGAACAAGGTTATTCAAGTATGGAGAACCTTGAAACCAGTAGATTAACCAGTGCTATAGCTTCTCAAAAAGCAAAGAAAACTGAGACCACTATTTTCTCCAACAATGACAGTGGCAGGATAGAAAATAGGGAAAAGTGTACCAAGAAACAAAGTTTTTTAGACTACCAATAAATGCTGATTTAACCCTTAGTCCACATAATATGAGAACTTTGTCCAGCCACAAGTAAGTTGACATAATACTTGAAGCACTGAGATACATCAGTATTGATATTCTCCCTACAAATGAAACTGGAAAACATAAACAGGTTGCAGCTCTATGGCAGTCCTCTTTATAGAGGCAAACATGGAGTATAATTGGTAGAGTTTGGCTTTGGAGTCAGGAAGACCCAAGTTCTAGTCCCACCTCAGACACCAGCTAGCTTATCCAGGTCAAGTTATTAAACCTCTCTCAGATTCTGCTTTTCAAAAGAAATAATATTAGTTTCTTCACAGGGTTTTGTGAGGACCAAATGAGGAAATATATGTAAAGTGCTGTGCAAACTTTAAAGCATGCAAAATGCTAGCTATTGCTATTATAGTAGATATTGAGGGGCAGATAAGGGGCATTGTGGATAGACTTGGAATCCAGAACACTCATTTTTCATGAATTCAAATCTAACCTCAGACACTTACTAACTGTATGACCCTGGGCAAGCCACTTAGCCCTGTTTGCCTCAGTTTCCTCATATGGAAAATGCAGAAAGAAATGGCAAACCACTTCAATATCTTTGCCAAGAAAATCCCAAATAGGGTCACAAAGAGTCAGACATGAAAACAAGCGACTAAACAGCAAAGGGTATCTGAGAAATGCTCATTGAAGTCATGGATTAATGAGTCCCCAAAAGCAATAAGACACCGCATTCCATGTGCTATGTCATGGGTTATATCATAGGCAGAAATTACCATTGTGAATGAATGAAAAACATTTATTAAGCTATCACGATCCTATATAACCAAATCAGATTGCTTACCACCTCAGAGAGGGGGGAGAGAAGGGAATAATAGAACTTGGAACTCAAAACTTTAATCAAAAAAAATAGAGATTAAGAATATTTTAACATGCAATATCGGAAAAAGTAAAATATTGCATAATTTTTAAAAAGTTATGTCCCAGTCATTGTGCTAAGGGGTTATGGCTACAAATAGAAGAAAAAATAATCAAGTCATTTCATGCTCTCAAGGGGGTCACAATCTAATTGAAGGAGACAATACATACAACCAAGTTCAGCTGCTGGGCAGATGGAAAGTCTTAATGGTTCAGTGGTAGGGAGGATGGAACTAGGGACTCCTCACTAATGCGAGTCAGTGTTCACTTAGAAGACAGTGACTAGGGGATTCAGGTCTGAGAGGCCAGGTAAAACAGTAAGACCTACAGGACCTTAGGAAGCAAGTAGGAAGGCATGTGGTAATATACAGTGTTTCTACATGTCAACACCAAGAATATAGCCAGCAACATGGATCCCACTAAAGTGCTCTGAGCAGTCAAACAACAGGCAAAGTGAGAAGCCAGAAAGAGAGGGTGGGTCTTCCTATAACTTGGATGTTCCAGATGGATTTGAGAACATATGGATGATGGAAGTGAGGTGATGGAGGGGAAGGAGACTGCAAAGGTCTTAGGCATCTAAATCTGTTGATTAGAATAAAAGGTTGGAAAATTCTAGAACTCAACAAAATTCTCCAAGAAACCACCAGTGGGTGACATTCTATGCTGTTGCAGGAAGTGCCCACATTGGTAAAATCAAAGATTCATTCAAGCTGAGATATCTTCATTTGTTTTGGTAAATACATCTTCATTTGTTTCTCATCTCAGTCATCCCCAAAATGAATCATGAATATACCACAGAACTGTGGTTTATATTTGATAATATGATACATTCCAAAATGATTTATACAAATTTAGTATAGACAAGTTTATTTTCCCAAAATGTCATTTCAAAATTAGTAGATGGCACAAGTACACCAAAATGTGAATTGTCCAACATCTGTTCAACATCTCATGGTTTTAAAATTGGGGGAAGGGAAGGGAAAGCGTTCTTCACTTGTAGTTTTCAAATATTACTTACTGTTCTGAAACTCTTTGTTCTAATTCCAAGGGTACTACAATGAAATTTGAAGTAAATTTTTAAAAGACTACTTTTTTTTTCTTTGAAAAGAATTGTCAAGTGTTTTAAAAACACAAATTTAAATGGCTTCTTGTACAGTTTCCCACACACTCTTGTAATTTGATTAAATTCATCAGGTATTTATTAAGCACATATTATATAACAGGAACCGTGCCAGACACCGGGGATCCAAAGCCAGTAAAATAGCCCCTGCCTTCCAAGGGGTTTCAATCTACCGTGAAAAAATAACATACACAAATAAGCAAACAAGTGATATTCACAATCCCTACACAATAATATCAGGATTGGGGTGGGGAGGGCAGGGGGTGGAATGTTCCAATCCAGATCTCCAAAACTGTGACACATACCTGCATTTAAGAAAGGTAAGCTATCCTTGTCTTTGATGCTTTCTGGGGCAATGCACTCACACGCAAATGGACACTGCAAAAGAAAAGAGAATTGGTGCTTTGAAAACAAGCAGACAAATACTGAGAGACGAGAAGACGGTTTATGTTGTCTGGGGACACTTTGGCTCAAACTCTCCTGACAACTTTTCTTTCTAGTCCTACCCATTTCGTTCAGCTCATTTGGTTTTAATTATTGATTTACATTTCTTCCATGCAACAGAATTGCATTATTTAATCACAGGCTACATCCTCTTCCTAGCCAAAGAATGTTTACAAAAGATAGCAAAATGTGAATTATTGTTCCAAACTTACAAGAGATGTGCATTCCTAACTGTGTTAAGGCAGGCTAGAAAATCATTTGTGACAAGCTGAATGGTTTCAAAGGGATTTCTTTCAGCTGGGCTGCTTTTAGACCAACAGCAGACAGTTCTCCTTGATTTACAGCAAATGCAACTTTAAACAGAGAATAAAATAGGTGGCAATACATGATTACGAAGGGCCAAAGGAGCTAAGCCAATAACATGTTGCTGACAAGACGATCTAAGTTACCTGTTCATAGAGAAAGGACGCTATTAAAATAGGAGAGCATCTCATCAGTGACATGTTCCTGTCATTATTGATGAAGGGACCATGCTTGCTTGCCTTCTCTTACCTGGGTGTATGCAGAGAATAGAAGGGGGTAGGGAATTGAACGAGGGGCATTTCCTCTATTTCTTGTAAATGAGTTATAAGTTTGAGCCTTTCTTTGATCCGCTGTAGGCACAATGCTCCTAGAGGTAAGAAGCTTGCCACATCCAGATGAAGGAAAACTTTGTTGGCCCCAAGAGAGTGAGAAAAGACCTTTGTTATTTGCACAGGCAGGCAGCCACGGGTATGTGTGCGATCAGGTGAGCTATCCTCTGCCTCCAGTCAGAAAATAAGAAAGATCACTTTACAAACAAATATACCAAACATAAAGAGAAAAATGCAAACTTAATTGAGAAAGAACTTTCCAGCTGGAAAATTATGTCAGTGGAAAATTTCTAATGAAATGACTCTCCAAACTTCCTGCAGCCTCAATTCCCAAATGGGTGTTATCCTGTTCAATCAATTACCATTTATTAAGCACCAACTACTATGTGCCAGGTACTTTGCGAAACATTGGCGATACAAAGAAAAGCAAAAGACAGTCCCTCCCTTTGAAGAGGTCACAATCTAAATGGGGAGACAACTATATATAAACAAGCTATATAGAGAATTGGTGGTAATCCCAGAGAGAAATACCATGGGAGGAAAATTTAAGAATAGCTCAAAAGACCAAGGATAATCCACTGATGCAGCGCATATTTTTAGGGGGCAGCGAGGGGGCACAATGGATAGAGTCCTGCTCTTTGAGTCAGCAAGATTCATCTTCCTGAGTTCAAATTCAGTCTCAGATACTTATTTAGCTATGTGACCCTGGACAAGTTATTGAAGCCTCTTTGTCTCAGCTTCCTTATCTGTAAAGTAAGCTGGAGAAGGAAATGGCAAGTCACTCCAGTACATTTGCCGAGAAAACCCCAAATGGCATCTTGAAGAGTTGGACGACTGAAACTACTGAACAACATATACACATATGTGTGTGCATATGTGTACGTATGTATACACATGCATATACATACATATTATATATATACATATTATATATATTTAATATACAAGGCAAAGAAAAAGGCTTCTTTGAAAATTTTATTTTATTGCAAAGTAACAATAGATTTTTGCATCAGTTGACATTCCTGGTTCTGTTGTATTTTAAGAAGTACTGGGAAAGGTTTCCTGCAGAAGTTTGGATTTGAGATTTAAAGGAAGACAAGGAAGTTAGGAGGTGGATATCAGAGAAGAAATTCCAGGTATGAAGGATAGCCAGTGAAAATACCTAGAGTCAGGAGAAGAAGGTCAGTGTGTATAGAGTATGGGGCCGGGGACAGTGGAAGTGTAAGGGATTAAAAAGAATAGAAAGGTGGGAAGAAGCCAAGTTATGCAGGGTTTTAAATTCCAAACAAGGATTTTATATTTTATCTTCAAAGTAATAGGGAGCCACTGGAGTTTACTGAATAGCCAACTGGGGGACTTTCCCAACGTGACAGAATTTAAAGGGAGCCCAATTTAGAAGGTGCTGACATTTTCAATCTTTCAGCAATGTAGAAATCACAGAACTTACCACCTGGTAAGTAAAAATATTAGATATAAAAGGAAATATAGATGGAATAAAATAGGAGCGCTACCCTTCTCACCTCATTCTGTTTGCCCTAGGTGTCCTCTGTGTAATTGGCTCTGGGTACATGCACACAACACATCATAAGTGAGGAATTACAAAGGAAAAGCAGTGTAAAACATGTCATCTGTGAAGGACCAAGGGGCACCTTTTGTACTCCTAGCCAAGAAGTTATTAATTTGGGTTCTGATTTGTCCCACTCTGGACACAGGAAAAAAAGATAGACTGATCACAAAGCAAGAATGAACGATAATGGAAAAAAAGCTTGGATACGGCGCCTGGTGCATAGTAGGTACTTAATGCACACTTGCTGACTGATTTATTGACTGATGTCAAGAAAGTGTGAAGAAGGCACCTGGAGAATGGGGCAAACCCCCTGCCTGGATGCATGGGAAGACATAGATAAGAGTTTCGTAGTTTGGGCAGGCATGAATGGGTTTATGATTTGCTTTCCTGGAAGGAAAATTCATTTCAATGAGATAACTGAGTGTTATACATCCTTACATCAACTTTCCACACCAACTTGTTATTTTCTTGCTATCTTCAACATATACTTTCTATTCCCTCTGCCTGAAATGATACCATGCCTACCTATTCTCTGCCAGGAGTAGATCTTCTTTCTGAATTAGAGGAATCAATCCTTACCAGAACATTATCACTCTCAGCAAAGGGTTATAAGAGTCAAATCACCTATTCCTGAAGGACAAGCTTTCATTTTTTATCACATTAGTAAAAAAGACAAGGCTGATGATTATCTTTCCAAAAAAAAATTGAAAGTTAAATATTTAGGATGTTAATGTGACACTGATCTATAGTGTGTAACATCAGTCTCTTAAGCCTTCTTAAATATTTCATTAAGCACCCATGTTCCCATGTTTCATGTACACAAGCCAACTACAGATTTCATTTCTGTTGAGAGTTCATCCAATTATTTTTCCATTAGAGACACTGGTGCTCTCTTCTAAACTAGACTTTTTCTTACATCACAAGGCACTTCCCCTAGGAAGCATTTCTGAAGTGACTCCACCTAACTATTCACTCTATAAGTGGACATCCCTCAGAATCAATCACACTTTTGCATATGATAATTAATAGATATGTCTTGATTGAATAAATATTTCTCAGGTGTTCTGACTTTTAAATTTGTTTTTGAGAATTGTCTTATGTGCATATCTTCTTTCTCCCTATGTGGATCGCAAGTTTGAATAGGAGAAATTCTATTTCCCATTTCCTTTGTTTCGATGTTCCTCACTTAGAATTGTGCTCTGCAAATAGCGGGTGTTCAGAAAATGTTGTTTATTAATATGATTACTACACACTACTCTGCTATTATTTACACAGCTGAGTATATATTCTCAGACATATCTGTCCAGGCCTCACCGCTATCATAGCCAAAGAGCATTTGCAGAGAGATCCATCTCTATGTTTATTCCCTGTCAAACTTCCATAGTTACAGTTTGACAATATGAGGATAAACCCTGATGCCCCATCCCCTAGAATTTCAACTTGGCTTTTCTTTGTTGGAAACGTATTTTCTAAGAGGAGTACCCTGATATGATACACAAGGAAAGGAATGCTGACTTTCAAATCAGAGGAACTGGGTCCAAATCCCACCAGATGATGCTTCTACCTATGTAACCCTGGTAAGTCTCCTTACTAGCATGGGTCTCATCTATAAAATGGGGAGATTGGACTAGGTGGCCTCTGAGTTATTTTTATTGGTTTTAGATTTAAGGTTGTATGAGTGCTAGAGTCAGCAAGCTGTGTGTTCAAAGTCATAACTAGTCATTTTTTTACATTGGGGAGAAGTAACAAAGTGCATCCTCATATATGACTAATCATATATCAGATAATGGCAGTGGATGGGAGACGAGCTCTCTGGGCCAAGAAAGCCTTCTACATTGTAGCAGTCTTTTTCTACTAATTATTCTGGCCATTTTAGTTCAGAGTGCAGCTGTTTCCATGCTGCTAAATAAATTCAAGTGCTTCCATTGCCCTAACACAAGGTTCAATAAATACACATTAAGCAACCACAATGTGTCAGATACTGGGTTAAGGGCTATGATATAAATAAGATACATAAGGACAATCCTTGCCTCAAGGAACTTACAATCTAACGGAAAGACAATACATAAAAGGCAGTTAAATAGGGGAGTAGTGGGACGGCTGTCAGAGAGTACCAGGCTCAGGGACATGAAGATGATTGTAGAATCTAAATCAAGCAGACCCTCTTGTGGCAGGTGAAAAGTTGTCTGTGATTTGAGCCCTCAGGCTATGTGAAGATTGAGTTGAAGCACTCAGGTAATTATCATAGAGAATGAGGGGACAAAGATGAGTGATATTCTCTACCAATGAAAGGAGGAGTCAAATTGATGATAATGATGCACATAATTATATTAATAATAGTAATAGCAAAAATTATATCACAGTTTAAAGTTGGCTATACATAGGTGATCTCATCTGATTCTTATTACAGCTCTGTGAGGTAGGTGCTCTCAAGGTAGAGCTATTTAAGGAAAACTAATATGGCAGTAGTTTCTTTAAGCTGAAATAGGCATTGACTTTCCATTCTTCTTTAAAAGATGGTAATCTAGCTAGCCTGTGGTTCCAATGATGATTGAGTTTTAAATAAACATCAATCTTATTTTCATATTTAGGTAGCATTTTTCCCCCTTACAAAACACTTGCATATTTATCATCTATTAACCTTTGCAGCTTCCATAGAGGATAGAGGGCTAGCTGGGGAGGAAAGTTTCACGTTCTTCCATTAGTACTTACTAGTTATGTGTCCATGTTTATATCACTTAACCTCTTAATCCCAGACAACACACTACAACTGTAAGTTAGAGATGAGTTGCCAGTTCTTATTGATGGAAATATTATGTGAAGGATTTCTCAAAATGTGTGGATATTTGTATGCATTTATGCTGGTGCAATGGCACTGCACATGTACCCATCTTAGTAGTGAAATATCTGTTTATTGATTGATTGAAGAAGGGAAGGGAGAATTTAATGAAGTCACTTCTATCTATTTCTTATATTGTAATTGCAGGAAGAGGCAGATAACACATAAGATATAAAGACATCCCCCTTTCAGATTTGGAGGAGCTGCATTTAGAGGCTATAAAAGATATGTTGCAGAGATAAGGAGGTGTAAGATTTTCTGCCATTTGGACTCTGATTGGCTTTTTCCTCACAACCAACAGGAAAGCAAACCAAAACTTAACCAATGTTAACCATTGCCTTCCCCAGTCTTTTTCTGGTCCTTTCTGGCTCTCTGGAGGTAAACCTGGATTATTATCAAAGTCTATGATAGTAGAACTCAAGCTTTGCAAGGTTCTGCCTCAAGATTTTTCCAAGATAGACCTGGATCCAGATTGTAAGTCCTAAGTAATACTCAAGGACCTGCCTAGCTATTATGGAAAAAATTCAGCTGACAGAAAATAGGCTTCAGGATGATCAATTATGTTGACCTGGCCTGGGGCATAGAAGGGTCCAGGCATCAATGAAGGAGCATAAAACCCCTGAAATACTGATGTGTGCAACTTCTTTGATAGTAATCAAAAGGTATCATCATAGTTAGGGAAAAAAGAAGTTGAACAAGTCACCCAAATAGCCTCTTAAATTTCAGGAATCTTTTTTTAAAAAAATGCCTCAGACTCCTCTCTGCAGAAAATCCAAGAAAAGGGGAGAGGTCAAGCAGGGAAGGAAATGCAATTATCAGTGCAGTGATCAAATGAGCCTTTAAATTCTTAACCCTTTTTTTATATCATGGATCCCTTTACCATGGCTTCCTTGTGCTGAAGTCAAGCTTCCCTTCTCAAAATAATGTTTATAAATACATAAAATACATAGAATTATAAAGGAAACCAATTATGTTGAAATAAAATAGTCAAATTAAAAAAATAAAATAAGTAGTCAAAATAAAATAACTATATATTCATGGTTAAGAACTCTTGTTTCAAAGCTGGACTGTTTTTGCTGCTACTGACATTACAGATGAGAACACAGCTTCTGTCTAACAAAGAGGTGGGACTTCTCCCACACCACTGACCCCTGCTCTAAGACACATTCATCTACATCCATACCCTCTACTGTGTCCTCTTCAAATATGGCAGAGATGATAAAGGGTGAAGGGTAACCAGGGGGCACTGGAGAACTTGACTCCTTCCTAAGAACCCAAGTCATAGCCTCTCTCTCACAAAGCTCTTCCATTGATCTGCCAAAGAGTAACTAAAACAATCCTGATCCAGAGTGAGAAAGGGTGACTAGTTAGCATTCACACCCCAGCTCGTAGCTTTTGCTTGAGCCTATTTTTATCTGAGTTTTCCTCTTCGCTTCTGCCCCAAATTGCTGCTTTAGCTACACAGGAGACTTCTCATACAAAAAAAAAAATTATAAACTATTTCAAATGTTGTTCAATTTGGGTTTTTTAACTTACTCTCTCTTAATCCTGTACTTTCCTTTAAAAATACATATACACACATATACATATATACACACACATATACATATATTATACATATATGCACATACACACATATATGAGA
Source organism: Bettongia penicillata ogilbyi (assembly GCA_023548195.1). Lineage (NCBI taxonomy): Eukaryota > Metazoa > Chordata > Mammalia > Diprotodontia > Potoroidae > Bettongia > Bettongia penicillata. The sequence continues at coordinate 2,076,224 of JAJHZJ010000494.1, forward strand.
AAATAGCTTCCTTCCAATGGTACAACTGGGGATTTTAATTTTACTTACTTTGAGGGAAAATAAGTAGCATCAAAATATCCTCCATGGACCATTTACCATAAAACGTTCATTTTAAGGTGGATATTTTAATCCCCTACTTCTTTTATTACCTTATGCACATATTCACATATTTGTAGTGAAAACTTTGAGCCTCTGATACTTTAGAGTAGCTTTCAGAGACAGTTCTTTAGATAAGAAGTTCATATTAAGAGCACTTATTACAGAAAATGGATGGAAATCTGCAGTTCTACCAGCCTTTCTTTTGATGGCTTTAAAGAGAATATGTCTAACTCCTTGACTTCTACAAGATGTTTCCTTATACTGACACTGTATCTGTGAATATTTTTACCTGGTGCAAAAGTAGTGCAACCATTTTTTTTTTTATTTTTTTTGATGGGGTCAGGAAGTTTCTTGATTAATATAACACAGTTGCTAGGTTGCTGAGTTGAGAGTTAAACTCAAGGTTTCTGTTTGCTAAATTGATGCCCTTTCTGCTCTAACACATTGTCATATTATAGATGTAGAAACTTTGGATCTTGGAGATTAAGTGACTTGCTCAGGGTTACGCAAAATGTCATCATGCACTTGATATTTGAATGGCTATCCCATGAAAAAAAGATAAGATTTGTCCTCCTCAATTGAAAAAAAACATTTTTAAGCTTAAAATTGGGGGATGCAAATAATTAGAGCCACACCAACGTGAAAATAACTAAGTGACTAAAGGGGTCACCCCACCAAAGGAATGCAAGCAAAGGTTATATGACCATTTGTTGGATACGCTACAAAAGGGATTCCCGTTCAGGTTTTATAGGATTTGGTGGTTTCTGTAGTCCCTTGAAACTGAGATTTGGGGTATTTTCTAGACCATGTTAACATACCATAAAAGGAGTTTAATGAAAACACAGGACAGAAGTTTCAAAGCTGGGGTGGGGAGGCTGGAGAAATTAGCAGTATAGTAGAGTGGGGAATTGAAAAGGGAAGGTTTGAGAAAGGGGACAAGTGGTAGGGATAGCTGGACTGTGGATGTATTTCCACAGCAAAAGGAGTCAGACTGAGGCTTGACCCTGGATGAAGTAGATGGTACGGTGACCTCATAAGAGCTAAACTGTGTAGGGAGGTGAGTTCAGGAACCTCAGGTTTCCCATCCCCAGTGTAGTCCTCCATAGGACAACAAGGCAAGATGTGCACCACTCCCAGGAAAAATTGGTGTGCCCCCTCCCTCCCCTGCCACCTCATCTGGGCAAAGCCTTACCCATCCTGTGCCAATTTCAGTTCTGCCTTACAAAATGAAAGTTGCCAAATTTTAGAAGAGACAAGTTTAGTATGACAGAAGGGTGACAAAAGAGTGGCACCACTTCTGACTAGAGAAGTAGGGGAGCACCTGGAAACACACTGACTGGAGACTGTTTTTTCCTTTTTTTTCCTAATCAGTAAAGAGAAACCTTGAGTTCATAACACATTTGGGGGCCTCATGGTAACCGAGATTGTTGCAAGTCATCTATAAATTAGTAGATGAATCTGAGAAAGGAGGACAGTGCAGTTATTATCATACTAATGTGACGAATGAAGAAAGAGAGCCCTGGAAAAGTGAAATGTCTTGGCTTTTGTAACAAAAGTAGTCAATATCAGAGGTGGAATTAGAACCTAGGTCTTTTTGAGTCCCAGAATTCTGCACTCTATCCATTTAGAACAGTGCTTTTCAGCGTATGGCTACACCACAGATACCTTACCCACTGATGACATTTTTTTTCAAAACTTCCTCTAAATACCATGTGCATATGATACACTGATATACATCATTTCCCCTACAAAAACTTGAATATTTATATGAATCACAAGAGAAATTACAGCTTCAGTCCTTTTAAGAAATTAGCAAAAAGTGCAACAAAACCCATGAAACACATCAGCCAAGAGGGAGCCTGTGCTTGTGCTCTCCTCTCAGCATGGCGGAGTTAAGACTTTCTCAGCCAGCTGCCTGACTCCAGTACAAGTGAACAATAACTTAGATGCTTCCTATTTCTGGAACTGTGAAGTTGATCCTTTGAGGAGCTTCTGAAGAGGAGAATGTAGGTCAAGGAGGGGATGATGCCAGAATCATTTCACATTCGTGCAGTCATTCTAGGCAAAGGGCACAATGCAGCATCCACTGGCTCCCAAAAGAGGGAGAGAAACCAGGTAAAGGGAGTTGTAGCTTACTCTGGGCAGTGGGCCATATGGGACAGGTGGTCAAGAAAGGTGTCGAGAGGTCTGCCGTTGGCTTTCTGCTCCATTTTCAGCACCATTCATCTCCGTCCCTACCAACTCAGTCACAGGTCAGTCCTGCAGTCTTCCAAACTGCGCATTTACTGCTGCCCCCATCCACCTGTACCCATGAAGCTTTATAGGATTCAGAGCCAAAAGGGAAGTTCAAGATTGTGTAGTCCACTCCCTTATTTTACAGATAAAGTTAGTTTCAAAAAGATGAAGTAACTGGCACAATCTTATACATGTAATGAGTCATAGGGCTAGTAATTATACCCAGGTCTTCTGATGCCAAATCCCATACTCGATTTTATCCTGAACATAAGAGACATCCATAAGCATGAATATTTCAATACATAATGAACAGGAAAGATGCTTGCATAAAGAACTGCTTTTAAAGAAGTAAACAGATAAGAGACAGATAGATGGATAGATAGATAGATAGATAGATAGATAGATAGATAATTAGATAGACAGATAGGAAAGCAGAGAGAGAGATGGGTAGATAGATACAAATGGACAGGTAGGTAGACAGACAGACAGGATTTAGGCAGGTAGGTAGTTGTAATAGCTTGCCAAAAGAAGACTTGAGCAAAGCTGAAAAATCAGGAAGGTGGGGGAAAAGAAGATATTAAAATGTAAAAGGAAGGTCTTCAGATGTAAAAATAAACATTCTATGGCTTAGCTCAACTACATACAGGAAAAGATCCCCAAAGACAATGAACTCCTAGGGCACAGGCTAAATTCATGTTTTTGTCTCTAGCCAATCATCAACATAACATCCCAATAGGAGTCTGGGAGGGATAAATGACTAAACTGGAGTATTTGCTATAATCCAAAGAGGAGTTATAGAGTACAGGCTCTAGAGCAGGAAGGATGGTCAGACAGGAGAAGCTAGTACCTACTTTGGAAAATAGGCACATGTGGATACTTCAAGGCTGCATGATTACGTCAATGTAAGGAACTGTCTTCCCTCAAGGCATTTGTAACCTAAGTACAGACCTTAGGCAAGGCCTGATGTGTTGCCTATTGCACAGAGAGGATAAGCCACTGGCCAAATGTTCAAACAATCAGTGAGTGTCTTCTGATCTCTCCTACTTCAAGGTTCACCCTTCTTTCTATTACAGAAAGGTGGGGTGTATGCTGACATGTGTTTGTCACGTTTTTACCTTCTTTGTGTATAGCAATTCTGCATCAGAGCTCCCTTTGTATTCAAAGGGAAGGGATTTGGCTGAAAAATAACTCAAATATGTACAATACTGGGCCAAATTCTATTCTGGAGAGACTAATGCATTTCCCATGGCCTCACAAAATGAATAATGGATATAACACAGGAAGGCCAATTTAGATTTGGTTCCAGTTGCTTGAACAGGCATCTGGTAGTGTGGGGGTAGTGGCATCAGTGCTCCTTTTGGAGTCCAAAGGGCTTGGCTAAGAATCTTGGCTCTTCCACATACATGTGTATGTCCCTTATTCTCTGACCCAGTTCTGTAATCTATCAAATGGGACTTGATAGTTTCTTAGAAGAATATGGAAGCTAAAGGGCAGGAACTCGTTTGTGTTTATCTCCCTGTCCTCAGTACACGAATGATTGAAAGCTGTTGAATAGACAAGAATCCCAACGTGCTTTTTAATTTGGTTGAACAAAATACCATGTTAACCAATCTACTCCAAGACAACTTCTACGCAGAAGTTATAATTGCACAAAACTCCTTGAAAATATATAAGAAGGAAGGTTATTTTCTTCAATGATCCTTGGATGATGTAAAGAATAAAGCAGAGGAATGCCAAAAGTATTTGCCATTGATGTGAGCATTTCTCAAAGAATCCAAAAGGAAGAGGAATTCCGTATAGATGGTGAGGTTTTTACATATATTCCTACTTGTTGATTACAATATGATCAGTCTCTGAAGCATTGCAAGGCCTCCTAAATAATAACCAAGTCCCTCAAATTTGTTATACCTGCATATCAATTCAAGGGAAACGAAGAATTTCTATTCGATGATATTCAGTTTGATGTTCAATCTACAGAACTCATTGGTATATTTGTCTAGGAACAACCTTGCAAATGGCCAATAAACTGGACCAAGAATTGAAAAGGTTGGGTTGCATTTGGGGAAGTATGAAGTGCTTTTAATGGTCCTACTCTTTTCCCTGAAATCAAAGCCCACTTTTGTTTTAACATCAATATTCCTTCTGTGATTCTACATGAATGTAAACCACTATCTCCAAAGAAATGAATTTGTAGACCACACGTAATGGAGAAGTACATGGTGCACCTAGCTGGGATACAATACATTACCATCAAAGTACTATAAAGGAGAAATGAAATAAAAGACACTATTAGAAAGAAGTATGACTAGAAAAGGAGGTGAAGTACTTACGCAGTGAAAATGAGGATAACCAGTGGGAAATTCTGTCTCTTTGATTATATAATGATAAGAGAAGAAAGCTCTCAGCAAGTTGGATGGAACCCCTACAGAACTGCAAAAAAAGTGGGATATAAAAGAAAGTGCATCTATTTTTTCACAAAGTATTTGAAAAAATTTTTCATGTTATACTTGTAGATGATGTAGAAAGAAATGGATAGATGGTGGCAGAGATGGTTGCATGACTAAACCCAAAAAAGATTCACTGAGTGACAAACTATTTTTGTGTTCGTCCTTTGTTGTCAAAGAAAACCGTACCATCAGAGAAATGATGGCACGACTTGCACTTGACTTTGTTTTTTGAGTGAGGAAGGGCTGTGCAGATCACCAGCCTCACTTCTCCTCTAGTCATCTGAATCCAGTGACCAGATATTCATCAGGATGACTGGAGATGACCCAGGATGAGGCAATTGGTGTAAAGTGACTTGTCCACAGTCACACAGCAAGTGAGTGTCAAGTGTCTGAGGTGAGATTTGAACTCAGGTCCTCCTGCACTGGTGCTCTATCCACTGCACCACCTAGCTGCCCTGAGTGACAAACAGTAGTTAATGGGTAGATGTCAACTTTCAGGGAGGTACTTAATGGAGTGGCCCAAAGAATTTCTTTTCTGTTATGGTTATTTCTATGTTTTCCAAAACTTTAATCAGTGATATAGAGGAAACCATAGTTGGAAGGGAGGAATGTATTGGAAGTCTAGAACTATGAGCCAAACCAAAGAGGATGGAAGTTAACAGGGATAAAAATAATATTTTCTACTTGGACAAAAAAAATCAACTTCACAAATATTGGGTGTAGATAGGTTAGACTACACTTATATAATAAAGAAAACCTTGGACTTTAATCTATAAGAAACTCAAAATTAATCAATGGCAGCAACCAAGTATGTTGACAACAATAAGAATTAACATTTATATAGCAGCTATGTGTCAGGCACTGTGACGTTTTATAAATATTTTCTCATTCGATCCTCATAACAACATTGGGAGTTAAGAGCTATTAATATTCTGATTATTTCCATCCTAGACTGCTTTAGAAGATGCACTATTTCCAGAATAAGGGGATTACAAACTGTGCTGGACTCTGCCCTGATCTGACCAAATCTAAAATAGTGTGCTCTTTTCTGACATCTCATTTTAGCACTGACATGAGCAATAAAGAGCTGGTCCAGAAAAGGATGCTCAAGATGATGCTAGGACTAGATGGGTTAAATGAATTGCAGAGGTTTAGTTTGGAAATGGAAGATTTGGGAATGATCTAAGAGGCTTCAAGGAATGAATAAGCGAGCATTGTGGTAAGCACTGTGGATACAATACAAAAGTGAGACAATCTCTGCTCTCAACAAGTTTAGATTCTAAGGTGGGAAAACATATATAGAGGAGTGATAGGTAAAGGAGTTAAAAAGAAGGTGTCAAACGATAGTCAATTGCCCTATCCAGAGGCAAGGGAATCATTGATTTGATTAGAATTCGTATGTTACATGGTCACATCCAAGGACTTAGCTCTTCCCGGGCAAGGTTTTGGCTGGTCTAGGTTAGATGATGAAACAGCAAAAAATAGCTATCATGAAGATGAAGCTGGAAGTATTTTTTAGATATGAGTTGAATTAGATGAACCCTAAGATCTCTTCTGTCATTCAGTGAAGCTATGATTTGAATTAATGATTGTCTTCACGATGTTTTATAGAAGGTGTCAGGAAGAAGTTTATCAACTTTCAGAGCATTATAGAAATGGGCGTTTTTTCAGTGAAGAACTTATCACACCATTTACTGAGCAGATGTACATGTACTACTAGTATTAGACATGTGACTTTAAATAAGAAGCTTATTTTGTCATAAAAACTATAACTTACAATGAGATACTAACTCGAGGTCAAAATACAGTAAATGCTTTACATAGATTCAAGAGCTAAAAGCACCCTTTCTGATGAACACCTTTTGAGGAAATCCACACTTCTTTCAAGTGGGCTACAGCCTATTCCCTGCAGTTGTCATTCCATCTTAACGCTCTCTGACTCTGTACTTCCATTTCACGTCTTACAATCTTCTGCTTCTTTCGAGTCTCATGTGAGGACCATGTCCTTTTCTAATCTCCTCAGCTATCAGAGCATCTTCCCTCCTCAAATTGCCCTGCACTTACTTCTATCTCTGAACATATTGCATCCCTCCAGTACAGTGCAATCTCCTTCAGGGAAGCATCTGCCCTGTTTTCTCCAAGACCTTGTGTAGTTAATATAGGTTGAATTAAATCTCATGCCCTCATTTACAGATGAAGAAACTAAGGACCAAAAGGGAACAAAAGTTGCTTATCCCAGTGTCAGGGCAGGCACTCAGGTCTTCTGATCCTCCCCACCCAATCCAAGGACTTTCTGTTGTACCCAACTGCCAGATACATGCTCAAATAAGAAATATAATTTAAATCTGCTCCCATTATATCATTTCGAGGCATCTATATGAATTCTGTAGAAAATGCATTTGTCATTTAAGAGAGAATTTTGCCTTGCAAAGAGCACATTTTGATTTTTCCTCAAATTCCTTCCCTTTGAAGACAAAGGGGACCCAGGGGACAGACTAGTCATAAAGAAAAAAGATGCCAACATGGCAAACAATTGCTGGCATGGACAAGAGTGCATCCTGCTAAGCTTCGAGGAAGGAACACTGACTGGGCTACATCTCAACTGTAGTCTTCCTTCCTTCTTGTTAGACTCTTTCCCTTGCTGTAATTTCATCAAGTACCACATTTTTCACCCAAAAGTCTGACCCCACTTTGTCTAAAATTTACAATTAAATGAAAATTAATTTCTTTCCAAAGAGGCAAATATTTGGAATAGAGAGTAGTTCACCTTTTACAATGACCTCACAGGTTTTTGTTGTGGTTTTTAATACTCTGGGGAAGTGGTTAATTACTGCAAAAAAATGGAGCTGAAATTCCTATCTTTGTTCTATTGGGAAGGGGGAGGTGTATATCAAGGAGAACTACACCCGTGAGTGTTTCCAAAGAGAATACTCTTATGTAAATGGGCCTTTCAGTTCAGAGAATTGAATCCATGGCTTGGACTCCATTTGTGGAGCTGCTTTCTCATTTTACTTTTTGAAAAATGAGAGTTCAAACCCCACTGTGGTGTGAGCAACAGAGGCATCTGGTACAGCTGATCATCTCTAATTTAATTTGTGCAATGAGCTGCCCCAGATCCTACCTTTTGTCCCCGTGCATCTGTTGGGATGTGATCAGTTTCCCCATCCTCTATCTCCCCCATCTTCAAAAGATTGACTTCTATGGAACCAACAGCTTTTCCACCATCGGAAGTTCTGAAACCAAAAAACAAAAGGTGAGATCCTCCTTCAACCCATAAAGTGCTCAGGAAAAGAAGCTTTCCTTGAGGTAACATTTTCAATGCAGTTCATTTTGTAGGTTATTTGGTTGATTAAAGTAATTTCTTATAAACATAAAAAGAATGCTAACAATGGGATATTTCTCCCATAAAACTCCATTTAATGAAATGAACCATAGATGTACAAGGAGAAGTCATGAGTGAATAAATGCACCTCATGAAGTTAAAATCACTTCATAAGTACCTGTAATGTAAGGACCAAATGTTCTTAAATGGGTACCCATTAATAGAATACCAATTTTAGAATTTATACTTTTTATCCTGCAAATCTAACCTTTAAGAATTGTCTCCCAATTAACAGCTACATGTAGGAAATTTGAATGGTAAAACATAGAAATTACAGAAAAGGCAAATCAGTAAAATATATCGTGTGGTGGGAAAGACTATTGAATTGGGCACCACTTTTGCCACTACAAGCAAGTCATTTTCCCCCTCTCAGTTTTTTCATATGTAAAATGTGGGGATTAGTATTATTAGGCATATAACTATTTAAGTCTCCTCAAATTCCCCTCCTTTCCCCCCAGCTAAGTACTTTCCTATATATTTCACTGACAATACTGAGGCCATTTGCTGAGAATTCCTTATCCTCTACTTTTCATCACACATCACTCAGACACTTTCCACCTCTTGTCTCACAATAAAAAGTAGCTCATCTCATTCCCAAAGCTTATCCCAAGCCATCCTGTCTGTTCCAGCAGACTTCTGCCCCCCCCCAATCCCTCCCTCCAATAATTCCTATTGTCTCACTAATCTTCAATCTCTTTCTATCCACTGGTTGCTTCCCTATTGCATATAAATATTACCCTGACTCCTCATCTCTCCCCGCTTTTTGTGGCTTGACTGTTTGAGAAAGTCCTCTATAATTAGTTCCACCATTTCATGTCCTCTCATTCTCCTACTAATTCTCTTCAGTTGGGCTTATGACTTAACCATTCAACTAAAACTGCTGTCACCAAATTTACAAATGACCTCTTAAGGACCAAATCTAACGGTCTTTTCTGAGCCCTAATCCTTTTTGTCCTCTCTGCAGCCTTTGATGAAACTCATCACCCTCTTCTCCCCAACATCCTCTTCTCTCCAGGTTTTCCTTGCTGTTCCTCACACACAAAGGATACTTCATCTCCTGACCTCTAGAGTTTCGCCTGGCTGCTCCCCATGACTGGAATTCCCTCCCTCTTCATCACTGAATCCTGACTTCTTTGGCTTCCTTCAAGTCCCAGCTAAAATCCCACTTTTTGTAAGAATCCTTTCCTAATAGCTCCTATGTGGAACATCTTCAACTGATTATGTATGTGTGTGTCTGTATGTGTACAGACAGACATACATATACATGAAAATGCTATAATCAGCTATAATACCTATAATCAAGAAGATGGAAGAAAGGAAGGAGGAAGGAAGGAAGGAAGGAAGGAAGGAAGGAAGGAAGGAAGGAAGGAAGGAAGGAAGGAAGGAAGGAAGGAAGGAAGGAAGGAAGGTGGGAGGGAGGAAGGGAGGGAGGGAGAGAGGGAGGGAGGGAGGGAAGGTGGGAAGGAAGGAAGGAAGGAAGGAAGGAAGGAAGGAAGGAAGGAAGGAAGGAAGGAAGGAAGGAAGGAAGGAAGGAGGAAGGAAGAAAGGAGGAAGAAGGAAGAAAGGGAGGAGGAAGGAAGAAGGAAGAAAGGGAGGAGCAAGGAAGGAAGAAGGAAGGAAGGAAGGAAGGAAGGAAGGAAGGAAGGAAGGAAGGAGGGAAGGAGGAAGGAAGGAAGGAAGATAGATTGGTAGATAAGATAGATATAGATATGATCATTCGCTAATTCAAAGAAAGGGCCATCATACAAGTTTACAGTTTCTTATACAATGATCTTTTAATTCTTTTATTATCTGTTTTTATATTGTTTATATATATATTGATTGTAAATTGTTATTTTATAACTAATATTTAATTACTATAAACAGACATAAAAGTATACATAATTCTTGATTATTGAGTTATTTTTATATTGTCTCCTTCATTAGATTGTGAGTTCCTCGGGAGTAAAACCTATTTTAAAAAGTACTTTCTTTGTATCCCCAGAATTTTATCACAGTGCCTAATGCACAGTAGGTGCTTAATAAATGCTTGTTGAGTAATTCACAGAAAGGACCATTAGAAAAGTCTAGAGTTTCTTATATAATGATTTTTCTTAGTCTTCTTTATGTATTTAAGTTATTTAGTGATTGTGAATTTCATAATTTAAAAAAAATAAAGAAAAGGAACTCATACACCAAAATGTTCATAGCAACACTTTCTAAGGTAGCCACAAAATGGAAAATAGAACTCATGTGCAATGATGATGGAACAGTTGAACACATTATAGCATATGAATATAATACATAATATATAATGCATATATGAATACAAATACATATATATACATATATATATATCAAATATAAGGAATCCAGGGAGGCCTGAGAATACCTGTATGAATTGATTCACAGTAAGGCAAGCAAGATCAGAAACAATATATACAATGAGTATATTAATGCTAGTGAAAATAACAATGAAACAGAATTATTTATACATCACCTACTATGTGCCAGGTACTATGATAAGTACTTTTTTGAAATGCCTCATTTAATAGGCAAAAAGGCAATGTAAATGCTCTAACAAAGAAACCATAAGCAAAGAAAACTACATACATACATACAGAAATATGTATACCTATATTAAGATAGTCATAATATACACATATACATGTACATATATACATTCACATAAACAAATTATATATAATACACACAATATATATACACATTTATACATGCTTATTTTTGATGTACATGCATATGTGTATACAATAAAAATACAAATCTCAATGCTAATAAAATTTAGAATAAAGTAAAATAAAATGAGGAATTTGAAAATTTAAAATCCCTTCCATCTTGACATTTCTAAATAGAAATATGTCTTTTCTTCTTCATAAACCTCTTTTCAGAATCTCCTCCTCTTGACTCAGATTCCGACTTGAGGATTTTACCCTATTACATGCAAAATGAAGGAGTCAGATTAGATAATGTCGAAGTTCTCTTCTAGAGAATTCTACAGTTCCCAATGATTTCTGTCATGCAAGCTCTTTTACCAAACCAAAGTGCTATGTGGAGAATAGTCTCAAACACTGAGGTTATTTTTAATGCACTTTGGGTTCTCCTTTCCAGAAAACAAAGACCACCTGATAATACTGCTGGCAATACTCCAAGCTAGAATTCAAAAAAAAAAAAATTTCATTCTAATCATTTGAAATCTCACACCTTTTTTTAAATCTCCTTTCCAAATATTACTTTAAATTAAAAAAAAATTTAAACAGAATTCATTGATTTAAATTTCAAATAGTTGACATTTGCATAATGCTTCAAAGTTTTCAATAAAATGATATAGTAGATAGCTCTGAACTCTTGAGTTGGGAAGACCCAGGTTCAAAGTCTGCCTCAGACCCTTAAGAGCTTTGTGATCCTGGACAAGTTACTTAACCTTTGTTGGCCTCCATTATAGATGATCCAATGAATTTTAAATATAGCATTACATTTGATTCTCATGACTACTCTTGGGAGTTAACATTACCATTTTAAAGATGAGCAAACTGAGGCTGAGAAAGTTTACATGTGACTTGCTCTTAGTCTCAGTGCTGTCAGAAATGGAATTTAAATACTGATCTTCCTAATTTCAGGTCTAACACTATCTACCATAGAAAGCTACCTCTCAAAAGCATATTAATTAAATGAAAATCCCACTCAATAAGATACTATACGATTAGAAGTTTTTCGTCCCAACACCTTCATATTACAAATTGAAAAGAAACTTTAGAATTGTTCCTTTAATGAAATTAAATGCAGAGAGTGAATTTCTGTGGCATTGCTAAAACCGCTCTAATAACATGACTGCACACAATGAGGGGGGAAAGGATTTGCTCATTAAGCAATGTATTAAAATTTCTTTTTGATAAGAAATGTAACACAATGCCATTTGTTCATTTTAAATAATAATGCTGAATGTTTATTGGGGGAAACTAATGAATAAAATGCAGGCATTTGGCACACACTGAACACAGTATGATCAATACCCAAATAGGTAAGGTCCTTGAAGGCAGGATACATCATCTCATGTTTGTTTTTTGTATTCACAGAAACTGTAATAGCACTTTTCCAATCGTGGGTACTTAATACATATGCTTGGTGACTTACACTGGAGTGAAAGAGTAGTACACGAAAAAGTCCCATCCAGCAGAAATCTGAGGTAACCTTTGGCTTCCTGCATGAATTCAGTACTAGATGGGACAAACTGGGGTGTGGAATATCTATGACAGAATACTCAGTTCAAGGAGGTTTCAGACATTAGCCCAGCTTTGCATTCCATATCCATTCTATTTGTGATTTTTACATTGTTCATTGTAGATAAGGAGTTGACCTTGAAATCAGGAAAAGCTAAATTCTGCCTTTACTATATTCTGGTTGTGTGGCCCTGGATGAGTCTTGTAAACTCCCAGTGAGTTCTAGACTACTCTCTAAGATTGTAAATTGAGGAGGAAGTCCCCATCTGCACAAATAGAGGATTTGCCTCAACATGGATTTCTTTACATACAGCTTCCCCCATTTACATTAATGAAATTATGAGTGTGATAAAAAGAAAAAAATTAAAAATTAAATTATATTTCCTTTTCTTCTATCGAAATCAGTAAAGAGTTCAAGAGGCAAAGCACAATCTACTTTCTCAGTTCCAGTCCCCTTTTAGAGTGTGCTCTTGAAAGGTCTTCTATGCCCATATCCAGAAGCCCAAATAAGGTTTTACTTTAGAAAGTCAAAATGGGGAGGGCGAAAGAGATCTGGAAACTGGCATTCTCCTCAATATCTCCAAACCTCTGATTCTCTGCTTCTCATAGTAAATTTCCAATTCGTCACCCGCATCCCAGGGTCTCCATTTCATGGCATAACCTGGGCTTTTCCTTCCCCCAATCTCTACTAGAAACATGGCCAGACTTTCTAAGGGAGAAGCAGTCCCCTATCCTGGCACAGCTATGCCTATAATCCAACCATTTTTGCACCCCCAATCAGGAAGCCATCTTTCATTTGAAGTAGAAATGACTTTTCTTAGTTAAGCAAGTACTCAATGACTTAAATTAAAAGGAATTGACCGACAAGCCCAGTTTGGGGTATATCTTTGTTTTCCAACACTTTTACTGAGAAAGAAAAGGGAGTTTTAAGACTAGAGGCACAGTTTACCCCAACAGGAATGTAGTCTGTGGGCACAAAGAGGGCAGTGATCTCTGCAGGGCAGGGATCAATCAGTAAAATTCAAGGCCAATCAAGCATTTATTAAGTGTTTACATGTGCTAGGCTCTGGGGATACAAAGATAAAAGGGAAAAAGGGCCTGCCCTCAGTGAACTTAAATCCTACCTATGTTAACTTATAAACACCTGGAGAGATCATCTAGGACCTTACTTTAGACCTGGTGTATTGTTTATGTCTTTACACACAAATCCAGTTGAGTCCTTGCCACTGACTAGTTCTTTATGGTATAAATATCCCTTTAGCCTCCCCACCTCCCTTTTGGCCCCTATCCTGTTGGAAACATACCCTTAAAATCTCCTCCCCCCAAAAAGTTGTATCATTCTGGTCTTTGTAGAACCATAGTACCATTTCTCAGAAGGCCACAAAAGGTAACACGGTCTCAGGTTATGTCATTTGGTAGGACCAAGAGAACTAGAATGTTAAAAGACCTGAGTTTTAATCCTAACTTTCTTACTAATTAACTATATGACCTTCTATACCTCACTTAATTGGGATGAGCCCAATTGCTCATCCATTAAATGAGAGGCTTGAACTAAAAATAACTTCTACTAAGATTATTTCCAAGTATTAAATGCTAACTTACTTGCAATCAAAGCACATTCTAATCCGTCAGATTGTCAGTGCTTCTGTCACTGAGATTTCAAAAATTGCACATGCTTGAGGTTTTAGGGACTGCACACAGCTGAAAGAAAGCCATAGGTCAGCTGGGCTAACTCCCAGTCAGTCAATCAATTAACATTTACTAAGGGGAGACAACATGACAAATATTTATAAAGCAATCTATATACAGGATAAATGGGAAATAATTAATAGCAGGAGCAAACTGGACTTAGGAGAAGTTGGGGAAGGCTTCCTATAGAAGGCAGGACTTTAGGTGAGACTGAAAGGAAACCAGGGAGGTGAGTAGTTGGAGAATTCTGGGAATGGAGGACTGCCAGAAAAAATGCAGAGAGTCAGTAAGTGCAACATCTTTCTCCTGGAACATCCAGGAGGCCAGTGTCACTGGATCAGAGTCCGTATTGGAAAAGGGCAGAAAAGGGGCTAGGTTATGAAAGGCTTTGAACTCCAGAGCATTTTGTACTTGCTCCTGGAGGCAATAGGAAACCACTGGAGTTTAGTAAGTAGGGGGGATGATATTACCAAACCTGTATTTTAGGAAAATCTCTTTAGTAGCTGAAAGGAGGATGGATTAGAGTGGGGAGGGGCCAAAGAGGTGAGGCTGTAAACCAATGAGTGAGTTCCTAGATGTTGAACATTCTGTTCTGTCTCCAGTAATGGCTCCCTGACACCTACACTTTCTAGGGAAAGAGAACTGAGGAAAACAATCCCCGGTAACGTGTTTGGGTTAGCATTAGCATTCTTTTAGAAGGATCTTCCTCCCAGTGTCTGACACCCCCTTCCAGCTTCCGCATGTGAAGGTTGTGTGACCTAGATGGAACTTTCACTAGGATGGTTGTCATGGACAGTTGTCCTACTTAACCCTGGTAGAACACAATTCCTTGCTGGACCCTAAGAGGAAAGCCCACCTCCACGTCATCACTGTCAGGTATTGAAAATGCTAGTATTATAAAACACGGGACTTAAATGGCACGACTGGTCAGAGGTAAGGTTTACACGATTGACTAGTGTAAGGACTTTTAAAAGTCACTTTAGCAAGTGACTTCCATCTGCTCCCTAACCATGTGGAATAAGAAGGGATTAACTGTCATTTAGAAAAGCTTTCCCATTACAGAAAATAATTTAGTTAAGTTTTATATGTAGCTTTTGACCTTTTCTGTTTTCAGAAAAATGCTTAATATTCCTTTGAATTGACTGGTATTGCTCAATCTGTCTCTCCTCTCTCTCTCTCTCTCTCTCTCTCTCTCTCTCTCTCTCTCTCTCTCTCTCACACACACACACACACACACACACACACACACACCTCTAATGTTTTCTCCTCCAGTACAAATGTAAGTTTCCTGAAGGCAGAAGCTATGCTTTTTTTGTCTTTGCAATTATACAGTGTCTTACACACAGATGGGTTTAATAATTTTCTTTTGATTTGAATCATGCCTTTAAAAAATAGTTTTTGAATAATATATTGCTGTCTCACTATGGTCATTCTGAAACCAACATTTAAATCCTGATGAACTGAACAGAGGTTATCCTTTGCCTAGGCAATCTCTCCCTAGCTACTTAACATTTTTCCTTTCTATCCTGGGAAAAACTTGAGAACCCACTGGGCTACATAAGATACAAGAGACTCTTGCTTAGACTTTCTATCAAGAAAAATGACCTCTGTACTGGGGATGATATGTCAAAAATGGTTACCAGGAAAGTGAAGCTAGCAATAAAGTAAGAAGTTGGAAAGAGGCCCCCTTGCTAGGTTCAGTGACTTCAATTTACCTGGAGATACTATATTCCAGCTTGGAAAGCGAAAAGAGATGGGGGCAAGGAGGGGGCAGTTCTTAAGGCACAGAGAGTGATCACTGAAAAATTATGAAAAATGAGTGACATGTTCTAGATCTGGAAAACGGCAGATGTTTACCATGATTTTCACAAAGGAAAAAGTACAAATGTTAAAATTATAAACTAATGGGAATGATATTAGTTAACGGTAAAATACCACAACACATTAATAAAAGTCCTCAGAAGGGAGAATATGATCCCTAAAGTTGGCAAGAGCTGAATAAGAATAAGTTAAGCCAGAACCTAACTTCATTTTGGACAAGGTTTCTAAACTAGGGTAGAATCAATGTGGCAGAGTAGATGGTGTTTGGCTTAGTTAGGAGCACTTGATTTTAATACCTTCCTCTAAGACTTCCTGGTTTTGTATCTTTGAGTAAGTTGCTTAACCTCTGTTCTTTCTAGGATTCATCTACTAATTTATAGATGAGTTGCCACTTGTTTTACTGAAGTGAATTTCCCATGTTGACAAAAGCACAGATACTTCACATATTCATGCATTCTGGACTATTTGATCATGGAAATAACATTAACATAATGTATCTTGAGTTTAGCAGGGTATTTGAGAAAGTACCCCTTGTGATCCCTCTTGAGAAACTGGAGAGAAGCAGATTGGTCAGTACAGGTGGGTTGCTTCAGAAATGTTCTATTGCCTGGATCCAAAGAGTATTGACAAATGATCTAAAGAATTTGGAAAACAGAACTTCAGAATTAGGAATCCCTAAGACATGCAAGTGGGCTTCCAGATTGAAAATACTGAATGATAGGAACTTTTCTGGGCTGCTAATTCTATATGGAGATAGCTCTGATTTTCAGGAGTTGGTTTTTTTTTTTCCTAATATAAGGCCTAAATTGAACCTTCCAACAAATGATCCTGGTTTCCACCTTCTAGAGACTAAGAAAATAAGTCATGGGATCATGGATCTAGAACTGGAACATCCTTGGGAGTCCCTAGGCACTTCATTTTATTTATATAATTACTAAATAGTAACTGTTTCTCTTTTCTCAAGGAACCCTGGGAACCCTGAGTATCTTCCCCTCCCAATTTGATTTTTTTTTTTTATTAAAGGGGTCATCCCTTGAGCAATTACTTAAAGAAGCCTATTCATTTGGGTGTATCTCACTCAAAGTGAGAATGTTATAAGACCTTAGCCTGAAGGGGCCAGGGTCTCACATTGCCTCCTGGACCATCTCCAATGGGTTTAATGAATATCAGGCCACTGGACCCAGATGGGTCAGGGTCTGGGAGAAAGAGAGGCTGGTGACCTTGCAAAGCCCTCTCTCACTAAAATCAAAGTAAATGTAAATCATGCCATCATCTTGATGTCATGTTCCTCTTTGAGAACAAAGGACAAACACAAGACACTTCATTTTACAGACAAGGAAACTGATACTTATAGAGCATAAGGGATTTGCTCATGGTCACACATATTAAATATGCAAGACTGGATTTGAACCAATGTTCAGTCAGTGCCCATTTCCATAGTACCACACTGCTTCTTATCTCCGCTGTCTAAATGTCTGAAAATAGCTATCATGTCTCCTCCCATCCCAAACCTGTCTTTTCGTAGCTAAACACTCAGTTTCTTCAGACTATCCTCATATGACATGGAAAATGAAGAGAAGAGAATAAGCATTTATGTAGTATCTACTATGTGCCAGGCACCAGTAAGTACTTTACAATTATTATCTAATTCAACCTCCACAACAACCCTGGGAGGTAGGTGCTACTTGTACTCTATAGTTTATGAAACTGAGGTAAGTATAGGCTAAGTAACTTGTTCAGAGTCACACAACTGTAAGTGTCTGAGGTCAAATTTGAATTCAGATCTTCCTGAATCCAGATCCAATGCCCTCAGCCACTGCATCATCAACCACCTCTATGACATCTATGCAAATGACTTCTTCTAGAGGGCCCCCCAACTTACCAATGTCCTGTAGAATTAGTGACTGAAGAGTACACTTCACATTTGCTCTGACCTGGACAGAGTACAGCAGAAATGTCATCTATGTTTCTAGAAACTATACTTCTTTCTCTAACCTGAGATCACATTAGAATTTTCTTTCTTTTTTGCTGAGATGGGATATTGCCAACTCTGAACTTGTTATCTACTACAGACAAAGTGTTGTCTGTCTACCCCTGCCTCCCCCTTCCTGAAGTTGATTTTTTGAACTCAGTTGGGAGACTTTACGTTTATCCTTATTGAGATAATCTTATTAGATTTAGCTCAATGCTAGCTTGTCAAGATCTTTATAAATCCTCATTCTGTCATCCAGTGCATTAGTTCTCTCTCTCCCTCCTAGATTTGTATCACATGCAAATCTGAAGAACACGCCATCTATGCTTTTATCTAAGTCTTTGCTAAAATGTTAAACTGCTCAATGGGAATCTGTAGGGAAATTTCCAACACATTGCTGCAGGGCTCTGTCCTTGTTTCCATTCTGTTTAACAATTTTATCACTGATGTGGACAAAGGTATAGATGGCAAGCTTATCAAATTTGCAGATGACATAATAGTAGTAAGAGAACATGGAGCAGGGAGAGCTAGCAAATGTACTGTATATAACAGAATTCGAATCCATAAAGGTTCTGACAAGTTGGAAGAGTGAGTTAGAGTTAATAACATGAAATTTAATGGAGATCAATGGAAAGCACCCCACTTGGGCTTATAATAATAACCTGACTCTCCAAGTCAAGTATGAAAGAGATATGAAGGCAGAGAGGTTCACAGAAAGCAGAATTAGTTGTTCCAGTGCATCACATATTCAGTAACAGTCAGCACTCTGATGTGTTTGTCCTCTCTCCCCATATTCATTACAGTCCAGACAGCATTGATAGAAGTCTATCCAATACCAAAAGAGGAAAGTACTCTATCCTAATCAGGCTACATGTAGATGACTGTTTCATTTATGGGTACCACATTTTAAAAGGAAAAGTGGAGTGTTAGTTGTCTCAATACAATGCTATATGAGCACTGGTTGAAGGAGCTTATTATATTGGCATGGAAGAGATAAGAATTCTAGGAAGGAAGTGTTATGTAGAAACAGGGTTAGGCTCATTGTACTTCCCTACAAAGGCTTGAAATAAGACCAATATGCAGAAGCTTTGGGTAAGCAAATGTTAGCTCAGTATAAGGGAAAATTTCCTAATAAGTATCACTATCTAAAATTAGAATGAATGTCCTTGGTATATAATGAGCATCCCATTTCTAAGAGTCTTTATGTAGAGGCTTGACCACCATGTTGAAAAAGTTGTAGGCAAGATTTATGACTTGTAAAAGGGTTAAAGCTGATTACAGTGTTCTCCAGTCCCATCCCTAAACCTTATTTGTATTTCCTTGTATAGGGTCTATGAACTGGTCAAAATTTCAGACTAGGGGTTCTTGATTTTTTTCTAAAAATTCATGGATACTTTTGGCAGCTCAGTAAATCCTATGGACCCCTTCTCAGAATGAAGTTTTGAAATGCACAAAATAAAATGCATAGCATTACAAAGGTAATCGACTCTATTGAAATAATATGATCAAAAATATTTTTAAAAGGTGTCATTTGTCCAAAGTTTAAAAAAAAGTCTTACTTTAGACAGTGGAGAAAGGGAGGAAGGAAGATGTTTAAGCCTGACCAGTCCACCAGCATAAGTAAGGCATGGAGAAGGGGCAGAGAGAAACATTGCTGCCTGGGGCTGGGCCACTAGGAACAGATCTAGAAACCCCAAAATGTCCCATTGGCATTTCCAAGTCAGTGGACTGAATGTTCTGTTTGTTACAATCTCCTCCAAAACCATCCCTCCTGCAAACCTCTCTGTTTTCGTTGAAGATTTCACCAACTTGACATTCTCTCAAAATAGTCTCTCTTTCTCTTTATTCTTGTCCTGTTCTTCCCCACCAGCTGCATAAATTGTCAAGTCTATCTTCACATTTTTCATCTTAGTATCTTCTTTGCTGACTCTAGGTCAAATATTCCTTACCCCTCACCTAAGTACAGTTAAATCTATCTTCCTGGTCTACATTTCTAGTCTTGGCCTTGCTGACCTATCTTCAAGACACTTTCTATTGCTTACTTTCACACACTTAATATTCTAATCAAACTGACTTCTTCACTGTTCCCAGAACTCAACATGGTACCTTCCACCTAAATACCTTTTCATAGATTCTCTGAAATACACACCTTCTTCACCTCTCTCCTCTCTCTCTCTGTCTCTCTCTCAGAATCCCTTCAATCTCAACTTAGATACTAATTCTTCTAAAAAGCCATTCCTGAATTCTCCTCTCCCCCAATCAGTATTTTTTTATCCCTCCTGAAATATTCTTTCATATTTACTTATCTCTCTCTATGGTATACCTCCCTCAGCACTACTACTAAGAACACTGATAACACTCACTAGCACAGGGCTTCAAGGCTTGGTCCTCCTAACAACCTCTTGAGGCAGGTGTTATTGTTCCTGTTTTCCAGATGAGGATATTAAGACAGGTAATTAAGGTCAGGACAAGGTAAATTTAATTTACCAGGTAAAGACAGGTAAATTAAGATTTGCCCAAAGTCATGCTAAGAAGTGTCTGAGGTAGAATCTGAACTTACATCTTCCTCACTCCTGGGGTGCTCTACCCAGGGGAAGGTACATTTCCATGACCAAAAGTTGCCTTTTTTTCCTTTAGATTTACTAACTAGATTTCTTGCTCAAAGACCAAGCCTTAAACACTCTGGAGCTCATAGACTGCACAACAGGTTCCCAACCAGGTAGCACAGAGTGAATGTAAATGACAAAGAACAACCCTGAGAGTCTTCCTCTTCCAGTCCAATTTTTTGTTTAATTTTTTGATTATAGGGGCCATCCCTTGAGTAGTTCCTTAATGAAGACTATTCATTGAATGGGTGTATCTCACTCAAAGTGGGAATATGATAAGACCTTAGCCTAAAAGGGCCAGGGTGTCACATTGCATCCTGGACCATCTACAGTCATCCTGATGACTATCAGGCCACTGGACCCACATGGTTCTGGAGAAGAAAGTCAGGTTAGTGACCTCGCAGAGCCCTCACTCAAATCAAAGTCAACTACAAGTCACATCATCATCTTGATGTCATGGTCCTCTTTGAGAACAAAGGACCAACACCTGTCTTTAGCTGCCAGTAGAAAGTAAATTTCCTGAAATCAGGATCTGTATCATTTCTTTTTACCCATAGTGTCTCACATACAATAAGTCCTTAATATATATTTGTTAAAATAAATTACAAGAGTCAGTGATTTCTGAAATGGAAGCAAAGGCCCACAGTCAATGTTGCCACTTGTAGAATCGCACAGGCCAACTGCCAAGGTCCATGAAGATGTCCAGAAGTAAAGGTCAGAATCCACAACAATAATCCAATTCAGTGCTAGGAGGGAGCAACATGACATAGAGTTAGAGGATCAGGAATTGAGACTGAAGTGCCCCTGGGTAACACAGTGAGGAGATGGTTAGCCTAAGCTCTCATCCAAGCATGGCCATAAGCTCTTCAGACTTCCCTAAATTCCTTTTAGCTGATCTCTTGGTATTACTACCATCCTCCAAAGCCACTGCAGAGTCTCCCAGAGCAGCAGCCTGGGGGCCTCCTTGCTTTCAGTGGCCACAATGCTACTACCTGTGCTCTGGTCCATACTATGCTGGTTCCTTATTTGGAGATCTTAAGTAGACCCATTTACCTGCTTTGGTTATAGCTCCCTCATCTATAAAATAAAGGAGATTGAACTCAAGGAACTCCAAGGTTTCTTCTAGCTCTAACAGTCTATGATTCTCTGAGCCTAAGAAAGCCAGGCTATGGTAATAAATACCCAATTCAATCTCAGTAGAGAAAGAAGTTAGACAATTAAAGCAGGTTGTTACTAGGTCATTATGACTTTTTAATTCAGGCGGCTGTTCGACCAGGAAACAAAAATGGTTCTTGACATCTTTAGGAATTCTGATCACCTCAGTCAAGTCCTTGCTTCTCTCACTAGACAGTCTTAAATATTTAACTATGCAAATACAATCACCCAAGACAGGAGGGTGAAACAGCAGCAACACTGGTCTACGCTCCATTTTCACAAAGATTTTTACCATACATAATACATCAGTGAGTAAAGTTCCTTAACATTTGCTTCCCACATCTCCTAACAAAGTCTTCAGAGTCATAGAAGCTTGCAAAGCCAGTTAAAAGGAAGGCATTTTAGTATGAGAAACATGACCTTAAGCTTGACAACTAGATGGACCCCCTGCATTCTGTCCAATATACTGAGTCATCTTTCCCAGGGAATGTTCAATGGCCAAACATCATCCCTTTCTTTTGGAAAAATACCAGTGTATAAAACAATGGTTCTGATAATATCCAGGGTGGAAAGCCATCATGAGCTGAGTAAGACCCCATGAATGGACAATCAGGGCCAGGCCAATGGAACTTCAGAGAAGAAGAATGCCATGCATTTTAATGGTAGATCACTGACATCTTACTAGGGACCACGACAGATGTCACTGTCATTGGTATTAGTGGTAGTTATGTGGCAGCAAGGTAATGTGGGTCTTTAGGCAACTTGGTGACCAGGATCAGAAGCGTCAAGCTCAAATAGATGGGGGGTGGGGGGTGAGAGTGGAATTAATCTGAATATAAGGATCCCTTCAGGCTGAATACCAACTTATTTTAAAATAGAATATCATTTGTGTTGTATTGTATTCTTACTTATTTTGTTAAATATTTCCCAATCCCATTTGAATCTGATTTAGAAGCTCTCAAGAGTATTGTAGGCTACATATCTGAGGGCGCATCAGTCCCAGAAGGCTTTCTGTCTTTGACACCTCTGGCAAAGAACACTTTCAAATGAGCATCCACAAAGGAAATCGAGCAAAATAGGTAATAAGACCTGACTATATATAGCAGGGGTTCTTAACATTTTTTTATCTCTCATACCCCTTTGGTAGTCTGGTGAAGCCTTCTCTGAATCATGCTTTTAAATGCAGAAAATAAAATGCATAGGACTACAAAGTAACCAAATTATATTAAAACATTAAATATTAAAATATATGAGATAAAATCTATTTTTTAAAGCTGATGAAGTCCAGGTTAAGTATCCCTAAAGAAAGTCTGAGATAGTGACATCCCAGGGGTTGAACAGCAAACATCAAATTTGCACAATGAGATTCCATCCACATTCCGACACTAATTTACCATGAAAGGCATGGGGCTGCTCCGGGTTAACAACCGGTCACAACTGTCACTTTTACTTCTAGTCACAGTAGCCCCAGAGGAAAAACTCAAAAACTCAAGTACTCTGGAATAGCTAATGAGCTGTCCTCCACACCAGGGCCATGCCCCATGCCTGAAGTTACCCCTCCAGGAAACAGTCCATCTCATCCCCCCGGCCCAAGGATATAGTAGAACAGCACACATGAGAAAGAAAATGCCCCTCCGTGTTGACTGTAAAGAACCTAGTCACTCAGCTTCCTGTTGGAAAAAAGCTACAGTGCCAAACTAGAGAGAAAAAGCATGAAGAAAGGGCACATTTGTTCCTTTGTGCTATGGAAACTTAGTCTGCACCACTCAGGAGTCAGGTCCCCTTCCTTCAGAATCAATGCCTTAGGTCTTGCCAGGGGAAGATACAAATGTGGTCCTCCATGCCCCAATCAATCAATCTATCATAGACTCATTAAACATTTATCATGCATCTACTAGGTGCTAGGCATTGTGCTCAATGCTAATATTAAAAAGAAAGGCAAAGACAACCTCCAAACTGAAGAGCTCACATTTTAATGGAGGGGAGGGGAATACAATATGGAAGGGCAACTAGGTGGCCCCACTCTGGGCCCGGAGTTAGGAAAACTCATCATTATGTGAGTTCAAATTTGGCCTGACACTTACTAGTGGAAAATCACTTAACCCTGTTTGCCTCAGTTTCCTCATGTGTAAAATGAGCTGGAGAAGGAAATGGCAAACCATTATATTTGACAAGAAAACTCAAAAATGGCTGAAAATGACTGAAAAACCATAGTAATACAACATGCCAATAACTGAAAATACAAGATATATCCAATGCGATAAACATTTATTAAGCTTTCTACTATGTACCAGGCACCTTTGCTAAGCATTGGAAACACGATCAATAAAAGGATAGTCCCTGTCCTCCAGGACCTCGCAATCTAAAGGCTGGGTTGGGGGAAAGAGGGAGACAACACAAATGAAAAAATGTCAGGGAAGGAGTTGACACAAAGCAGGACATACAGAGTGCAGTGAGCCCAAATGTTTCCACCTTCTGTAAAGAAAGGCATCTGGAAGAGTTCGGCACTCCACTCTTTTTATTTATCTCTTTTGTTTTTATATCACTTACATCACTAAAGGGGTCATGTCCTGGCTACTTCTTAAACAGACCTATTCAATGAATGGGCATTACCTCACTCTAAATGAGAACCTGCGTAGACCTTGGCCTAAAGGACCCAAGGTCTCCCAGGGAATGTTGGGTCATCTTCAGTCATCCTGATGAATATCTGGTCACTGGATTCAGATGGCTCTGGAGGAGAAGTGAGGCTGGTGACCTGCACAGCCCTCCCTCACTCAAAACAAAGTCAAGTGCAAGTCATGTCATCATTTCTCTGATGGCATGGTCTTCTTCAGAAACGAAGGAGAAACACAACAGCAATAACTCCAATTAGAGGGAGGTAGTGTTAATCAAGGCTTGAGTGAGCACTACGGTGATAAGATTAGAGGTGATGAGTTTAACTGGGATAGAGGGTGTGTGTGTATATGTGTGTTTTACAAATATAAATTTAAAAATAATATTTTTAAGGTATGTATTTTATAGTATTATATGTGCTCTTGTAGTATACATATTATATATAGTATCTATATTTTATTTGCTATATATTAAACACATACTTTCATATATGTATACTATTTATGTATATACATGTCTATGTATATAACTGTGTGTATGTATACATATAAATTGGAGGTAATCTCATGATTAGCTAGCATTGAGGGGGGCTAGGAAAGGCTTCTTGAAGAAGGTGGGTTTTGAGATGAGATGTGAAGGAAGCCAGGGAAATCAGGTGAAGAGGAGAATAATCCAGGTATGAAACACAGTATAGTTTAGAAAGAGAGGGCACTACTAGCAGGAAGAATTAGGAAAGGCTTCCTGTGATAGGTGATCTGGCTCTTGAAGAAAGGTGTTCTACAGAGTACAGATATGGAAACAATGGATACACATGTGAGGAACTCATCAAGACAGGGTCTGGTCATTTTTTTTTTTTGCCCAGAAAACTATTTTTTTCCCTTCCCATCTCTACCCAACATTGCCTTTTATGATCCAGAAAAGTTCCCGAAAGGTAGTTTTGATTCAGCTTAAGATCTAGCACACTTCTTTGCACATGTTGTTTCCAGTCATGGCCAACTCTTCTTCACCCCGTTCTTGGCAAAGGTACTGTGAGTGGTTGCCATTTCTTTCTCCAGCTTGTTTTACAGATGAAGAGACTGAGGCAAGCAGGATTACTGACTTGCCCAGGGTCACACAGCTAGTAAGTGTCTGAAACCAGATCTGAACTCAGAAAGAAGGGTCTTTCTGACTCCAGGCTCTGCACTCTATCTACTGTGCTACCTAACTGCCCCACATCATATGATTAATATGCCTCTTGTTGTCTGATGGTTGAGAGATGAACCCTGAGCTGATCAGTTGCAGGGGGTTACAACTACTGGAAGACCTGATATTCATAGGCTTATGTCTGAGAATATTCCTGAAAATCTCACAGTGTTTAGCAGTGAAGCAAGTGGCCTGGGAAAGGCTATGAACAGGTTAAGTCTAATGAAAAGAGTGTTTGACATCAAAGACTTCAGAAAAAAAATTATTGTCTGAGGATTTTCTTCATCCAACCCAACAAGTATTTATTAAGCATTTACTATATGCCATCTTCAGAATTGTAAGATAAACAACTATTCCCCATCCAGTGGGTTCCTACTTTATTTCCAGTTTGTTTTCCCCTACCACAGACAGCTGCTGCGGATATTTTGCTACACTTGAGACTTTATTTTTTTTTTGTCTTTGACTTCCTTGTAGTATCTGTCCAGTCTACAATAAAAGGGAGTAGACAACTGAGTCATTCCTATTACATAATTCCAGAATAGATGGAACACTTTGCAATTCTCCCAATAGTGCATTCATATGCCTGTTGTCCCACAGTCCCTCCAATACTGACTTCTCACTTTTTTTCATCTTTGCCAATTGGCAAAATAATGAGAAATAAAACTTTCAGAAATTTTCATCTATATCTTCTTATTAGGGATTTGGAGTATATTTTCATGTGGTCATTTATAATTTGCAAATATTCTTTTGAAAACTATTTATTCCTATCCTTTGACTATTTATTTACTGGGGAATGGCCATGGTATTTTTTTTTGTCTGTTTCCTGTATCATCTTGAAAAGAGACTCAGTTCTTAGTAAGTGACCTAAGCTTGGGGTAAGGAGAACAAAATACAAAGGGGAGTAAAGAGAAAGAAGAAGGTCTTTGTAGTGGTTGCTCTGTTTTGTTTTAAGTTTATAGATTTTATGTAAAAAGGTCTTTTAGTAGAAGTTTTAAAGACTGATAAAAAATTTTTGTATGCATGTGCTAGTTCACAGATCAATGACTGGGAAACTGTTCAGGCTCCATTTCCCTAATAACTGCTGGATGCTTACACTTGGATGACCCTCTGTCATCTAAAATCTTATATGTTTAAAACCAAACATATCCACTTTTCCTCTCTAAACTGGTTCCCCTCCTGATTTCTATGATGGGTTTTATTCTTTGCAATTAACAGAAATCTATTCTTTTTCTTCCCATCTCTACCCAACATTGAAAACAAAAACAAACCCTTATAACCAATATGCAGTCAAGAAACAAAACTTCGCATAGGTCAAAACCAAAAATATGTGCATCTTAACAGGTAGCCTGACTCCATGACTTCTCAGTCAGGAAGCGGGCAGCTGGTTTCCCTTTGAGTTCTCTGGGATCCTGCTTGATCTCTGTATTGGTCAGAATTCTTAAGTCTTTCAGTGTTTTTAGTTTTTTGTTTTTATCTTTACAGTGTTTTTGTTGAAGTGTAAGTTAGTAGGTCCGCTAAGTTCATACAACTCTTCCCAGGTGTTTCTGAAACCATCCCCTATAACATTCTTACTTTTTACAAAAGAATAGTATATTCCATTATATTCATTGACCAGAATTTGTTAAGTCAATTGATGGGCACCTTGTTTATTTCCAGTTCTTTGCCACCACAAAGAGAGTAACTATAACTGTTAAAAATACGTTTGGATCCTTTTCTTTTTCTCTCTCTTCGATCTCTTTTTGTATTGGCTATCAGTGAGTAAGAAAGGGTATTTACAGGTTAGAAACTCTTCATGCTTAGTTCCAATTGCTTTCCAGAATGACTGAATCAATTCACCCACCCACCAACCTTACATTAATGTACCTGATTTCCCATAACTCCTTCAACATTTGTCATTTCCTTTTTGTCACCTTTTCTAATCTGAAGGCTATGAGGGGGGAGACCTCAGATTTCCTTGACTACTTTGCATTTGTCTATTACTGATTTGGTGTTACTGTTGTTTTAATGTGACTATTGATAATCTAAATTTCTTCCTCTAATAATTGTCTGGTCATATCTTTCAATTAAAAATGATACAATTATTGAATTACTTCCCTCACAGACTTGGTGAGAGTAGAGTGCTTTGTAAATCTCGAAGCACTATAGAAATGTGAATAGCCATTGTTCACGTCCATTATCAATTGTTAAGTTACTTCGGACAGCAGCAGTAGATAGGCAGCTGGACCTGCTTGACCTCTCTGAGCCTCTGTTTTCTCATCTGTCAAATGTCAGATGTCAAAACCTCAACATTAATCTTTTTTAAGGGGCATCTAGGTGGCAGTCACCTATTCACAGTCACATAAAAAATGTGGCCCCCATTCTAACTTTTATTCCTTTGCTTATGTAATTCTACCTCTACGTTAAGCTTTCCCCTGCCCTGGACACAATTATAGTCTTCCCTTTCTGATGAAGCCCTCCTCAAACAGTTGGCCCTAGGACCCTTACCCCTTCTCTGACCTCATTACTTGAGTTTATTATGTCTCTCCTATTAAACTCTTAAGAAGAGCAGGAATTATCTTTCACCTTTCTTGGAGTCCCAAATATTTAGCACAGTGGCAGACACACAGTAGACATTTCATATGTGCTTGCTGACTGACTCATTTGGCACTTTGTACATACTTTTCATATGCAGATAGCTATAACTCGCCTCATCAACTAGAAGCCTTCTGAAAGGGGGAACGATGTCTACTCACACAGGGCACAGCACTCAAAACACAGCCCTTGACAGACAACAAAACTAATAATTCATTCCACACTAGATAGAGAAACAGCCAGTTATCTGGTTCCTAGGGATATGTTTTAAGGCCTGTCATGGTTCATAATTCTCCTTTCCTCAAGGACTGCACAGAGTTTTGGTTCTAACTAATGTATCTCATCTTCTTTCATTAAATGACAACTCTGATGGAAAGGAAAACTGGCCTAGTGGAAAGAACATTAAAATTGGAGTCGGGAAGACCTGGGTGAGAGAGTCCTAGCTTCACCAGTGACCAACTGTGTCAACCCTTCCATGCAGTTCAGTTTCGGGGAAGATTTTCCCATCTATAGAGATGAGGATATTAACACCTGCCATACTCATTTCACAAAGGTTTTATGAGGATAAAAGATTCTGGATGGGAAAATGCTCTGAAAGTAGAATAATAAAATCACAGACTCTGGGGACTGAAAAGGACTTTAGAGATTACTTAGTATGGGCCCTCATTTTACAGCTGAGGAAACTGCAGAGGTTAAGTGACTCATCTATGGTCACACAGTCAGGTGTCAAGCAGGAACTTTAACTGAGTTCTCCTGAGTCCCCAGTCTGGCAGTTTTTACTGTAACATTGCAAAGAAATAAAGATTTTAAAAGTGGAAGGAAATTTAGAGTCTATAGAACACCAGGGCACTGTATAATAATAACTCAGCTATGAAGAGTTTTATGCTTTGCAAAAGTACTTATTGGGTCATTTGAAGCTCATAAGTAACCCTGTGAGGTTAGTAATATCATTATTTTTTAATTACTGATGAAGAAACTAAGGCTCAGGTAGGTTAACTGACTCACTTTTTAAGGTCACATGGCTAGTAAGTGACTGGGAGAGGATTTGAAACTAGGTTTTCCTGACTCTATTACTAGCACTCTAAATATTAGGACAACTTTCCCCTACAATAGCCCTCATTCTGGGAGTACCTTTGTATGGATAAGTTTTGTTTTTACAACAAAATATCCACTATTGGGTGGCACAGTGGAGAGAATATTGAATATGTAGTAGTCAAAAAGATCTGAGTTCAAATGCAGGCAGATACGTATAATTATATAATACAATACAATAAGCATCTACTAAGCACCTACTATTTACCAGATACTCTGCTAAGTGATAGAGATACAAATAAGAAAAACAAAGACATTCCCTTCCTTTTAGAAGCTTACAATCTAGTGGGGAAAGATGACATATAAAAGATGCTAAAAGGGAAAAAAGGAGGGAGAAGGTATCCAAAAATTGAGACAGGATGACCGAATAGTATAACCCCCCAAAAATGCAGATGATGGGAATGGAAGAGTTCCCAAGGCTTCTGAGTCCCCCTAGGCTTTGGGAGGAGTTTTTTTCACTCTGTTCTCACCTCCTAGCTGTGTGACCCTGGGTAAGTCACTTAGCCTCTGTCTGCCTCAATTTCCTCAACCATAATATAGGGTTAATGCCATCTACCTAACTGGGTTGTTGTAAGGATGAAATGAGATGCATGTAAAGCACTTAGCCTGGTGCCTGGCACATCTGGTGTTGTTCAGTTGTTTCAGTTGTATCTAACTCATCATGACTCCATTTGGGGTTTTCTTAGCAGAGGCTCTGGAATGGTTTGTCATTTCCTTCTCCAATTCACTTTACAAATGATGAAACTGAGGTAAATGGGGTTAAGTGACTTACCCAGGGTCACACAGCTAGTGTCTGAAACCAAATTTGAATTCAAGAAGATGAGTCTTTCTGACTCTAGGCTCAGCATTCTATGCACTATGCTGCCTAGAAAGCAGTTTATAAATGCTTATTCTCTTCCTCTTATCCCTTACTATATTTCCTTTCCCATCCCCCTCTCCCCAGTATGCCATCCTTGTAACAAAGAATTTAAAAAGCAGTTCATTAAAATCAACCACAGCAGCTAGGTGGTGCATTACAGAAGATTCTACTGAGTTCAAATATGTTCTCAAACACTACTTAGCTGTGTGACCCTGAGCAAGTCACTTCACCCTCTTTGCCTCAGTATCCTCATCTGTTAAAATGAGCTAGAAAAGGAAATGGCAAACCACTCCAGTATCTTTGCCAAAGAAAACCTCTAACAGGATCACAAGGAGTCAGATCCAAATGTAACAACTGAGCAAAGAACAATGATAACAAAAACATCTACATCAACATTCCGTTCACCTAGTCAACCAATCCATCAACAAGGATTTATCACTTATATGTGAGTCATTGCACTAAGCGCAAGGTATGTAAAGACAAAAGTGAAATAAGTAGTTTCAGATATCAAGTAACATATTCTGTTTGGGGAGATCATACGTACACATGAGCAAACATAGAATATATACTATGAGTCCCCCACACCTCCACCCCATGCAAAGAAAGGAGGTATATCTTGGCTATGTTATGGCAATTAAATATCTTGAAGGGGAGTTCAGCACCTCAGATGGTCCCAGGTTCCTTCTTTTTCTTACAGCATGACTGTTCACACCCTTTCAATGAGTCTCTCATCAAAATGGAGGATCACTAGGATTTCTCATCTTCCCTGAAGCTGTATCCTCCCATAGACTGAGACTTTCCCGAAGCTAAACTCTTCTTCATGGACTGTCTCTTCAGTCAGCATGGGAGCTCTTTGAGGACAAGGAGTGTCTCATTTTTCTATTTATATTTCTGGCATTTAGCAGAATGCTTTCCACAGAGTAAGCACATAATAAATGCTTTTTTATAGAATCACAGATCGAGAGTTAGAAAGCATCTCAGATGTCACTGAGTCAAATCTTTTCACTTTACAGATGAGGAAATTGAGAAACAGAGACAATAAGAGACTTGCTCAAGCTCACACAGCCAATTAAGTGTTTGAGGAAGAGATTTGAAGGCAGGTCTTCCTGACTCTAAGAATAGTGTCCTGTCAAGCATGACACCTCTTTCTAAATAGCTTTAGTTATGAGACAGTTCTTGCATAATTAGAAGGCTAAGTCAGATCTCCCTGTTAATTCCACCAGTTGACCTTAACTCTGCTGTCTGCCATTACAGAAAACAAGCCTAATTTCATCTTCCACGTAAATAATGTCTTCAAATATTTGAAGACATTATTACCCTTCCTTCTACCACACTGTCTCCAATTTTCCAGGTAAAATGTTCCCAGTTCCTTCAAATATTCCTTGGCTGATATGGTTTCAAGAACACTAAACCCTGACATGAACTTCCAGGAGCCAAGATGGTGGAGTAAACTGTAAGTGCTCTCACCCTCCCTGACTTACCTTGAAAAACCCAGAGAACACCACCCCAGAAAAAATCCTGGCATAGTAGAATTAGTAGGTAAATAGTCTTTTAGCTTGGGAGGCTAGTGAGACCACTAGGAAGGGTCCCCTCGCTGTGTCTGAAGGGGACAAGGGAAGTACCAGAAGCTTTCCAGCAAGCCCCACATCAGCAGACCAGCAGGAAATTCTGAGCCTAAGCGGGCTGGACGTGCTAAGCACCAACACCAAGACCCCAGGTGTACTTTAACACAGGCAAGGGAATTGAGCAGATACCAGCACAGATCAGGTTAGTGCAGCCTTAGGGGAGGAGGAGACCCCCAGTGGCCAGATCACCCCTCCCCCATACCTAATCCCTTGAACTTAAGTGTAACCCCAGGAAAACTCAGACTTCACCTGGCCTCAGCCTTGGTACACATCAACCAGCTCAGCACCAGACATGCTGCAGCATTATATAGTTTCTAGTTGACAGAATCAGAGGCCACAGAACACAAAACTAGTAACCAGGATCCCAGCTCCTAGCACAAAAAATGTGAGACAAAGCCGCCTGTGCCCCAGAAGTAGAGATCCATTTTAAAAGCTAGGAAAAAGGCAATAACCATGAGCAAGAAGCAAATTAGAAAACCAAAAACCATAGAATTTTATTGTGTGGACAGGAAAGAACAAAATACAAATTCAGAAGAGGACAGGATTGACACTGTACCCACATGTGAAATCTCCAAATAGAATATGAACTGGTCTCAGGCCCAAGAGCATTCTTGGAAGAGCTCAAGAAGGATTTTAAAAGCAATGTTTTTTTTAAGAAAACCAATGTTTTTAAAAATATAATCAGCTCCTTAAAAAGTAAATTGGCCAAATGGATAAGAGATACAAAAACCTAATTGGAGAAAATAACTCTTTAAAAAAGGAGCTACAAAAGCTAACTGAAGAAAACAATTCATTAAAAATTAGAATTGGTCAAGTAGAAACTAATAACTCAAGAATGAGTCAAACAAAATCTAAAGAATGAAAAAAAAAATGCAAAAAAATAAATAAATAAAACAACTGACCTGGGAAATAAATCCATGAGAGAAAATCTAAGAATTATTAGTCTATTGGAATGCCATGATAAAAGAAGGCTCCTAGACAGTATCTTCCAAGAAATACTCCATGAAAATTGCCCTGAGGTCTTAGATCCAGAGGGCAAAATAGTAACTGAAAGAATCCACTGATCACCTCCTGAAAGAGATCCAACATTGAAAACACCAAGGAATATTGTTGTCAAATTCCAGAATTTTCAGACCAAGGAGAAAATACTGCAAATGACTAGAAAGAAATATCAAATATCAAGGAACTACAGTCAGGATCACACAGAAATTTGCAGTTTCTAAATTAAAAGATTGGAGGGATTAGAATATGATATTCTGTAAGGCAAAGGAATTTAGACTACAAACAAGGATCAATTACTCAGCAAAACTGAGCATAATATTTCAGACAAGGAGATGGATATTTAATGAAATGAAGGATTTCCAGACCTTCCTGAAGAAAAGACCAGAGCTCAATAGAAAATTTAATCTTCAAATACAGGATTCAAGAGAGGCATTAAAAAGACAAACAGGGAATATGGGCAGGCTGTTTACATCCCCATGTGGGAGGATTACACTTGTTAATCTTGAGAATTGTATATTTATTACAACATTTAAAAGGGATATGGCTAGAGGCTGTGGGTATAAATTAACTGATGTGCTGATTAAAAACTTAATTAAGGGGTGTGAAGGCAGAAGAGGAAAGGAAGAGGAAGAAAAGGATAAATTACATCACATGAAGAAGCACAAAAACATTATAGTACATGGAAAGAAAGGAGGAAGATAAGAATTGTTTGAGCTTTATTCTCCTCTGATTTGGTTCAAGGAGGGAATAACATTCTAAGTATAGAAATCTAACTTGCACTACAGGCAGTAGGAGGGGAAAGAGGAAAGAAAAGGGAGAGGGTGTTTAGAAGGGAGGGAAGAGTAGTAAAGGAAAAAAGAAAGAAAAGAGAGGGGGTCTGATAGAAGAGAGGTAAGACTGAGGGACACAGTAGTCAAAAGTAAAACTCTTTTGAGGAAGGGAAGGGATAAAGGAGAAGATAAAACCATAATGGGGGGGAGGATAGGATGGAGATAAAGACAGAGAGTAATCATAGCTGTGAATGTGAATGGGATGAACTCTCCCATAAAGCAGAGACAGAGAGAAGAATGGATTAAAAACCATAATCCTTCAATATGTTTACAAGAAACACATTTGAAAGAGGAGGAATACACACAGGGTAAAGGTAAAAGGCTGGAGTAGAATATATTATAATTCGGCTGAAGTAAAAAAAAAAAAAAAAAAAAAGCAGGGGTTACAACCGAGATCTCAGACAAAGCAAAAGCAAAAATAGATCTAATCAAAAGTGATAAGGAAGGAAACTCTATCCTGCCAAAAGGCACCATAACAATGAAGTTATAGTACTGCTAAACATATATGCACCAAGTGATAGCATCCAGATTTTAGAGGAGAAGTTAAAAGAATTACAGTAAGAAATAGAATACAAAACTATGCTAGTGGTGGACCTCAACCTCCCCCTCTCTGAATTTGATAAATCTAACCTCAAGATAAATCTAACCTCAAAATAAACAAGAAAGAAGTTAAGCAGATGAATAGAATTCTGGAAATGTAGATAGGATGAACCTCTGAAGAAAACTGAATGCAGATAGAAAGGAACATACCTTTTTCTCAGTAGCACATGACACCTACATAAAAATTGATCACATACGAAGTCATAAAATTCTCACAATCCAGTGCAGAAAGGCAGAAATAGTCAATGAATTATTTTCAGATCATGATGCAATAAAAATTATATGTAATAAAGGACTATGGAAAGATAAAACAAAAATTAATTGGAAATTAAATAATCTAGTCCTAAAGAACGAGTGGTTCAAACAGAAAATCATAGAAACAATCAATAACTTCATTCAAGAGAATGACAATAATGAGACAATCTACCAAAACTTACGGAATGCAGCAAAAGCAGTTCTTAGGTGAAGTTTTATGTTTCTGAATGCTTACATGAATAAAATACAAAAAGAGGAGATGAAATGAATTGGGCATGCAACTGAAAAAGCTAGAAAAATAACAAATTGAAAATCCCCAAGTAAATACCAAATTAGAAATATTGAAAACAAAAGGAGAGATTAATTAAATTGAAATTAAGAAAACTATTTCACTAATACATAGAAATAAGAGCTGTATCCTAAAGAGATCATAAAAATGGGAAAAGGACTCACATGTACAAATATATTTATAGCAGTTCTTTTTGTGGTGGTCAAAAACCGGAAATTGAGGGAATGTTCATCAAATGGGAAATGGCTGAGGAAGTGGTGGTATTTGATTGTAATGGAATACCATTGTGCTATAAGAAATGATGGGCAGGCAGACTTCAGATATACCTGGATAGACTTATATGAACTGATGCTGAGTGAAGTGAGAACCAGGAGAACATTATACACAGTAACAGTCACAGTGTGCGAGGATTGTTTTTGATAGACTTAGTCCTTCACAGCGATGCAAGGACCTAAAACATTTCCAAAGGACTCTTCATGCAATATGCCATCCACATTCAGGGAAAGAATTATGGGATTCGAGGTCAGAATGAATTAGAGTATTTCCTCTTTTGCTATGTTTAATTTTGTTTAGTTTTACTCATGCTTTCTCCTTTTCCTTTTAATTAATGTGAAAATGTATTTAATAAGAATTTATGTGTAAAGCCCAGAGAAGATTGCAGGAGAAGGAGGAGGTGAAAATTTAAAATTTATGGAAGTGATTGCTGAAAATTGAAAACAAATAAATAATTTTTTAAAAAAAGAATACTAAACCTTGATCAGTTTCCTCAGGCTGCATTCAAGTTTGTCAATGTCCCTTCTAAAATGCAGTACCTGGAGCTGAATGACATATTTACTCTGTATTTTGGATAGACCAATGTACAATTAGACTAGGACTGCTCTTGATTTGGACACTAGGCTTTTGAACAAATATTTAGCCTAAGATTGAATGAGTTTTGGGGAATATGACTGCTCATATGTAACGAGTATAAGGCAGGTTCATGTCCATGGTGTCTAATCTAGGTCTCTTAAGTTTACTGTTTCTCTGACATATTGCCCTCTATCCAGAGCATACAAGTAGTCTGGAGATTTGGAAATTCTCCAAATACAGATCATGTTTACATCTTCAAAAAATGGGAAATGTCTCCACCACCAATATTATCAGAAAAAAACAAACAAAACAAACAACAAAAAGCTTTTTAAAAAATTAGGGTGGGGGGATTCAGGACAGCTTGAAGTCAATAAAACCACAGGTTTTTTTTCAGAGTGATAGGTGTTAAGCTTCTCCACCTAAGTAGCTGATTCTTTTTTAACCTAAGTTCAATCCATTATATTTTTTCCTCCTTTAAGTTTTTCTGAACATTCATCCTGCTGAGACCATTTTGATGTTGTCTCCTTTGTTTCAGTCATGCCTCCCGGGTTTGTCACAAATAAATGTGATAAGAATCCCCATATCCAAGTCATTATCTAAAATGATGAGAAGAAAACGGAAAAGTACAAAGCCACTTAGGAAGCAACCAAAGGTATCCCTCCAAGATAACATTAATCATTCTTTGGGTAAGGCTGTTCAGAAATGGAATCATTTAGTCAGTCTACTTCCCTAACTCATTCTCCAACATATCATGAGAGATTTTTCAAATTCTTTGCTGAAATCCAGATATGCTATATATATCATGTAATTCTGATCTATGA
Organism: Bettongia penicillata ogilbyi; assembly: GCA_023548195.1. Taxonomy (NCBI): domain Eukaryota; kingdom Metazoa; phylum Chordata; class Mammalia; order Diprotodontia; family Potoroidae; genus Bettongia; species Bettongia penicillata. Next base: position 2,112,435 of record JAJHZJ010000494.1, read on the forward strand.
ATCTAGGTAACATATCAAAATAGGCAATACTATTAATCGGTATGACTTGTTCAGGGAATTCATATTGGTGCTTAGTAATTGTTCACAATTAAGCGTTCACAAATCAGCCATTTAGTAATTCATACTAGAATAGCTAGTAATTATATTAAAATAAAATTATATTAAATATATTTTATAAATTATATATAATTATATAAATTATATTAAACTAAAACATATTAATATCACAAACATAATTTGTTTTCCTTCATCCAACCCTGTTTTTTTCATAATTGGGAGAATATTGACCCATATTCAGTTGTGTACCATATCCCCTACTTCCATGAGGAAGCCGAGAACAAATATAGGAAAGAAAGAAATGGGCCTGATAGATAATAGATGTAGACAGTGAGAATATTTATTGAATTAAAGGTCAGGCTACAGAGAACTGGCTTCATATGAAATGGAAAATATAAATGATATGTGCTAAAATAGGAAGTAACTGGATTTGGAATAAGAAAGCTAAGAATCAAGTTATTTTCTATCTATGTTATCTTGGGAAAAGTCACCTCTCCTCTCTGTAGGTGTACTCACATAGAAAAGTGACCAAATGATTTTTGAGCTCTCTTCCAATCCTGGATGCCATTCAATCTTATGATTGTCAGTTCTTATTAGTTTCATCAGATCTTATGTTGTTAATTATAGCCTTATTAGCTCTATACTTCAAAGCATAGTTCAAATGCCGCTTTCTATGCAAGGCATCTCTATGCTCCTAAGTTTTTCTTTAGCATTTAAAAAAATAGGTAGAATAGATTTAGAAGGGGAAACACTTAGAAAAGGGATGCACATTTAAAGAGCACACTTATAGATAGAGGGGGGTGAATGTTATAGTACAACATATGTTATGCCTACAGAATGAGAAATTCCTTAAGCTTGGAACTGCACAAGGCACTATGTCCTAGGGAGCAGTCAGTTCTAGGTGTTGTAATTTTCATTCTTGATTAACTTTGGGTTTGTTGTAAATGCTACTTTTACCTAATTTAAAAAAGATGAGTATGTATATATATTCTTCCCTCTTGAACCCATTTCGATATGAAGTTCAAGCATTTTCTACCACTCTACCCCCATTTTCCTCTCCACTATAAAAGCTGCCCCTTGTGTGCTCCTTTAAGTGAAAAAAATTTGCACCATTATGCCTTTGCCTTCTTCCTTCTCCCAGTGTTCTCCTCTTTCTCATCCCTTCATTTTTTAAAGAGATTATCCCAACATAATTGAGTCACACCTGTGCCATCTATATAAATTCTTGGGAGTTACAAGTATCATCTCATGTAAGAATATGAACAGTTTGACTTCATTTAGTCTCTTATAAGAACCCTTCCCATTCTCATCTGTTTGAATGTCATTTTCTATTCAGCGCTGATCTTTTCATCAGGAATGCTTGGAAGTCCTCCATTTCCTTACATATCATTTTCCCCCTCAACAATTATACTCAGTTTTGCAGATAAACTATTCTTGGTTGTAATCCTAACTCCCTTGCCCTCCAGAATATCATATTCCAGGTCCTCTGGACCTTTTCACATGCTAGATCTTATGTGATCCTAACTGTGCCTCCATAATATGTGAACTGTTTCTTTCTGGCTTTTTACAATATTTTCTCCTTGATATGGGAGCTCTGGAATTTGGCTATGGTTTCCTCAGAGTTTTCTTTTGGGGATGTATTTCAGGAGATTATTGATGGATTCTTTCAGTTGCCATTTTACCCACTGGATCTAAGATATCAGGGCAGTTTTCCTTGGTAATTCCTTGAAATATAATGTCTGGGCTCTTTTTTGTTTTTTTTATCATGATTTTCAAGTTCAATAATTCTCAAATTATCTCTTCTTGATCTATTTTCCAGGTCAGTTGCTTTTCTAATCATTTACATTTTCTTTTTTTTCTTCATCCTTTTGATTTTGACTATTTCTTGAAATCTTGTGGATTCATTAGCTTTCACTGGCCCAATTCTAATTTTTAAGGAATTATTCATTTCAGTGAGTTTTTGTACCTATTTTTTCATTTGGCCAGTTTTTCTTTTTAAAGAGTTCATTTCTTCAATGGGTTTTTGTACTGACTTTACCAAGTGACCTATTCTGCTTTTTAAAGAGTTATTTTAGGTTCAGTTGAGTTATTTACTCCAAGATGGAGGAGTAGAAAGATGCATATACTCTACTGCTTCCCCCAGAGCACACAAAATACTTGTAAAAAGGACTCTCAACCAGGTCTAGAGCAGCCAAAGCCACAGAAAAAACAAAGCAAAAGAGGTTTCCAGCCAAAGGTAACCCGGAAGGCCAAAAGGAAAGGTCTATCTCAGCAGAGCAGAGCCCAGCCCTGGCCATGTGGCACTGGGAGGAACAAGACCTGAACAGACCTCTGGGAAGAGCTCCCAGCAGGGAGAGTCCCAGATACCTCAACCCATAAGCAACAAAGAAAGCACCAAAGGTCAGCAGGGGAAGGCTTTCCCAGCGGGGCAAGAGGGAATGGATTTCTTCAGCAATAGCCCCAGGCGATGGCAGAAGCCCAGGCAGTTATGAAGGCCGGGAAGCAAACTGGGTCCTGTTCAGGCAGCTCAACTTAAAGCCTCTGGTGGTAGGGAGCACCTGATCTAAACTTCAGCCCTGAGTGATAGCCCTGCCCCCACCCAAAGCCCAGGGGAACAGGGCAGCTGAGTCTAATCTCTTCACAAAGGATTCAGAAGTCAAGTAACTGGCTGGGAAAATGCCCAAAAATGGGGAAAAGAAATAAGACCACAGAAGCTTATTTTCTTGGTGAACAGGTATCTCCTCCCATCCTTTAAAATGAGGAAGAACAAGCCCTACTGTCAGAGGAAGTTAAGATCTCTGCTTCCAGGGCCTCCAAAGTGAACTTAAACTAGTCTCAGGTAATGGAAGAGCTCAAAAAGCAAGTTAGTAGCCTGCTAAAGGAGAACCAAAAAACTGAGGAAAATAACACCTTTAAAAATAGGTGTTTTTAACTCAATTGGGAAAAGGGTCCAAAAAGCTAATAAGGAGAAGGAGGCATTAAAATGCAGAATTAGCCAAATGGAGGAGAAGGTTCAAAAGTTCACTGAACTTTCAATTCTCTGAGAGAATTGAGTCCAGGGAAATGAATGACTATGAGATGAACCCAGCAGTGAGAAAACAAAACGAAAAGTTTGAAAAAATAGAAGATAATATGAAACATCTCATTAGAAAAACGACTGACCTGGAAAATAGATCCAGGATATATAAAAATTATGGGACTACCTGAAAGCCATGATCAAAAAAAGAACTTAGACATCATCTTCCATGAAATTATCAAGGAAAACTGTCCTGATATTCTAGAACCAGAAGGCAAAATAAATATTGAAAGAATCCACTGATCACCTCCTGAAAGAGACCCAAAAAGAGAAACTCCTAGGAATATTGTGGTCAAATTTCAGAGTTCCCAGGTCAAGGAGAAAATATTGCAATCAGCTAGAAAGAAACAAATTGAGTATTGTGGAAATACAATCAGGATAACACGGGATCTGGCAGCTTCAACATTAAGGGACTGAAGGGCTTAGAATAAGGTATTCCAGAAGTTAAAGGAACTGGGATTAAAACCAAGAATCACCTATCCAGAAAAACTGAGTATAATACTTCAAGGGAACAAATGGTCATTCAATGATATAGAGGAATTTCAAGCATTCATGTTGAAAAGACAAGAACTGTATAGAAAATTTGACTTTCAAACACAAGAATCAAGAGAAGCTTGAAAAGGTTATCATTCTGGAGAGCAGTTTGGAACTATGCCCAAAGGGATACAAAAATTTGCATACTCTTTGAGTCAGCAATGTTGTTTCTAGGACTGTATTCCAAAGAGATCATAAAAGTGGGAAAAGGTCTCACATGAACAAAAATATTTATAGCAGCTCTCTTTGTGGTGGCCAAGAACTGGAAATCAAGGGGATGCCCTTCAATTGAGGAATGGCTGAACAAACTGTGGTATATGATGGTAATGACATGCTATTGTGCTATAAGAAATGATGAACCGGAGAACTTCAGAAAGACCCAAAAGGAATTATATGATCTGATGCGGAGTGAATAAGGAGAACATTGTACACAGTAACAGCCACAGTGTGCAAGGACTGTTTCTGATAAACTTAGCCCTTCACAGCAATGCAAGGACCTAAAACATTCCCAAAAGACCCTTGAGGTAAAATTTCATCCACATTCAGAGAAAGAACTATGGAATCAGGAGGCAGAATGAAGCAGAATATTTTCTCTTGTGTTATGTTTTGTTTGGTTTGTTTTTTTCTCAAAGTTTCTCCCATTTATTTTAATTTTTCTATGTAACATGAGTAATGCAAAAATGTGGTTAATAACAATGTATGTGTAGGACCCATATAAGATTACATGCAATCTTGGGGAGGAAGGGGGAAGGAAAGGAAGAAAATATAAGACTTATGGAAGTGATCATAGAAAACTGAAAACAAATAAATTAATTTTAAAAAAATTTTAAAAAATAAAGTTATTTTATTGGTGAATATTTGTGCCTCTTTTACAATTAGGCTAATTCTGTTTTTTAAGATGATGTTTTCTTCAATGTTTTTATGCCTCTTTTGCTAAGATGTTAATTCTCTTTTCATAGTTTTCTTGCATCACTTTAATTTCTTCTCCCATATTCCCTTCTACCACTATTATCTCTTTCTTTAACTCTTTTAGGAATTTTTGCTGGTCTTAGGTTCAATTGAAATTTTTCTTTGAGGCTTTGCTTAAAGTTTTTTTTTTATAGTGTTGCCTTTTTCTAAGTTAATTTCTTAGTCTTCCGTGCCACCATAATAGTTTTTTATGGTCAAGTTCTTTTTTTTTTTATTCTTGTTCACTCATTTCTCCAGCTAATTTCTTGACTTTGAACTCTGTGTTAAAGTTGGGCTCTGCTCACCTAAGGACAGTTTCTTTTCAGAGCTAGTCCTTGGGGTCTGCAAGTTTTCACTACTTTCAAGGTCATTTTATTCTGGGAGAGGTATGGTCACATCTATCCTCTGGTCTTTGCCCAGGAAGGGCTCTTGATCCCTTGTAACGACATGTGCTAGCACTCTTCTTGGCTTTGAACTGCGATCAGGGCACTTACTCCCTTGTGACCAATCACAAGGTATTTTCTCTGTCTTGGATCTGCTACCCAAAACTGCTTATGGGCAAGAGAGTTGCCAATCAGCTCCAGCTACACCCAGTGCCAGGAAAGGGTCCTTTGTAACCTCTTTCTGACCAACTGTCCAAACCCTTTATTGTCTCTATGCTGAGAGCTCCCAAAGCTGTTGCTGTAGCCTCTTCCAATGGTCACTACTGATACACTGTCCATACCATTGTTATAGACTTCTCCTACTAAACTGTCTTAGGCTAGAAGAATGTCTCCCTCTAAACTTTTGTTGGCTCTGATGCTTCCAAATTTGATTTGAGGAGTTATTTTAAAAGTTGCCTAGAGGGAGATATTGGGGAAAGTTCAGCCAGGTACCAGTTACCAGGTACTATCTTGGCTCCATCTAACCCTTTATTATCATTCTTTTTTTTTAAACGTATATACATTCAGCTGACTAGTTTTTAAACACACACATATACATGTGTATATATGTGTGTATATATACATACACATATATACACATAACATAAACATATAAATATACACATGCATACATATATATTCACACACACATACACACATATATACATATATACATTATTCCATAAAATGATATTGACATGTACTAGATTATCTTAACAATGCTAAATAGTGATAATTTTGAATGGAAGGCAAATTCCAACAGATTCTTTTCTGTATTTGTTTGGCTATGATGTCATTTTCTATTCATTGGAAATTATCTTTCCCTGGCTCTGGAACCGAGAACCTGTGGATTCAAATCAATTCTACATTATTTACCATCCATATGACATTGGGCAAATCACCTAGCCTCCCTTGGTTTTCTCGTCTATAAAATGAGGGGCATCCAAAGCAGCCTCTAATGTCCTTCCTAGTTCTAGACTTATGATCAATTGACTTTAGAGTTGAAAGAGGTCTTAGAGATCATCTTGTCCAACCCCATCCTTTTTCAGCTGCAAAAGGAAACTGAGACCTAGAGATGTAAATTAAGTTGCTCAGATTTAAGCCAGCTGTAATGTGCAGAATCTGACTTGGCAAGGACTCCTCTTTTCTGATCCCCAACCCACCTCCCTATGTCTTCTTTTTATCTAGGGAATATTTTTCAATTTTTTTTATTTCATCTGAAAAATACCTTCAATCAGCTGAATTAATGACCTTTAACACCTTCTAATCTCCTTTTTTTAGGAAAGACACAAGTGCTGACTGGAGCATCAACAAGGAATAGGAGGCGGTAAAAATTCAAAGCCACAATCCTGAATGTGAAATTGAGAGGGTTCCCCGTAGTCCTTTTATTAAATTGTTGAGACTAAAAATGAAATGAGTTTTCTGGAAAAGACATTTCTCTATGGCCTTTGTATAACCTTTGAAATCACTTCAACCCTGCTAGTCTGAGAACAAGTTCAGAACTACTGGGAGGAAGCAGCTTTTAGGGAATCACTGTATTTTTAACACTGGAAGAGACCTTGATATCATCTAGTCTGACCTCATTTTACAAATGAAACTGAGGCTAAGTGCCTTGCCCAGGGTCACCTGAGTGCTTAGAGACAGAGCCAGGACTTGTCTCAGCACAAAGAGAAAATCAGAGTTGAAAATGAGCAGTTAGAAGAACTAATTACTTGATGTTTCTTTAGGTTATTATAGTGTATCACAACACACACTCAAAATAGCTTTTTATCTTTCATTTTTCCTGCTAAAGGCCTGAGATTGGCATATTCACACTAAGATTCTATTACTAATTACAGGATTATAATAGAATCTAGTAATTCTTTAATTACAGGCTGGTATAGAGCTCTTAACCTACTTTCCCAAATATAATAAAACCAACTCTACGCACTCATTCATTTATCATGTGGTGAGAATAAAGGATAACCACTGCCAGACTTCATGCTCCTCTCTTTTCCCAGCAAAGAAAACCGGAGGAAGGCTATCAATATCATGTGGGTGTAGACCCCTTGTGGCGAATTTATGAGAAGGACTGGACAAGAATCACCCAAAACGGGCTGACAGGTATGAAGTACTGCTTCTTTCAGGGAGAGGTTATCATCTTTATTGTAGGAAGGAATATCTAAAAATCTCTCATAATCCTAGTAGCATAATGGACTTTGGTCAACCCAGAGGATTATTTGGCGTTGACTATAAAAGGCCTAAAAAGAAGAATAATTGAATGGTATGATGGTATAATTGGATGCTGGAAATATCATATGCAACCTACTTTTTTTTATATAGAAAGGACAAGGAGACACAAAGAAGTGTCTCTGTGTCTTGCTAGTCAACAATCTCAATAGAGTTGAGATTAGAATCCAGATGTCCTAACTCCTAGCCCTTTGTGTCTCTCCGCCTAATATGTGAGGCCCAGGGGCCAGAGGAGGCAACAGGTAGCACAGTATGGTAGAATCAATAGGGAATTTGGCAGAAGAAGTTCTGGGTTCAAGTCTTAGCTCTGCTACTTATTACTTGCTATTTCTTGCATAAAGTTGGGCAAATAACCTATCTAGGCCTCAGCTCACTGAGCTGTAAAAGGGAAAAAGCTGGACTACCTCAGAGGTACAGAACCTGGATTCCGTAACTTTATTTTTGTTTCAATAAATATGTTTCAACATAATTACTTTTTGCAATCTTGTGTTATTTTATATTTTGCATTTTAAAATATTATTCATAGAAAGGGTTCATAGGTTTCTGCAGGCTGCCCAAAATATACATAACACTCAAAAAAAAAGGTTAAAATGCCTTGGATTAGATGACCTCTAAGCTTTTAGCCCTAATTTCCATAATCCTTTGAGGATTCTATGCCTTGGTCTTTGGCATGTCTACATTAATAGTCTGGAATTTGGGTCTTAATAGATAGCATTAAATATATATATATATACATATATGTATATATGTGTATATATATACATATATATGCACGCACACACACATATACATATAGAGAGAGACTTAGTTTTAAGGATCAACATGTTCATGTCTGTGATTAATTTTACAATATCCTCATCTTTTCTCCAGCAGCCTCACTGCTGCTCCTGGATCCCACTGTAAGAATAGCCAAAGGGGAGACTGCCACTACTCATTATATTACCAGATTAGCCTCTGTGGAGAGTTAGACTGGAGAAATAATCAAATAAATAACTCACTTGTATATATGTGTATATATGAAGGCAACACCAGGCCAACCTTTAGATGATGGTGATGCAAGAAAAGTAAAACAGTCTCTACCTACAATGAGCAGGGACTATTTCAGCAACTAGTTCTAAAAAAGTCCCGGGTCCTAGAGCACTATGTTATCTTGACCACAGATACGGAGGATGCCTTCAGGTTGGATGGTGTAATGGACAAAGTATTGAATTTGAAGTCAGAACATTGGTTTCAAACCATAGCTTAGATATTTACTAGCTATATGTGTGTTCGTCCTTTGTTGCTGAAGAAGACCATGCCATCAGAGAGATGATGACATGACTTGCACTTGACTTTGTTCTGAGTGAGGGAGGGCTGTACAGGTCACTAGCCTCACTTCTCCTCCAGAGCCATCTGAATCCAGTGACCAGATATTCATCAGGATGACTAGAGATGACCCAAGATGAGGCCACTGGGGTTAAGTGACTTGTACTGAACCTCCTTATGTCCCAGTTCCCAGTCGTGAGAGGATGATCTCTAAGATTCCTTCTGACTCTCAGTCTATGATCCTCCTCCTGTGTGTCTTTACATGAGGCCAACAAAGCTCCTAGACAAGACCTGGGATTCCAAGAGTCCTAGAGGCTCAATACAGTCCAAATCACACCAGCCCCTTTCTCCATCACTTTTACACTTCATCAAGCCGTGGTCACAAAGGAATAATTTAAGTAAGTCATTCTTGAATTTCCTGGCTTGACCAGCTCTCATGAATGAGAGAACTGGGATGCCTTCCCTTGCCACAAGGTCTTATTTTCTCCTTTCCTATCTCTAAAGTTGAACTGCCTCACTTTCCTCTATGAAAAGATCGATACAGTGAATCCTTTCATTTTTGTCTTTCTCATTCCCTGTCTTCTCTTCTCTGTCCTCTTATACTTACTGCAGGATACATTTTTTTAAACATAAAAAGTATGTCTGATTATGTTAAAAGCACCTCTGATGATGTTAAAATACTAAAATAGTGGAAATATTATAATCCATTACATATATACATACATATATATATATATATATATATATATATATGTTACTTTTCCTTCAAGATACTCTGCAGGTTTTGTCTTTCTTTATGACCTGTGTTTACATGGGTATGGGAATGCTCAAGAGGAAGCCCCTTCTACAAACATAGATATACAATTTCATTGAGAAAATACAGTCTTAGAGAGGTACCTGGGGCATTGAGAGACTAAGTGATAGGTATAGGTCACACAGCCAGTATGTTTCAGAGTCAGTACTTTTTGAATCACAGACCAACTCTCTACCCACTAAGACACACTGCCTCCCTCCATGTAATTCTAAAGGAACTTCATGGTAGTGTATTGCAGAGGAAAGAAAACTGGGTTTGGAATCAGAAGCCAGATTACTAGATTGTGATACCAAGAGTATTCTCCCCCTCTGTAGGTTTCTGTTTACTTCTGTGTAAGAGGTAGATAAAAATTTGTACTTGTGGTATCACTAGCCCTGTGGAGCAGATAGGTGGCACACTGGAGACACCACAGGACTTTGGCATTTTCTAGCTATGTGACCCTGGGCAAATCAAACCCTTTTGACCTCAGTTTCCTTATCTGTAAAATGGGGACAAAAATAGCAATTACTTCCCCCCAGGGTTACTGTGAGGTTAAAGGCGTTGAGAGCTTTAAAAAAGTGCTCTGGAAACCTTAAAATGTTCTTATAAAGGCTATTTTACTAAACTGGTTTGAGAAATTATGTTTTAGAAACTGAATTAAAAGTGTTTTATACAATCTCAGGCGTTATATAAATGTAACCTGTTATTACTGCTGTCATGCAGACAACAACTGAATCTTCATGACCCCATTTGGGGTTTTCTTGGTAAAGATACTGTAGTGGTTTGACATTTCCTTTTCCTGCTCATTAGATGAGGAAACTGAGGCAAACAGGGTTAAGTGACTTGCCCAAGGTCATGCAGCTAGTAAATATCTGAGGCCAGATTTGAACTCAGGAAGATGAATCTTCATGACTCCAGGCCCAGGAGCACACTATGCCACCTTGCTGTCTGTTATTAGTATTAAATCGATGCAATTCAAGTGCACTTGTTTTGGCAGCAGGAATGGAAAGAGGGAGTAAGGAAATTAAAGTAAATAAACATCTTACTGTTCTCCACAGCAAGGAGAAAGGACTTTGTTTTCTTCTGAAATTCAGGCTTAGGAGTCTGCAATTTAAATTGATCTCATGGATTCGAGTATTAATATTGCCTAGCTACTTTGCTGCTGCAGCTAATATAGCACAGTAACATTCTCCATCAATGTGGATAGAGACAGTCAGGCCTCTGCTTCCCACTTGAGTATGAAGATCACAGGTCTCTGCTGAGAGGGATTTTCAAGGCTAATCACCTGCTCTGAGGTCTTCATTTCCACCTACCCAGGGACCTTAACTTGATGCCAGTCTCAGTAACTAAGAAATGGTGCTAGTGTTATTCAGAGGTTCACCTCTAAAAAAATTACACAATATACAGAAATGAATTGCTTGTCTGATTTCTCGTGGTTCTCAGAAAGATTCAAATCTGATCCTAGGAAAAAGAGGAAAAAAAATCCTGACCACCCTCCATTCCAGGACTCAGAAATGAAAAGTGGGTACCCAGTTTAGATGAGAGAAATGGTCTCAGAGTGGAGAAGAAAAAATGATGGAACACCAGTGATTACCTGCCACATTTATATAACAAAGCGGAGAATGGACAGGGCTTAGTAAAGGTACTTTCCATTTGCAAAGTGCTGCATAATCATTTTATTATTAGCCATTTCCTATAACAAACAACCCTAGAAGATAGTTGGTATCCTTGCTTCCTAGTTTATATATGAGAAAACTCAGGGTAAAAAAAAAAAATAGGCAAAATGGACTGTTCTGGATCATTTAGCTTTTGAGAACAGTCCAGTTAACAATTCTTTCTGTGGGTAGAGTAATGGAATGTAAGGCTTAAACATTGGGTGTAGCTCCATTGGACTTGTCTTCATTTTTCCCCATGCAGGGTTGTACCACCCCACCCACCCCACCCCCTGCTTTTTTTTGGCAAGCCTCTAATAACCATAGTGCGGCAATTAGTGAAATACTGAGCACTTTATTTAGTTCTGTATCTCAGCTGCTTAAACTCCTCTGTACATTTCCACAATGATTAGATAAGAGGCTGATACTACAATGGAAAACATATTGAATTTGGAATCAGAAAACTTAGGTTTCAGTCCTGGTTTTATCTCTTGTTGTACTTTGGCCAGGTCATTTCAATATAAAGAAGCCTTCATTTTCATAGCTGTAAAATAATGGTGGGGGAGGGGAAAACTAAATGATCTCTAAGGTCTATTCTAGTTCTGAATCATAGGAATGTATTGTCAGGCACATTACCAATGTCTATTATTTCAGTTGATCATAAGATTCTGGAATTAGCGCTGGAGAAAAAAAATAAAAGACCTTGGAGGTCTCATTTGGGTTAATCCCTTAGTTTTACATAAAAGAAAAACTGGGACATAGAAGGATCAAGTGCCATTTTCACAAGCTCACGTAGAAAGTGACAGAGTTGAGCTTTGAACGTGAGTGGTGTTCTTCCAAATCCTGTGACTTTTCACTTGGCACAGGGCCTGGCACACAGTAGGTACTTCCTAAATGATTATTTCCTTCCTTTCCTTCCCAGGCTACCAAACTGCCTTTCAATCTTACAACGCGGCATGCTGAAAGGAATCATAAAAAGAAAAGATAACATTGGCATCATCTCTATTTTCAAGCAGAGCTAGGCAGTTGAACCACCAACAGGTGATTGTTGATATATCTTTGATTGGGACTCTATAAAGAAAAGGTGCTGTGAAATTGAATCACACTTGTCAGTCATCTCCCTGTCTGGGACAGCCAATCCAGATGCCCAGCATTGGTGTGCTACAAAGAACTCATTCTTGCATGCATGCAGTCCTTCAGTTATTTCTTATTTGTTTGTGTGAAGACAAAGATTTTATATTTGTACCATGCCATAAAATATATTCCTGCAAGATGAAGTCAAACCAGATATATAAAAACCAATATGCACTATCTAGAGGTTCCTATTTTCTAGATAATCCCTTTTCCCTATCAATTATGATAAGAGCTAATAATAGGCTAACACATACAGAATTTACTATATGCCAGGTACCATGCTAAGTACTTTATAAATATTATCTCATTTGATAGGAACAATAACCTTACAAGGTTATGCACTGTTAATATCCCCATTTTACAGATGAGGAAACTGAGGGAAACAGGAGTAACTGACTTGCCCAAGGTCAAGTTAATAAGTGAATGAGGCTGGATTTGAACTCAGGTCTTTTTGACTCCAAGCCCAGCATTACATCCACTGTGTCACCAAGCTACTATGAAGCAAATAAATAAAGGACTGTTCATTTGACCCACAGCTCTCACCTTCATGTTAGTGGAATAAGTTGTTTTGGGAGGATAGGTGTGGAGAACACAAGGTATTTGAAAAGGCAGTCAATTAGAGCAGAAGTACCTTGATCCTCTGCCCCTCTATTCTTATAGAAAATATTTCTCTTTTCTGTTTTCTTCTCTCTCCTAATTTCTCCTTCTCTCTCTGCCTTTCTTTTTCTTTTCCTCTTTCCTTTTTCAATCTCACTCTACTTTTTTCTTCCCTTATTATTTTATTCAACCCATTCCCTTACCCCTAAGTCACAAGGACCCACATACAACCACTTCTCATCTCCATTTACCCAGAAGAGACTGCCTGCCCAACCATGGGAAATAGAGGTATCTCAAGGAGTCACAGAACCACACAGGCATGCAGGTTACGAGGTCAGAGAATGTGCCAATGAGGCAGAGTTGTTAGCCTGATCTTCTCATGCACCAATTAACATTTTTTATTCCATTCCATAGACAGTATTCCAAGTCACCTCACAAATGCATGCTTCCAGTCATAAGAAGGAATCAACGGAAAGGTGAATGAACATTGTAAACAAGACCCTATTAGAGAGAAAACCTACTTAATAGAGTAATAGATCGATTCAGAAAGCATTTATTGTGTCTAATAATAACTACTCTATCTCTTACACACATGAATACACATGTATTGTGCATGGAAAATACAGCCCTCCCTCACTTACGTATATTGGTAGTAGAAATTACAGAAAACAACCCCCCCAAAGTGGCTGTTACAAGTATTACCCCTCATTTAGCAGATGAAGAAATGGAAACTCATCGATATTAGGTGAATTCCCTAAGGTCACAGAACTATTTAAGGAGCAGTGAGGCTAAATAGAGCTCCTATTCCAATTCTAGCCCTCTTTCCATTACACTATGTTGACTTTTACATTGATCAAATGTATCAAACCAACAAATATTTACTTGAGTGCCTACTATGCGCCAGGTGTGCTAAGAAGAAGGAGACCAAAAACAAAACAAAACGAGCCAATAGTCCATTTCAAGGGGCCTGTACTCAACAAATTATAAACCAAGATGAGGAATGAAGGGCCAGAGAAAAAGATAAAATACTGTAGGGATATTTCATCCAAGAGAATACACTAATAACAGCTAGATGGAGGATGAAGGAGAGAAAAATCAGAAGTGGCTGCATGGCACAGCTAAGCTAAGTCTTGAAGAAAGACAAGCATTTCAAAAGGAAGAGATGAAAGAAAGGCAGCACCATGTTCTTACATTCTCCATTGGACACTGAGTCAGGTAGACATGAGTTTGAATCATGTCTACAATGACTTTCTGAAACCTATCTTATAGAATTATAGGACAGCTCAAATGTGATTATGTAAATAATGCATTTAAAAGGGTCAGTGGTTATTATTGCAATCATAAGGGGTAGTCTGTGAAAATGCCCAGAAGTGGGAAACAATCATTTGAACTTGTGAAATCCCATAAGACCACTGGTTCATGGATTTACTCAGTATCTAGGCTAAATTACTGAACAACATAATGTGTGGGTCACTGTCCTAGGTGGTGGGGATATATAGTAAGCGTAGGAAGGTGAGTGGATTCTATAAGGCTACCAATATAATTTGCAGTCAAATTTGGAGAAGACATTTAATGGAAGCTTTCACGCAATTCAAAATTCAGTCCCTAACTTATCAGTCTTATCATTAATGTCTGTAAAAGTAGAGCATCATCATTAGTTAGGAAGGATTATAGGTCCAGTTTTAATACCTGGAACCAGCTTTATAAAACTCTGAAGAATATCATCAGATTAACTTTTGAAGAAAAACTCAGTTGTCAGAGAGAGGAGGGGCAGGATGGGAAACATAGATTTCGGGATATTGAGGATGGCTTGGGGAGACTACAGCCAGAAGTGAGTTGGAGGTACAAAACGGAGTATAAACAGTTCACTTGGAGGGAAGCCTCTGTTCAAAGAAAATTCACCACTAGATAGCTTTTGATTTTTAACCAATTATTCTTGCTAATTAAATGATAAGCCCAGTTGTTTCAACACTACTGAAGGGGTGCAGTTATTCTCATTTGCCCCTAAATTTCCATATCTGCAAGCAAAGACCCAAATGTCCCCTCTCCCCCAGGCATAGTTCTTTGTTGGGTCCTTTGGATTCTAATATTCTACAAAAACAAGCATGTGGCTGCTCAATCGAGGTCTGAAAGAAATCTGCCAAAAGACCTAAAAATTTTAAATATGTTCAGCTGTTTCTTTTCAGATGTCTCAAGAGACTTCCATGAGAACCTGGCCCTCTGAGGGAACACGTGGCAGATGGAGGCTAAGGTTTTCTTCCTAGTTGTGCCAAGGGCAACAGAAAGATTGGGTGATGGCCAACAAGGTGACTTTGGTAACCCAAAGTAGAGCTAATACTAATTTTGCAAGTAAAATAGAAGTTTGTAGACCCTATTTTTAGAAACTGTTTTCACAGTACCTAAATAATTCTCAGAAACACCAAGATAGGAAAGAACTAGACATATTTAGTGTACCAATCTTACTGTAATGTTAAAGGTAACCTTTCAGTCTCTGATTTATGAGGTAAGGACTGATTGAAATATACTACAAGGAGACATCATGGAACACTAGAAAGAAAATTGGATCTGGAATTGGAAAGCCTAGGTTGAAGTCCTAGCCCAGCCATTTATTGTCCATATGATGCCAATCATTTTATTTTTCTCAGCCTCAATTTCCTTCTGTGTAAAATGATCCTGTGAACTACAAAGGACCTTTCTAACTGCAAACCAATATTCCTTCTCAAACTGAAAACTTCAGTTAATTTTGCATCTTACACATACTTACGTGGAATATCAATAAATGCTTTGAATACAAAACAAAATCCGAATGCTAATTGATTCCCAGGGCCATATCCATAGTCTTCTGAAAATGGCTTAAGACCAGAAAAGGAGAAGCAGAGAATGCCTATTTGCACAGGCATATACATTATAAATGAATGAGCAGAGGCATTGATTGAAAAGGAAAATGTATGACTTTTCTTTGTCACAATCCCAGGGCTCCTCATATCTAGCCCTTTCCTCCTGTGCAGAGTATACTCAACACCTCCCTCTCAGCCCTAATGGAGAGGAAGTAACTCTAGATAAAACCTTTCAAGATTTTGCCCTTTTCCCTGAAAGCCAGTAACACAACTCCATATAAGAACATAACCCATTCCATAAACACATGCCGTTTTGGTTTTCAACATTTCCTTCCTCTCTTGACATTCAATCCCTTCTGAAATTCCAACTCAACCTCCTCCTACATTCAGCTGTGGACGTCCCTGGCAAGCCAACAAAATACAAGAACTTAAAACAATTGACACTGTGAAATTTAAGAGGTTTCAGGGTTATGTGGATCAAGTTTTCGTTCACAAAGACTTTTTTTTCTAACTTTTGTTGGGATAAGCCTTGCTTTATATCTTTAGCATACCCTTGTCCGTATGTTCAGGGCACCTACTATCCCAGCAATAACACTGTTCTCATGTGAGAATGCAGAAAGTTAGATTTTCATTATAAAACAGAAAATAGTACCTAAGATGCTCAGAGAATCATGGATTTTGAGGTAAACCAGACTTGGAGACCCTTCTTATCCCCTCTCATTTTAGAGATGAAGCTGAGAGAATTAAATAATTTCTTCTGGATCTCACAGCTAACTACCATCTAAGGCATGGCCTTCTGCCTCCAAGTCCAGCATGCTATCCAGTACACCAACTAATTGGTATATGGATTGCAGAAGAAAAGAAGTCATCCATTCCCCAGAATTCTGACTGATCATATACCCTTCTAAAGGAGATCCTTCCAAAGATACAGTCATAGGACCTAGAGTCGGCAGGAACCTTTAAGATCATTTAGTCTTAATGGTCTTAATTTACAGATGGGAAACCCCTCCCCCCAAGAAAAAAATCATGAGGTTCAAAAGGGACAGGAGTTTCGGAAAAAAGACACAAAACCAACAAACAGGAAACAGTAAAACTGGGGCTTGAAACTAAAACCTCTAACCCCAAATCCAGAGATCTAGCCACTGTCCTGTTCTGGTTGGAGGCAATATAAGTAGTAACTGGACAACACAGTGGATAGAACTTCACTCCTTGAGTCGGGAAGGCTCCTCTTCATCAGTTTAAATCTGGCCTCAAACATTGTCACCCTGGACAAGTCACTTAACCCTGTTTGCCTCAGTTTGCTCATCTGTAAAATGAGTTGGAGAAGAAAATGGCAAACCATCTCGGTATCTCTGCTAAGATAATCCTACTTGAAAAAGACCAAAATGACCCAACAACTCTAACAAAGTTAGTAGCCACCATCTTGTAGCCTTCATTTGACTTTCAGTTCACCAAGATTATTGAAAAAAGAAACTTTAGACATGTGTGACTGGGGATATGCACCTGGATCACCCTGACCTGTCTATGTCTCCCCTATTCTCAAGTTATACACAATGAAAGAAAGGAGTTAATGTCTCGATTTTATATTGTTTTCTTATTTTATGGAATAACAAGTTATATGTTATTTTCATACTAATTGGAAATTGTGTCAGACTTGAGCTTTTATAGGTGTAGGGGATTTCTGATGGGAAGACTCACTCCATCAATGCTGAAGGACACCTCCTCCACCATTTAAAGTCTAAGCATTGAGTATTAAAGTGATTTGCCTCAGGATCACACTGATAGTAAATTAGAGATGGAACTTCCATACAGAAAGGACCACAATCTAGTTTCTCTAATTTATTAAGTTATACTGCCTCTCTTCTTTTTTATTTAATAAAAAACATGTATTGACCTCTTATTCCTACTTATTTCCAAGCACTGTGCTCAGTAGTGGAGATAACAACTAAAGAAAGACTTTCAAGTTCACACTTGTGGGGAACACAGCACATTAGAGAGTTCAGCTGCTGCGTAAATGAAAAGACTTAATAGTCCTAAGTCCTAAAAGTCCCAAGAATGTATACCAGAAGGGCAGCTTTCAACACAAGCGGGCCTTTTTAGATTGTAAGTAGGTCAGATGATGGTAGGAAAACATCCCACTTATAAGTAGGGCTTACAAGTAAGAGAGGTGGCAAAGGCAGGAAGTCCTTAGGAAACAGAATCAGGTTTATTTCTCACTTCTATTATAATTGTGGTGCTAATTAAAATTGTACTTTCTCCAATCCTCAATCCATTTATTTATTTTTAATGTTCACTTTTGGTCATGGCTTATTTAAACTTTATGCTTTTAACCCAGTGCCCAGTACACTGTTCTGCACACTTATAATACTACATTAATTTAATATGCATAATATGATATATGATAATTAAATATAATATTTTGTTGCTGCTAGTAAAATACCCATCAGTGATCTTTATTAATGTTTCTGATCAATCTGCTTAGCAGAATGACTGTGGTTGAATGAATTTATTTCCAGTTATAACTCTCAATTTCAGCCAGTTGAACATAAACTCCTTAAGGTCAGGTTCAGCTTTAATTTTGTCTTTTCTTGTCATTCAGTTGTTCATTGATGTCCAAATCTTTGTGACTCCATTTGGGGTTTTCTTAAGCAAAGATACCGGAGTCATTTGTCATTGCCTTTTCTAGCAAACTAAGGCAAAAAGAGGTTAAGGGACTTGCCCAGGGTTACAAGCTAGTAAGTGCCTGAGGGTGGATTTGAACTCAGATCTTCCTGATTCTAGGCCTAGCTTTCTAACCACTGAGATACCTAGCAATCTTCTTTTATTTTATTTTACCTAGAATATGATAGATAATAAATATCTATGGAATTGGAATGGATTGAATTTTAATTAATCTGAGGGAAGGGAAGATTGGGGCCACTTTGGGAGCTCAGATGTACTTTAGGGAGAAACACAGATCCCTGACTTCTGATGATGATGTTCTATATCAGCTAGACAAAATGATTTTTTACAAGCATTAGGAGGTTATTTACTATCCAGTTTTCCTATCTCTTATTCCCCCTTGAATCAGTTACTTGTATATTTTCCCCCCATTAAAGTAACCATGAATTAAAAGTCTTCAACATTTCTGTGTCTCCTGCAACTGTATGCCAAAGGGATGTTAGAGGTCAGAGAGGCTAAACTCCCTCATTCTACATGTGAAGAAACAAGTTGAAAGGAGTTAAGTAATTACCCCAAGGGTATCTAGGTTGTACAGTGCCTAGGGCAAGGGGCCTGGATTCAAAAAGATCTGAGCTCAAATGTGACCTCAGACACTTATTAGATGTCTGAGCTAAAGACACTTTATAGCTAAAGACACTTTACAAAGTGCTTGGCACATAGCTGTGGCCTCAGACACTTCCTACTCTGGGCTACTTAACCCTACTTGCCTTGGTTTCTTCATCTGTAAAATGGGATGGGGTAGGAATTGTCAAACTGTGCCATGTCTTTGTCAAGAAAACTCCAAATGGGGTCACTAAGAGTCAGGCACAACTGAACAAAAAATTTTGTCCATAGCCATACAGCCATCAGAGCCACACAGTGATGAGGAAGTGAGATCTAATCCCAGACCTTCAAGACTCCCAGGTTGGACCACTAGCCACTCTATCATTGCCTCTCAAAATTTACCTAATTGAGTTGAGTTGACATTAGCAACAATCTGCTATTTTTACTATTTAGGAGTCATTTAACCTCTGACGCAAGTAAGTCAAGAGGAAGCTTGATGGGACAGAGTACCAGACTTGGAGTCAAGAAGAACGTAGTTCAAATCCTACCAGAGATACTTCCCAGCTGTGTCACCCTGAGTTAAGTCCCTTAACTTCTATCGACTTCAGTTCCATGATCTATACAAGGGAATAAGCATATAAAAATAGCCCCTAAATAATGGAGCTTGTGAAGGTTAAATTAGAGAATATATATAAAAATCTCTGCAAACCTTAAACTGCTAAAATAGACAACTCAATTCTTTGGACCTCAGTTTCCTCATTTATAAAATAGATAGTTGGACTAAATGACTTAATATCCCTTCCAGCTCAAAATCCACAATTATCTCTCTATATATTGAGACCTTATATACTGTCCAAGCATTAGGAACTTTAGGAACTCTATATTTTCTTTTCAGAAATGAAAACATCACTAAATAGAAAATCATAACTAAATAGAAAAATCATAAACAGAAGCAAAACAACATTAAATCCAATGATACGATCTTGGCAATTTAATCCTGTCTTCTAGGGAGCTTTGTGGTGCAGAGGATAGACCCACGGGCCTGGCAGGAAAACCTAAGTTCAAATACACCCTCAAATACTTAATAGTTGTGTGACTCTGTGCAAGTCACTGAATCTGTCTACCTCAGTTTCCATAATGGTAAAATGCTGATAATAATAGCAACTTCCTCCCAAGATTGTTGGGAGGATCCAATGAAATAATTTTTATAAAGTGCTTGGCACATAGTAGGCATTTAACAAATGATGGTTCTTTTCCTCCTTCCCTTCCTCTACAAACCAAAATAATAGAATATGGTACTAGTGACACCTTATCCCCAAGATCTAAGCTAGAACTTGGCACAAACAAAGCTTTTAATAAATATGTGTTGATTCAAGGAGCTGAATTTTGTGTGGTTTAATTCAATACACATACTGTTTGATATGAAAACTGTTGATGGGGATGAAGCTCTCAAAGATAGTTTTTTTTCTGAGAAAATTAAACACATCCAGGTAATCCATAGGGTAAAGAGAAAGTTAAGATTCTTGAGTTTGATTTTTTAAAAATATTCATATATTTGTATATGTGGGAGTTGACATGTCTTATACGCTTCGCATACAAGTATCACATGGGGCTAAATAGCAGAAATTACAAAATGTGTTCCCTTTAACTGTATCCATCCTCAGACACTTCCTAGCACTGTGACCCTGGGCAAGTCACTTGTCACTCTTTGTTTCAGTTTCCTCATCTGTCAAAAGAGTTGGAGAAGGAAATGGCAAACCACTCCAATATCTCTGTCAAGGAAACCCCAAATGGAGTCACAGAGAGTCAGACGTAGCTAAAAATGATAGAACAACGACTATATGCCTGAGTGCTACCAACACACATCAGCATCTGCATATCCTGGATCCTTGTAATTTTACAGATTGTTCCATAAAAGAATTAATATGGATTAGACATGGAAATTACATTTATCCAGCACTTCTTACATGACAAGCACTGTACTTAGTGCTTTACAATTCTTATCTCACTTAATCTTCAGATATTGGTGTCATTATCATCATCTCTGGCATTATTATTATTTTACAGATGAGGAAACTGAGCCAAACTGAGGTTAAGTGATATATTCATGGTCACAGAAGCAGTAAATATGTGATGCTGGATTTGAACTCAAGTCTTTCAACTCCAAAGCTGACACTATACATTAGCTACCATCTAGTTTTCCCTTCCCCACCTTCAAATTCGAGACAATTATATTTTTTTTAATTACTTTGTCCTTCAGTTGACCTTCCTGGTATAAATGAGATGGTTCTCAGATCTCCTAATTTTTGCATCAAAACCAATATTAATTCCATTCAGAGAATGAGGGCACAGATATACTCTGAATAAAATGTACAGCCTAAGTGGGGTGAGAATGAATGAACTCTACCTCATCTACAGTAACAAAGAAACAATCTCAAGCAAGGCTGACAAACTTTCAATTGTCTTAACTCTCCCTTGGCGACTTTCTTAAGAGCAAGCACTTTCACCTCCTAATTGCGCCTTTGAATTTTATGAATAATATTTAAGGGAAAAAGCATTCTTCCCCTGACCCTCTAACAATTCCAGCTTCCCTTTCATTCTAAATAGGGAGAAAAATTCTGTAACTAGGTCAATTCCCAGACTGGTCTCATGCGGTCCAGGATATACAAATCTCATTCGTCAGTATCCTGCCAGTATTTGATTCTCCAATCAATCAGCAAACATTTATTAAATACCTACTGTATACCAGACATGGTGCTAAGGAGACTCTTCTACTACCTTTCCCCTTCTGCTACCAAGCAAGCAAGTAAAGCCTGGGTCCTCTGCTTCCTTTCCCTCTTCACAACTGCCAGCAATTCTCTCAAGAATCTTTCTTCTTTCCATTGTTTAAGTTGGATTTTCATTACAAGTAGTATGCTAGATCACCCAGGGTGATCTGGGTTCAGATTCTGTCTCCTTTACTTACTAACTAGGTAACATGAGCAAATAAGTCATTTTACACCTCTGAGCCTCAGTCGTGTCATCTCTAAAATAGTGACAATAACACCTGTGGGACATACCTCACAGGATCATTATAGGGATCAGATGATATAGGTAGAATGTTTTGAAAACTGCTGAACATTATAGATAGACATAGATATGTGTATGTGTGTATATATATATGTATATATGTATATATACACAGATACACATTACACATTACATGTTTATTTATAGTTGGTTAATAACTATCCACTGGAGCAGGGGAGGGGACTTGAAGTTAGTAGACTATACATGAACAAGTAAGGAGCAGGCATCATGGTCTTAGAATTGATTTGAAAAGTTTTCGTCCCTGAGTTGACTATTAAGGAGGATCTCACGGGGGTGATGCATGCAGCCTGAGCAGGCTAATTTGCAGAAATCTATCCGTCTTAGGAAACCACCCCAAACAGCATGAACAGAAGGAACATAAGCATTGGATAGTACAGTACCTATTAACATAGGCATCTTCATTGGATTCATTCCCACAAAATTCTGGAAATTGTCAGTATTTTTTTTAAAGTTATGACAAGAATGTTGAAAGAATAAAAGACTGGATAAGGCAGTAAAGAGGATAAAAAATAGAACTGTGTCCCTTACCCCTGACCTAATGTTCTTCTGACTTAATACTTCAGGGAACACAGACACTAGACATAGATTTTGAGCCCATGGAAAAGAAAATTCTTGAGAGAAGATTCTTCTTCTTTTTTTAACCAGAAGTAAACAAAATGTATCCCCAAAACTAGAACACTCCATCAGTCTTTAATTTATTTGGTTTGTGGTAAAGGCAAAAGAAAGAGGGAAATCAGCGGTCATCCAGAAATTGCAAATATCATTTTCTAAAAAAGGATTTTGATTGGAGATAGGACTTTTTATCTCTTTAACTGTTTATGAACTATTTTTTCCTTAGAGGTAAAAATTTAGAGGAAGCGGATCCATTGTATTAAATTCTGATGTAGGTCACTTCTGATGGGTCAGTTTCTTCCTGAAATCCTATTTTAAGAGCATGGTATATTCATCTTTGCTCTTTCATTTTATTCTTGTTTCCACTCCATACTCTTCCTACTTCTTTATTTGCTTATTTTCGACCTTCTCAGCCTCAAAGATGTCTCCACCTTTCTGAGGGTGACTTCTCTCCTTTCCCCACTTTACTTTTCAGCTTCCTCTCCTCTTCCTCTATTAGAGCTTAAGTCCTTTGAGGACAGGAGCTGTCTTTCTTCTCCAGAGCTTAGCACAGTCAGTATCTGGCATATAAATGCCTGTTGACTAGACTTCTCTTGACTTGACATAAACACTTGAAGCCTCATGGTCATGTTTTGCTTTTCCCTTCAAATAGTCCCTTACACGTATTCTCATTCTGAAGTAAAATGGAAAGATAGTTGAATGTGGAGTCAAGAGAAGCTGAGATTTAATCCTGCCTATACCACTTACCATCTTTACAATCTTGGTCAAGTCTCATAACCTCTCTTGGGCTCAATTTACTCACTAAATGATCTCTGAGGTTCCTTTAGTTCTAAATCTTAGAGTGCTTTTAATTGGCCTTAAGAACAATGTTCTTATTCGCAGCAGATGGAACTACAAATCTTCACCAATTTTAACCAAAGGGTAATAACATCAATTTGAGTACACTAAAGCTAAATAATATAATTAAAAGAAAACGAATTTCATTAAATACCAAACCAAAAAAATCACCTTTAGAAAAATGAAAGGTATATTATGAAGAATATTTTTAAAAACACATGACTTTCCAGTCACTTTAGGTATTAAATGTAAGGCCTAGCAAAGGTGGGGGGGGGGGTTCCTCAGGGGCACATATGGCACTCTAGATCTTCAAGTATAGCTCTTTGACTGAATCCAAACATCGCAGAACAAATTCCCATCATTAAAGGATTTGTTCTGTAAAACTTGGACTCAGTCAAAAGGCTGCACCCAAGGAATTATAAGGTCTCAAGGCCACAGGGTCACCATTCCTGGGCTAAAGGAAAAACTTATGAGGGTTATCATTAGAGAGATTTCATGCCTAAATTAGGGTTCTTAAGCTGGGTCCTAGATTCTTTTTAAGTTTCTGATGACTATATTTCAAAATAACTTCTGTCCTTTACAATCTTATGTATTTTATTTTAAGCAACATTCTAAGAAGTGATCAGTAAGTTTCATCAGATTGACCCAGGAGTTCATGACCCAAAACAGGCGAAGAACTCCTTATTTAGATGATTTCTAAGTTGCCATTAAATTTGGATCCTATATTTCTACTTGTAAGTACTGGAGACAAATCAGAAGAATCATCTTTCACATCTTGAAGAGATTTTCCCCCTTCACTCTGGTGGAACAGGCTGTTCTTGATTCTGTCTCACAAAAAAGTTGTAGTAAGGATCAACTGTGGAAATATTTGTATTATAATGCTTTGAAAATCTTAAAGCCCCATATAAAACAGACTATTGTTGCTAGTAGTATTATTATGGACGCACAGGCATCTTCAGCTAGCCTCTTCATGGTAAGTGCCACAGGCTAGCTAAGAAAACACAGCAGCAGCATGAATTAAAAATCCTCTTCAAAGCATGTGAGAGGCAATATTCCGGAGAACATGGTAGAGAAAGGAGTCTAGCTCTTGTTCAGTCAGAAGACCTATTCAAATACTGCCTCTGGATTATTTGGAATAGACCCAACTCGTGACCTAGGATAAGTCATTTTATTCCTCTGTTTCCTCATCTATGAAAGGAGAGGGGTGAACCTGGTGGTTCCTGAATTTATTTTATCTCTAGAGCTAGATTCTTAAAAATGGAAATATACAAGAAGATTAAATTATCGAATCTATGCTATAGAGATGTTATTTCAAAGGAAGAAAATGACCTGTGTTTACAAAAATGACCATAAGAGCTGTGTCTATAATATCATCCTTGCTCCCCCCCAAAAGAAACAACTACAAAAACTTACATGTCTAATGATCGAAGAAGAATTCTTAATAAATCATGCTGTATTGACATGGTAATATTTCAATGCCGCAGTGAGGCACAGTTAGATGGAAAGCTAAAAAGACTTGGAACATGGTCCCAATGACTGACTACCCCCTAGTTTGGTAAATACAAAGAGACTCAAATTCATCACTAGTTGATCAATTCTTTGGCCATGATGACTCATGAAGTAAAGAAAAATACCAAATGCCCATCCATCCTATGCAGCCCCTTTACCTTTGTACTGTGATAGTAGCAGAAAATTGAACCAAACAAGGCACAGAGTTTGGCTTTATTTTTTATGATTTTTTTTTAAAGACCATCTCTGCATGTGTACCTCACTACCAGTGTTGTAAATGTGAGAACTCTGTCCAACAATGATCAAGTTATTATGCTACTGAATGAAGCAAATCTAATTAGTACTGGCATTTTTGCTACCATAATATGAAACCAGAGGTGTAAAGAGTGTTTTCCCTAAGATGCTTCAAAGGTTCTCCTCAGAGATGTGACTAAAGGAAAGTAGCAGAATCAATTTCATTTGGGTGCAAAACAAAAAGAAGTGTCATTTTGCAAGATCCTGGGTCACCTTATGATGAAAATAAACCAGAAGATAACCATAAAGCTAACTGCAGTTTAGCAACCAAACAGTGAGCCTGGTTATGATCTAAGTGCCTACAATGTACTAGACACAGTTCTAGGCTCTGTGATAAAAGTGAAGGTAGTTCCTACCCTCAAGGAGCTCACATGCTATTGAAGGGGCTTCATTTCTACATAGTAGCACATACAAAATAAATATGGAAGAATGGGAGTATTGAGAGAGGCTTCATTTGGAGATAGTATTTGGCTTGAGCTTTGAGGAAAACTATAGATTATCTGGTTTATATGCTAAAAATCAATTGAAAAGAGGAAGCCTTGTAACAAAGTAGATAGAGTGCAAGACTTAGGAGTCAGGAAAACCTGAGTTCAAATCCCATACCTGAAATTTAATTGTGTAACCCTGGGCAAGTCAATGTTTCTCAGCCTCAGTTTTTTCACCTGTAAAAAGGGCATAATAGTAGCATCTACCTGAAAGGGTTGTTGTGAGGCCCAAATGAAATAACCAATGTCGAATGCTTGCCAGTCATAAAGTGTTATATAAATGTTAGCTATGAATAATTAAATTCTGGTACAGCTATGTGATGCAGCAGATAAAGTACTGGGCCTGGAGTCAGGAAGACCCAGCTTTCAGAGTTCAAATCTGGTCTCAGACACTTACTAGCTGTGTGATCCTGGGCATGTCAATTAACCTGTTTGCCTCAGTTTCCTCATCTGCAAAATAAGCTGTAGAAGGAATGGCAAAGCTTTCAAGTATCTCTGCCAAGGAAACCCCAAACGGAATCACAAGGAATCTGACATGACTAAATCAAATGAACAGTAACGGAGAACGAAGAATTCTGTCGTAAAACAGTGAACCACTATTGCCAGAATTTCCAGAGTTATCACTTCTTATTTTTGATGGCAGTGTTACCACTGTATTTTTTATTCTATCACCTCCGGACTCAATGACCCACACAAGCAAGTTTAAATGACAATCAATAGAATGATGGTTGGAAAATGATCAAGATGAAATCTCTGCTTGAAATAATGCCAAATTAAAGACACAAAAGGAACATTTTCTGATCTCTCAAAGAAAGGAAGACGCCAATAGAATGGAAATTGATGAAACATTCAAAAAATGGAATATGTATGTCATATGTATCTATTTATGTATATATGCATGTGTATATACACACATATTTACAAATACATATGTATATGCATATATGTCTACATATATGTATGTGTACATATAGAAACCTATATACATATCCACACGTGTGTTTGTATATGTATACATACAAGTATATATGGATGTGTGTATACATATGCATGTACACATACATGCATACAGAGAGGGAGAGAGAAGGTGGAAAGAGGTGGTAGCAGGAGAGAAAGCAGGAACAAGGTCCCTAAGGACATAAAGAATAGATGAAAATGCCCCAACTCTTTCTTTTCCCCTCATGCTCATTGCTTTGGATTATTTAAAAATCACACTTAACTGACTTTAAAAAAATAACAAAGCACAGAAGTGCCTTAGCTACAGGGTTCAAAGAAAATTAAGGGGAAAGGAAATCCAGAAGTTCGGATGCCAGCAAAAACCTCAGTAGTTTGACTGTGATAAATGCCTAGTTTCAAATGTTTTTTGAGAAGGGAAGGGAAGAGGGAGGCCATTTTCTTGCCTATATTTTGTCCCTGCAGAAGCTTCCAAATAAGAGCTTTTTCATCCTCTTCTCACTTGACATATTAATTTCCATGTCCTATAAATATATATACACACATGGCAGTTCCTTTAGCTACACATAAAGTTTTTGGACAAAGTTATTCTGCAGGTGAAGAATAATTCGACATTGTACTTGGTATGTGCCTGGGGTCAAAAGAAGTGGTTAATGTGTTCCCTGGCTCGCTTCACTATGCTTCATATTAATAAAGCTATACACCTGAACAGCAACTTGGGAATTATCCTGAAGATCAAAAGTCCTGGCCCTACCATTCAAAGTGAGCTGTCCTTGATTGCCCACCCTATAATGGGTTCCAACATGGCTCAGTTGAAGCATTGAGTGTGGTTTCATGACGATAAACTCAGAAATGAAGACTAAAGCTTTGTTGAATGACATCAAAAATATTCTAGTTAAAGATATATGGCTAACGCATTCATAGTGCTGCCTTGAAATGGGCATATTCAAATGTGTTAAACATACAAAAATCTAGAAACTTTCTTGTTTTACAATTTAGCATTCTGTCAATAAAAAAAGAAAAAAGCTAGGGCAAAAAAAAATAATAGAAACATTTCCATTCATCTGAAAATAGCTTAAAAGGCCTCTAAACCCTCCTAACAGCAAAGGAGCTTATATACAAGAGCTGGCAACTTTCCCCAATTTGACCCATGGACTTAAATAACTACCACATCAGCTTAACTGGACTTTAAAGGAAGAAAGCAGTCACCTAAAGGTAGTATGTAATCCACTGGACATGGATCTTGTAAGCTCCATACACAATGGAGCAGTAATCAAAGTATATCATGGTGGGTGAATCGTTTTAAAGGGTTTATTAAAGATAAAGAGAACCTACCTTAGGCTAAGCGTTAACAGCTGCTCCTTCGATTTCAGCAGGTCCCCTACTTTAAAACTAGCACAACCCAAGAAGCTCCGCTGGAATTGAGGGGGGGGGTGAGAGAGAGAGAGAGAGAGAGAGAGAAACATTATTAATTTTCAGACTCTTTTTGAGCCACAATCATATAAAATTCATCTTTGGAAGCATGTAAGAAATATCACTTTGGAACCTGACTTGATCTATTATCCTGCCAAACATATCCATAGATCACAGACACACTTATTGACTATACTATTAAGCTCAATTTGGGGTGGTAGGAATGTATCTTTTTCATTAGAAACAAATAGTTGAACAACCTGTGGGATGGAGATCTAGAAATGCCCAGCCTCCAGGAACTTTTAGTTTCTTCTTCCCCCTCTTTGAGAAGTAGGGAACTTTGAGTTTTTACCAATCCCCTGTTTCTTCTTGCTATGAGGATTCCTCAAAATCCTTCCAGCAGCTGCAGCAGTAATGGCTTTGTACTCCAGTTAGAAACCAATTGGTGAGTTGGAGTTATTTTTATGTGAGTCTCTGTAAGTTATAAATAGAAATATTCTATCCTCTTCCCCCATCCCCCATTTATAGTAATGTTGTTAAGCATTCATTTCCTTTGTTATTTCTGTATTAGCATGGAACAATTTCATTCCAACACAAATAAAAAGAATTTTGCTCATCCAACTGCATTTTGTACAATTGCTGTTTTGACCTGACATAATACATGCCGACTATCTACTGCTATTAGCTTCCACAGTCCTCACCTCATAATGTGAAGAATAAATCTCTAAATTGTTTTTTCTTCAGAAGAAAACCTTTCATCTTCCTTTAATATACCGCTTACCTTGGATCCCCAAATCACATTATTAAGGCATACAACAAAGAGTCTCTCATTCCCTCATCACGGTTAAGATACAAACAAGAAAACTCCAATCTACTGTATTACCTATTCTATTAATATCTTCCATCTTGCAACATATTACCAGAAGTCAATGCTGCCTTCTTGACATAATTCTTTCTCAGCTCTCTTTCCTCCCTGGATGGACATGAGTAGGGGAATGGACTTCAAGAAAACTATTTGATTCTTTTAGAGAATGGAAGACAATATCAATAGAAAAGTTTGCTATAATTCAGGGAATCTGACAAACATGATGGAAAGGAATAATCTAACATAGAAGACCCAAATGGGGAGACATTCTCACACACCAAGAGGCTGATATGTTGAGCAGCAAGTGTTGGGAAGTCAGAACAGAGAATGGACAAAAACTGGGCACTTATAGTTGAAGGAAAAAATTGGATCTATTAGCTGTGAAAAATTGACCTAAGGGAGAAAGATGTAAAAGGGTGACCTCCCTCTCCAATTTATCTCATGTGATTATGTTTAACTGATCTGATATTCCAACCTCTACAGTTCCACTCTCTGTTTTCAATTAGCCTTCTCTTGGGTCTCCATTTATTAATATTGTCCTCTATGTTTGAAATGGATCCCTCAAACGTCACTTGGTGAACCTTCCATCTCCAGGAGAGAGTAAGCTTTCCCTCTTCAGATAGTTCAGAGAACTTGGCTTGGATGTCCCATTTTTTCTTGCATCCTAATTATATGCTCACTTATTTCCCCACCCCCTTCCTCCATTAGATTATAAGGTGCATAAGAAAGAAATGGAAAATATTCTAAACACAGAAAAGAAGCAACACAACGTGGTTTTTCTCTTGCATAGCCCCCTGGATTCTAAATAAGTTCACCTATTGACCTAGCTGTATAGCCTTTCCACAGCAGCTATCACAGCATCTCACTGCAAGGTGAGAACTCCAATATACTCAGAGCTAATTGACACTGTTATTGTGGAGAGAGTAAAACCTTGGCAGCCTGCCTTAACATTTGAGACCCTTATCTTGGGTCCCCAAAGAAAAGCCACAGGTTGACTTGAACTCCAAAGAAAAGTATCAGAAAAGCAGAGGATGTATGTAACTTTATTATAAAATGGGGAAAAATTCAGACTGCCTCTTGAAGGTACGAATGGTTGAGGAGCAGCTGGTGGGCATCTATAAATGTTGTCATAGGAATGCAAGGCACTGGCTAATCCAAGCAATAGACAGGCCAGTCTGGAATGCAGTAATGAGAGACTCCCAGGGTGGGTGCTTCCAAACAGCAACACTACGCCAACATATTCTAAGGCAGCTTTGCAAACAGCCACAGGAACTGACAGCAGGGAAGGCTGTAGTCAGGTGATAGAGCAAAATCTGCAAAGTCTAGGCTGTATGGAAGACTGACACTACATAGCTTTCTTTCTAACCATGGTTATTGGTGGGGGGATGGTAAACCATCAAGAAAGACAGAGAGCTTGACACAAAACTTAATATCTCTACCCAAAACTGTAAATGGTACTAAAGTACTATGTCATGGA
Source organism: Bettongia penicillata ogilbyi (assembly GCA_023548195.1). Taxonomy (NCBI): domain Eukaryota; kingdom Metazoa; phylum Chordata; class Mammalia; order Diprotodontia; family Potoroidae; genus Bettongia; species Bettongia penicillata. Next base: position 2,142,819 of record JAJHZJ010000494.1, read on the forward strand.
ACTCTTTCAGACCAAAGAAGGACAATAGTAGGATCACAAATAATGAACTGGTGTCTATCTAATTCAGAATAAGAATCTAGGGTCTAGAGCTGTGGATAGATTTTTAATAGGTTCGTGATTTAAATATATATATATATATATATACACATGTACATATACATATATATACATATATACTTTTAAACTTATTTATTTATACTTAGCTTTCAATATTCAATTCCATAAGTTTTTGAGTTTTTAATTTATTCTCCCCCCTTCACCCCAAGATGGCATGCAATCTAAAAAAATTTTTTTGATAGTTGTATTTCAATGTAATTTGCAATCCACTAAAAAAAATTCATGTACTTTAAAACATTATTCTAAGGAATTACATACTTCACAAGATTGTCAAAGGGGTCCATGACATGCACAAGAAAAATTAAAATCCCTGATCTGGTCCAACCATCTAATTTTTCAGAAGAGGAAATTGACCTTGAATATAAATGACTTGACTGAGATTACAATGCAAAATGTGGCAGTATCAGAATTTGAACTCAAGTCTTTCTACAGTACTAATGCCACCTTTAAAATGTTGATGATTCTATAAATAAAAATGATGAACATAAGCCATTGTTTGTTTAATTCTTGAAAGTATATAATGAAGTTTTACCTGTCTTATATCACTGAATTCTCATAGCAGCCATGATGCAGACAGGTCACCTATCACGGTTATCATTTCATGGGTGGGGAAACCAAAGTTTAGAAAAATGCTAAGTGACTTTCCCATGGTGAGAGAACTGGTATAGAGGGATTAAGTTGGGTCTTGAACCCATTTGACTAATATGGCAAACGGTGACCTGAATTTGAAGACAGGATGTGAGTTCAAATAATAGGTCTGTTACTTATTTCATGTGTAATCTCAGGAAAGTGACCACCTCTGTGAAGGTACCACTGTGCCTTAGTTGTTTCATCTCTAAAATGAGGGTGGGCCGGTAGCCAGCAACCCCTAAAGTGCCCTCCTATTCTGAATCCTATAATTCTAAGTCTAGTGCTCTTTTCATTATACCAGATGGAGCAAATCCAGCTCTGATTTTTGTTTTTAAAAAACCACATTCAGCCAAACAACTTGGGGGTCTATGTGTGTGCTATTGTATGACATCAAATAATTAGTTTCCCTCCTTAAGTGATTCTACTGGCTCTGTATAGATATGATTTCACTTTGAAGCAAGCACTCCTGTGATTTTTGGAAGGGAAAAAATCAAAATGAAAGCAGAAAATCCTGCACCACGGGCTGAGACAAAATTAGACATCCATTCCAATGTGCTAAGGGCTCATTATAAAATTACAAAAAGCAAGTGAAAAGATCTTCCTCTGTGTTGGAGAGCTGGATTTCTATGAGACACATAAGATAAGGCAGATGATGAAAACTATATATCACTGAAATATCACCCTTCTGGCATAGTATTTTAAAAATATAAGCATTATTCTAAAAGGAAAAGCTCTTAATTTTATTAAGAGTAAAAAGCAGTTAGGATTGTCAGTAATGCTTGGATTGACAGCTTGAATTAAAGCATGCTTTCTTAGGCTTATTCTTTTCTCTACAATTTTGATGTTGGCAGCACATGGAGACCAGAGCCTGAACTTGAATTCCAGCTGGGTGACCATGGAGAAACAACAGCTTCTTCGAGACTCAGTTTCCTCCTCTGAGAAGGAGATGGAAAGATGAGACAGAGGATGTAGAGATACACAAAGAAGGGGATGAGAAAGAGAAAAAGGTAGGAAAGAAAGGATTTGAGAGAGACGGGGTGGGAGAATATAGAAACAAAGAGAGTCAGGGAGAAAAAAAATCTTGCAAAGACTTGGGTTCCAAGACCAATTATGCTGTAGACTATATGTATGTCCATGTCCATGTTACCTCACCTTCAGAGAGGTTTCAGTTTCCTTATCTCTAAAATCAGGAGATTGGATTTGAAGGACCTTTCCTGGGCTTTGGTTTCTTCATCTACATGAAGGGGAGGGGAGGGAGGGAGGAAGGTGATGACGGATGCTAACCTTCAAGGGACCCGACACTTCTGAATACTCTGATTCTATGAAATCCCATCTCAGCTCAAACTCAAATTAGTTTGTATGAAAAATCCAACTAAAACCTGAGTGAAAATATATTTCAGTGGCAGGTGTCAAACTCTTTTCCTTCGGATCATCTATATGTCTGCCGCACACCGCAGTCTTGCCTTTCCAGGACTCTCACAATTATCCTCTGCCTTTAAGGACTTTGTAGCAGATGAACATTAAATTGCCTGATGCACAATTTCGATCACTCACCTGCTTGGAGAATAATATCAATTCTGAGAGAGGAAGAGGGAGACATCTGCCTCATTCTATGACCTCTCTCTGTGAGGGGTGTGCAGATAAATAATTTATTCTACTGGCCCCATGAAGTGGAGTCAGAAATACTTAAGTTGCTCACTAAGACTGAACTCAACTACAGCCCAGCCTTCAAGTACAGTCAGGGCTTTGATGATTCCCTGGGTAAGCCCCAAACCAAAATGAGAAGTCTTAGAATCAGAGAATTAAAGAAGATTCCTTGGGGAGTTCAGCCTCCTTCATTTTATAGGGGAAGAAAAGAAGACCCGAGAGTTGAAGGGACCTGAAGTTCAGGTACCAACTAATAGAGGAAGCTTTTTGTGACTGACACCACTGTCTATGTTTTTACCATTCCTGAAATTAGTTTCTCTCACTTTATATTAATTCAGCTGTGTGGCTGCTATTCTCTTTAATAGAATATAAGCTCCTTGAAGGCATTATTTTTTTTCCATTTTAAAAACTCCTCTTCACTTCATACAGTCCTTGCACATAGTAGAAACAATGAACATTTGTTAGATTGAACTGAATTGCTCTAGGTATCTCAGGTCGAGTCAAGCACAGATTCAAACCTGGTACTTCTAAGAATCACATGCTTTCCCCATCCCATGCCACAGCATTTTCTATTACATAATCTGTTACTTTATTTACTGTCTGGTCTCCTTTAGTTTTACAGATAACTTTTTTCTTGGCAAAGCACTCCATGAATATATATTCCCTAATATTTGCATTGACCTTACCTAAATTCATCATTTTCCTACCCTCTCTCCAAGCCAACTTTACTTTCTTTTTCTATTGCCAACAGAATTTAAGGATGGGAGATAGGGAGCAGACCTGTGTAAGGAATTCCCAGAGGAGGAAACTCTCTTTACCAATGCATACTGACACCCTTGCTGAAATTTATAATCTCTATAGCATTTGTCCAAGGTCCTGGACACAGGAGGTATCAGAGGCAAAATCCAGAATCTCAAAATATACCTAAACATGAACTCTCTGTGTTAGTCAATCAACAGAGACTCCTTGTAAACTAAACAGACCAATAGCTCAACTACCAGGAAATCCTTTAGCCATCACAGCTCAGTTATCCAGCTCAGATGATAACTAGTAAAACACAGGGAAAGTCAACCTCAGCAGCCAAAGAGATGTCAAAAAGGCCATGCATAAAAGTTTAAATTGGGGCAGCTAGGTGGCACAGTGAGTAGAGCACCAGTCCCCAAATCAGGAGAGCCTGATTTCAAATCCAGCCTCAGACACTTGACAATTACTTGCGTGACCTTGGACAAGATACTTAAACCCAACTGTCTTGCCCCTCCTCTCCAAAAAAAAGAAAGTTTAAATGCTTCTAGTCAATAGAGAGTGTCCTTCAAGTTTATTCACAGTTGGGATAGGTACAATGCTACCAAGCAGAGTGACCTGATTTCCCAGAAGTCTGAAAGAGTTACAAGGAAGTGTTGGCACTCTAACAACAGATTTCAGTGAGAAGGAAGTGCAGAACCTAAAATAAGCAGCCCTCTGGTGCCGTAATGGAATAAATATACATACATCTCTAGATTAGACCTTGAGGAAAACAAGATATCACAGCACAGAACTGGAATTAATATTTTGTTTAAAGGAACAACAGAGGACATCTCATGCTACCCATGTTCTAATAGAAATCTCTTCCACAATCTTGTGAACAAGTACTGTAGACCCTCCAATGATAGAAAGCCAGTACTGCCCAAGAAAATCCATTCCATTTTAGGACAATTTTAAACATTTGGAAGTCTGCATTTACACTGAGCTGAAATCTACCTCTTTATACCTACACATTGTGCCTAGTTCTTCCCCTTTGGGTCATATAGAAAAAGTCTAATCCTTCCTTCACATGACAGCCCTTCAAACATTTGAAGACACATACCACGATTCAATCCTTCAAATCTTGTTTTCTCTAGAATACACTTTCCCACTTCCTTCAGCCATTCCTCATCCTCATGTCCCTCACTTGTCACTATCACAGAGGACCCTCTGGTAGGTTCCATTCTGGCAATGTCCTTTCTAGAATGTGGTATCCTGAACACCCAGACCTAGTCGGACCAGAGGAGAGTACCAATAGACTATCACGTTCCTCAAAAGTCTCTCATAACGTTCTTTGGTTGCCAAGATGTGCTAGTGAATTCATAATGAACTTGCAGTCCAAGGCAGCATTAATAGATACTAGGACTACAAGGAAAAAATGTCCTCAAAGAGTTTCAATAGTCCTAGAGGATATTTATATAAAATATATGCATAATACACGAGTATGTATATGAAAATATAGAGAGAAATAAGAGATGGAGAAGGGAGAGAATTCAGGTAGAGTGTGATCCAGAAAGGCTTTATGGAAGAGAAGTTGATTAAGCTGAGCCTGGAAGGGAACTAGGGCTTCTGGGAGGTGGAGGTGGGAGGGAGGGGACTTCCAGTTTTGCAGGACAGGAGAGCAGCCTATGCAAAGCACAGAGGTGACAGATGTCAAATAGCAAACAGAAGAACCCAGATAGAAGGTGGAGTGTGTGAGTAGTAGTAAAATACAATCAGCCTCAGACAGGCTGGAGCCAACTCATGATGAGGTGGGAGGGCATTCCAAACATTGGATAAGCAAGGAAAGGGCAAGGGATATATGTTTAAGGGGAAGAGTAGATCGATTTGGCTGAAACAAAAGCTAGGCAGAGAGGGGAAAGGAGAAGGGGTCTGTGTGTAGTAAACCGAGGCAGGGAGGGAATCTGATCTCTGGGGAAGACTCTCTAGCTGTGTTTCTGGGCTTACGATTTTCTCTCCCTAGACCAGAAGGCTCCTTTTCCTTGGTAGTATGGCACATTCTGGTGCAGTAGAAGCATGCCGGGGTGGGGGGAGTCCAGAACTGTCCATCTCCTGACTCTCCACACCAGTGATTAAGCAGCAGGCAGTGGAAATGATCAGAGTCACCCCAGCCCACATCTGCAATCTCCCCAGACTCTGACTGTTGCAGGAATCTGGCCTAGGAAGCAAGTGTGGGTTGCCTGCAGGGTAATTTATGGCACTACTCCTGGCCAGCTGGACCAGCTTCTGTGAGTACTCACTTGGAGATGGATTTCCAAGAGACAAGACATGAATTCAGCATAATTCAGGAATCACTGCGCCAGCTCCCACCCTGTTAATTGAACTCCATCACATTTGTCAGCCCCTAGGCATAGAGCCAGAAAAGATGGTAACAATTAGGTTGGGAATGTCTGTGTACCCTGGGAGGGCTAAGAAATACTTACACCAACATCTGACCGTGGCTCCTTGTTCTCAGGCAGGACACTGGTGCGGACCTGGGGGGTAAAAACAAACAGACCTTTATTTTCCAGGTAACTTTAAGAAGTAAAAAAAAAAAACAAAAAAAAAAACAAAAACCAGGTGCTGTATTCCAAGTCTTCATCTGGTATCTGTTCAGCCTCTCTGTTTAATCATTAATGGGTCCACCTTTGGGTGCTGCTCACTCTCCAGACCTGTAACGTTCCCTCCTCACAGTGCCTCCACTTGTTTTCTTTTCCACTGTTAACAGAGCCCTTATAATCAGGCTCACCTCTCCAACATGAGGTCCCTGGGAAAGTGAACTCGTACAGGGAATCACTTCCCAGCTTTCCTGAAGAGCAAGAATTATTCAGATCGAAAGGAAAAAATCATGAGTATTATAGAAAAGAGATGGGGGAGGGAGTCCATGGGGAAAGAGTGGAACGTATATACGTGTACTGTCTTCCAGACAAATGTAGAGACTCACATGGCTTCCTCACACCCCTTTCTTTCACGAACATTATAAACTATAATCTCTATCCTTTCATTTCAAGCCTGAATAAGAAAGAAATTCAACACAATGTGATTCAACATGTATTTATTTACTAAGCACCTATATACCAATGCTGAGTACACAAAAACAAAAATGAAAATAACATCTACTTACATCCTTCCGGTAGGGGTGGAGGGTGTGTGTGTGTGCGTGTGTGTGTGTGTGTGTGTGGTGAGAGGTATGGCAGTAATCATTGGGAAAATGAGGAAAGACCTCTCGTAAGAGAGAGCACTTTCCCTGAGCCTTGAAGGGAGGGGAAGGATTCCAAGAGACAGAAGTCCCAGACTTGGGGACAGTCTGTAAAGGCAAGGAGGTGAGAGGTTCAATGAGATGGAAAGGAAGAAGAAAATAAGCTTATTTGATATGACCTTAGAGTACATTAGAGGAAGTAATGTGTAAATCCACCTGAACATAGCTGGGAGCCAAACTGTAAATGACTTTACAAGCTGGGCAGAGAAGTTTATGTTTAATCCCAGAAGCAATGGCCTGTCATTGAAGCTTCTAGGGTAAAGGAGAAATATAATCGTAGCTTTTCTTTGGGAAACAATCTGACAGATGTGTAGAGTGAGTAAATGAATTAGCATTACATACTAGGCACTGTACTAAGTGCTGGGTTTATAAAAAGAGGCAAAAGACGGTCCCTTCTCTCAAGGAGCTCACAATCTAATGGGAGAGATGACTTTCAAACAAATATGTACAAAGGAAACATATATAGGATAGAGGAACGGTTCCCTGGCGAAGGCTTGATTTTAGCTGGAACATGAACGATGACAGGAGGCAGAGATGAGTAGAGAAACCATTCTAAATATGGGGAATAGCCAGAGAAAATGTCTGGAGGCAAGAGATAGAGTGTTTATGCATGGAACAGCGGGAAGACTAGTGGCACTAGACCAAAGTGTACATGGCAAGGAGTACGATGTAAAAAGATTGGAAAGGTTGAGGTGGGGAGAGAATTAGGGGGAATGGGTTTAGTTTATGAAAGACTTTGAACACCCAATAGAGGATTTTGTACTTGATCCTGGAGTTGATAGAGAGCCATTGTAGCTTATTAGGTCTGATCATCACTTTGGTGGCTGAATGGAGGATAGATAGGAGTGGGGAAGGTACTTATGACAGGTGGATCCATCCAAAGGCTACTACAACAGTCCAAGCACAAGGTGGTAAGGGCCAGCATCAAAGTGGTGGCAGGAACAGAGAAGAAAAATAGGATAAAGTGGAGAAGGGAAAGACTGAAGGGAAATCAATTAGGATGATATTGCCATATGAAATTCTGGTGATGGCTATGTGAACAGAGATAAAGGAATTGAGCTGGGATTAAAGAAAAATAATCTCACAATTACCATATTAAGAGGATAACCTATTGCCCAACCCACACAGAAATAAGTACTGTATGTTTGAAATGATCAGAACAACTTGATTGATAGGTGCTTTCCTAGATATATACTCCCTCTCCGGATAGCATTCTCTCTACCTAGGGAAAAAAACCCAAAAAACTAAAGTTCCAAAAAGGAAGGAATGATGACCCTTCTTGATACAATAAAGATCTTCGAAGAATGAACAACTCGGACACTAATGTTAGTCTACTATGAAATGGTAAAAGAATAGGAACCAAAATAAAACATCTGGAACAAAGGATAATATATAGAGAAATAACAGAAAGAACATCTAGACTGTCTGTATGTGCAGTAACGCATGCCATCTTGTGGCATCTTGAGACTTGGATCTTTGATAGACAGAAAGAACCTGCCTTTCTCACATTCAACAAAATATGGTCAAATCTAGCAACACATTTCAATAATACAGCAATGCTGATTAAGTTCTTACTACGTGCAAGGCACTGAAATAACAATTGACATTTACATAACGTTTTAAAGTTTAAAGAATGTTTTGAATGCATAATCTTATTGGAACCTCATGAAGAAGTAAAATGATAGAACCAGAGACAGTGATGGAAGGAAGTTCAATGAAATCTAATGCAATGTCTTTGTTTTATCCATGAAGAAGAAATGGAGAACCCAAGGAGGTTAAATATCTTGCCCTAAGACACCCAAAGTCAGGGCAATGATTGGAACCCAGGGCCTTTAAGGCAAGATACAAATTTCTTTCAACATACCACACTATCCTTACTTAGCATGTTATCCTCACTCAATAAATGGAAACCGAGGCTAAGAAAAGTTAAATTATTTCCCTATGGCCATATAAATAGTAAGTTTTAGAGAACAGATCTGAAGCCAGGCTTTCTTAACTCCAAATCCAACCTTCTATCTACTAAATGACATAATCTTCATATAATTCTCATGGAATTTTATTCATACTTTTCTTGTTGCTCAGTTATTTCAGCCATGTCTGACTCTTCATGACCCTATGTTGGGAGTTTCTTGGCAAAGATACTGGAATGGTTTGTCATTTCCTACTCCAGGTCATTTTACAGATGAGGAAACTGAGGCAAACAGGGTTAAGTGACTTGCCCAGGATCACACAGCTAGTAAGGGTCTGTGTCCAGAATTGAACCCATGATAATAAGTCTTCCTGATTCCAAGCTCAGTACTCTGTTCACTGTGTCCCCTTGTTGCCCTGTTCATAACTGGAAGGCATACTACCAAAACATTTTTTATTCCCAAGTAGGAGGTCATGAATGAAATTTAGTGAAATTGTTTGCTCAGATCTTTTCTTACCTAGAAGGGATCTTAGAGCTGGACCCAGTCCACAACTTTTTACAGATAAGCAGACAGAAGCCTAGAATGACACGGGAGTTGACTAAGGTCACACGGATATGTAATCAGCAGAGAGATATTTAAGTAACTTCATATCATTCTACATGAAGTTTGCTTAAGGGACTTCAGATTATGATAGTGGAGATGAGACTTGAAGGACATCTAATAACAGCTTTCAAGTATTTGAAAGGTTATCATATGGAAGATGGATGGTTTTGTTTTACTTTGTCTCATGAGGCCAATCTAGAGCAATGGATAGTCATTGCTGAGACAGATTTAGATTTAATATAAGAAAAAAAACACAACACAACCATCAGCACCATCTAAAATTTCAAAGAATCTAAAATTTGCCTTGGGAAGAAGAACCCCCTACCCACACCCCTGCTTACTATAGGTCTTCTGACCAAGTCAAGGACAGAATTGAGGGAGGGCTCTTCTTGGGTATGTTAGATGAGATGGCCTTTGAGGTCCTTTCCAACTTTGCTTTTTTTTTTATTTTGGGATGGATAGGAGGGATGTGTCTTCTCCTCTCTACTTCATGGTCATTCAGCCAAGTACTATGTCCTCCTGGAAGATTATAAACTAATGCATTTAGTGGATAGTGTTACATTATCAACAATTCCAATCTAGCCCAGGCATTATCTTCTGGAGTCTCAAAATTGTTCCTTTCCTAGTCCTTCTTCTTCTAAAGTGCACCTCATCCCCTTCATTTCTGTTTCTCCTAGTGGTAGAAACTGAAAGAAGAATTAACTTGGCATTCCATCTACTCTCTACATGCCTTGGCAATGACTAACATCCAAGCCTTATTACTCCCACTTCTCAGAGCCTAGCGCTGCCTTTAAGGTTTAACTTCAAATTAAAGCTCCTGATTCTCATTCTGTCTCCTAATTTATAGAGCTTTCTCCCAACCTAAATTTCATTCTACTTTATTATCTATATATGCTGTAACCCCCCCATATAATATAATCTCCCTTAAGGCAGAAAATATTTCATCATATTCACCCAGCATAGTGCCTTGTACACAATAGTCATCAAATAAGTGATTTTTGAATGTATTTGAACTTAACTTGTGCTGAGCCCTTAGCAGCCAACTGGTATTAGAGTAGGCACTAGTGAGAGGCAGAATATGAGAAGATTAGCAATTGGGACATTGAGAAGAGATATAGACTTGACTTTGAATGTCCACAGTTGTTACTGTCCTTATCATATGTCTACATTGCTTTACAAAGAGGTGACCTGTGTCTATGAACCATTTAGTGGCTGACGTGAGCTACTGACTGATGGGATTCATAATATATGCAAATGAAAGGCATGAGATCCTGGAGCCCAACCACCATTTTAGCACACGAGCCATGATCATAGCCTTGTACTTATTCTCAATTGGCCATTGCTAAAAATTCCTTTCAGTATAAAATGCTTTAAGTTTTATGAAGCACTTTACCCACAATAACCCTGTAAGGCAAGTAGTTCAGTTTCACTTTATGACTGAGGAAACTGATTCTCAGAGTTTTCTTTCTTTTGATAAAATATCATAGCAAAGCATGTCTTCTGGATGAGGCCTAGAAAGAGGGAAAGGCAGTTCATAATTCTGCTACAGCTGATAGAGTTCAGTTCCTCAGTCAAATGTGGGGAAATATTGCAAGGTGCCAAGCAAAGGCCAGAAGCCAATATACACTTGACCAGAGGGTTTCATGACAGCATGTGTTAGGTTTTGTCTAGGGCTTTTACAAGGAACCTCCCAGGAGACAAAACCTTTACATTCGGATGTTGGATGGAAAAGCCTTGAGAGAAGGTGAGAAAACTAGGTGACTAGAAAGGCATTTAACACCCCCAGGTTCTCTAAAGGATGGGAAGAAAGATAAAGGAACTAAAAGAAAATGCACATGATAGAGGACAGGACCTCCCTAAGGCTAATCTTTTTTTTTTCTTTTTCTTTTTGCTTATCAAGACTCATATATGCAGCATAAAACAGTTGCCTGACAAGTCATGCCAAGGAACTTTTCCATGACAAGAAACTTTTACAAGTATTGGTTGGTTCCCTTGGGGTAGGATGACAGGTAGAAACGGCTCCTCTCCTCAAGGAAAATAAGAAGAGAGAAGCAGAGAAGAAAGATCTGTCGGCATACCCATGAGAATTGAGGTCAGAGACAAAGGAAGCTATTGGCACTTTACACATCTCGCCGAGATCCTCTCATTGCACCAAGGCAAGAGGAGTTGCTGAATACAGTGGAGGTTGAACGTTGCAACATGTCTACTAGAATATTTGGGGGAGGGGAAAGGTTGGGAGTGGCAGTGATGCCATGATGTCCTTGGTTTGGGAGAAAAAGTCTTTATGTTATAGAGTGCCACACATGTGGATTGAAGCTCAGTGTTCCAGAGTTCACACACAGCAAACAACAAAAATGAGGGAGCCCTTTTCTTTCCACTCATGTACATGTCAGCCTAGTTCAAACCTTTCTTATCTCATTGCTTCTCACCTGAACTACTGCAATAATCTTTCAATTTATCATCCATTCACTTGCCATGGTGATTTATCAAAAGAGTTTTACTGGTTAGATTTCCCTCCCTCCCTCCTTCCCTCTCTCTCTCCTTCCCTCCTTCTCTCCCTCCCTCCCTCCCTCCCTCCCTTCCTTCCTTGCTTCCTTCCTTCCTTCCTTCCTTTTTCTTTTTCCCTCTCCTCTCTCTCTCTGTCTCTGTGTCTTTCTTATCTTTCCCCAAACCTTAAACCCAGTGCACTCTGCAGTCCATAGATTGCACCCCAATAGGTCCCTGTCCAAACTCCATTTATTAGCTGTTTTCTGGACCCTCCTGGCTTCAGAGTGATTATCAATAATAACTGTTGTTTTTTCCCTCCCAGTTTGATTTACTAATTTTTTTTTCTTTTGCTCATTAAAGGAGCCATTCCCTAATTACTACTCAGAGAGGCTTATTCAATGAATGGCCTAACCTCATTCTAAGTGAGTACCTGAATAGGCTAAGGTCTCCTGTTACATCTTGGGCCATCTCCAGTCATCCTGATGAATATCTGGTGATTGGAACTGGATGACTCAGGAGGAGAAAGTGAGGCTGGTGACCTTGCACAGCCCTCCTTCACTCAAAACAGGGTCAAGTGCAAATCATGTCATTTCTGTGATGTCATGGTCAACTTTGAAAATGAAGGATGAACATAGACAGATATTTGCCCTTATATACATGGCCTTGCTGACAAAGGTCCACACAGTTGAAGCTATGGTTTTTCCTGTAGCAATGTATGGCTATAAGAGTTGGACAAAAGAAAATCTGAGTGCTGCAGAATCGACACTTGTGGATTGTGGTGCTGGAGAAGACTTTTAAGTCCCTTGGACAGCAAGGAGGTCAGATCGGTGAATATTTAAGTTAATACAGGCTATTTACTAGAAAATCAAATACTGAAGCTCATAACAAGAAGATGGGACTTACCAAGGAAAATACCTTGATGTTCAAAAAGATTAAAGGGAAAAGGAAAAGGCACACGATGAGATAGATAGTGTCATGGAAACAACAAAGATGAACTTGGACAGGCCTTGACAGACAGTGGAGGACAGACTCCAAGGTCAGGAAGAGTTGTTCATGACTGAACAACAAAATTTTGACCATGCAAAGTCCTCCTCACCCCTGATACTCACTCAGCAAGTTCCACTGGCAGATACAACCTTAAAACCCATTTTAATCTCTTCATAATCTACCCTTTCCACCTTTGACAGTCTTTGTCACTTTACACCCCTAAATGTACTCTACAATCCAGCAATGCTAACCTACTTCCATTTCTTCAAATGCTGCGCTCCATATCTCCTGTCTATGTGTCTCCATACACATGTTCTTTCATCTCCATCTCTCTGGCTTGCTTTAAGACTCAGCTCAAATCCAACCCACTAGGGAAGGCATTTCCCAAGCCCCTGGGCTACTCACGCTTCCCCTAGTAATGTCACTTTCCATACATTTGCACATCTCTTACAAGAACAGAATTATTTACATGTTGTTTTCCCATTATAGTGTGAGCACCTTGAAGGAAGAGATTAGTTTTGCCTATTTTGGTATCCTTAATGCTTAGCACAATGTCTTGGTATACTATAAGAGTTTAATAAATACTGCTGAGTGATAGCCAGGGTTGTGTTTCAGATCTATTCAGAACTGTCTAACTGAAAGGTGCCAGCTAAGGAGCTTATTATACCCAACAGAAGGGGATCCTGGGAGTAGGCTAGGGGAATGCGATATAAGGAATATAACAAAATATTTCATAGCTATAATATACCAAATAAATGAGTTATTGCTAATTTAAATAAATTTTAAAAACTGGAAACAAAGTAGGTACCGATCAGAGAATAGTTGAATGAATCATGATACATGGATATAGAGGAAACTGATTGGAACTCAGAAAAAATATGAAAAATAAGATATGTGAATTAATGCAGAGGAAAGAACATAGACTCAAGAATATATATGACTAACAATGTAAATGAAAATAACACTAAAATTCTGTCAAATTCATATATATACAAATATACATATATGCACATACATATACATACATAATCCATATATGCATGTATGTATGTATAAATATAGATATGGACATAGATCTTGGTCCCAGAAAGAAAGGGGGAGGAAACAAAAGCCTCTCCTCTTGGTAAATAACTGAAAGACTAGAGGTGAAAAATGTTGAAAAATAACAGATGCAGTCACTTGTCAGCTGCATTTTATTCAAATTACCCCTTGTGACAAGGGAGGAAAACAGTGGTATGGAGTTTATTGGTAAATGGTTTAAAAGGAATAAATAAAAGTTATTAATAGGGAAAATAAATGCTGCCATAAGATCTTCACTAGGGTATAGTATACCACCACCTCTCACATCACACACACACACACACATCAGTACACTCTACCCCACCCTTTTCCCCCTCACTTCAACCACACACATAAATTGGAAAACTTCCCAAGGTTAAGAACTTAAGAGCTTCCCCCACGAAAAAGCAGATCAGCTCCTTTGCCTTTCTAAACCTCCAGATGTTTGGTTTTGTCTTTCCTCCCTCCCATTCCCATTTTTTTTTGTATGTGAGAAGATCCAATTTATTCTACAGACAAAATCCCAAGTGGTCACCCTGCCTTGTAGCCACAGCAGGACTTCACAATATAGGCTGCAAGGGTGGAGTAGGAGAAAGGAGAATGGGAAGAGGGCCCCAGGCAGTCCTCTAAAGCTCTAATTTACAGGTAAGTTGCTGATTTGTCTCTGTTAGGGATTTTCTATATTAAAAATTCTCTACATCAAATAATAATGATGGTGATGATGATGATGATGATACAAATTCTGAAGGGGAGGAGGAGGAAAAGGAGAAAAGTTCACATCCTGTAGGAGAGATAGGCACATTCTGTCACACTCAAGGTTAGTCAGATCTTCCACTAACAAAATCACAGCCTTGTAAGCATCTCAGTTCCCCTATCTGTAAACTGGGTTCAACTTGCACAGTTCCTTGGACACAGTAGGTGCCTAATAAATGGTTGCTGAATTCAGTTGCGAGATCAGCAGGATGGTCCCACAGACTACAAGAAGCTTCTTCATTCATTAGCAACAGTCTCTGCACATTCACATTCATATAGTAAGGATGCTTGTCACCATTTTCAAGATTCAGTGAATTAAGGCAAAAGGAAATAATTCATAGCTGTGGGATTTCCAGGAAACAATTCTCATTATGTTTTAAGGCATGATTAAAAAAATGAAACAGAAAGTCTGAAAAGTGTATGAACCCTGGGCTCAAAAGGAACTGAGGTTGAACTCGGCTTCAGACATTAAGTGACCCTGAACAAGTCACTTAACCCATGCATGCCCTCAGTAAAATGAAGGTACTTATATAGCCCATCTCAGGGCTGTTGTGGGAATCCAATGAGATAAATTTGTAAAATGCTTGGCACAGGGCCTGGCACATAGTAGGCACTTAATAAATACTTGCTCCCTCCCTCAAAGCAAACCCCAAAAGTACACCTTACTTTCCATGGAAAAAGAGCTGACACCTTTTCAGCCCAAAGAAGTGGCAAAAGTACTGACCTGGATATAGGGACCTGGCTCCTGGTTCTGGCAAGCTCCTCATCTGTTAAAATGAGGTCAATAATACTTGTCCTACCTACCTCACAGTGTCATTATGAGGAAAGAGGAGGCAGGAGGAGGGAGGGGAATGAGAGGTAGTGTAGGAGAGTGGATGGGGGCCAGCCTTGGAAATAGGATGACCCAGCTTCACATCCCACCTCTAACTCATACTAGCCAGATGAGCAGAAGGAGTTCATTTCACCTCTTAGTGCTTAGGGAGACCCTCGAAATGGAGAAATTAGGACTGCATAGATGACCTGCTTCACTGAGGGATTTCCCATACTGGGGGTTCTACACACACACACACACACACACACACACACACACACACACACATAAACACACAATCAGAAGTAGGAAAAATAAGAGATTAATAGAAAAAGAAGAGAAAAAAGACATGGAAAAGAAAGAAGAGAAAACTGACTTTTAAGTACCACTTTCAAATTTACAATGTAGTATAATAGGTTCTAATTTTCCAGTTTGGGGAACACGAGATCAAAGTCATGATTTGTTCAGTCATACAACCAGCTATTGTGAAAGACAAGATGGGAACCCAAGTCTTCCTGACTCCTCATCCAGGGCAGCGCTCTCTCTCCTGGGCCATGTGCGGTATAATCGCTCTTCCCATTCTCAATCCCCTGCATAAGATTATTACAGCAATTGAAAATCATTTTCTGCTCATATAATTCCGTTCAAATTTCATGTACATTACATGAACAGTTTGCCTTTTCTCCCCATTGCATCATTACTCAGAAAATAAAATCATTATTGTAGATCTTTTTAACCTTGAAGTCTAGAGATAGATGAGATAGTCTCAAAATTCACTTTCCACCTTTTAAAAAATAAGGACTTTCAATGGAATAAAAAGACTCTTAAATGCAGGACACCTGGCTGACTTGTGATGCTTAAGGGAATATAAAGTGATATTTACTCATCTGGGCAGTACCAAATTAAGCCTCCTTTTTAGCCCTGCCGCATGCATCTCTGACCCAGACAGAGCATATCCAGATCAGCATATAAAGTGCTGGACCTGGGGTCAGGTGGACCTGTTACCTACTACAGCTGGACCACAATGTGAAGAATGCAAATTCAGCATGAACTATAAAATATCCGGTGGCATTTAATGAGTCCCAATTCAATCGATATAACAAGTAGGAGCTAGTTGAAAGTTTTAATACTTTCCCATCCTTAATCTCCACTTGCTTTTATCACATTTGTGAAGTGCTGCTTCTATATACCATATTACCAAGAGTTGTATAATGTATTTTTTTAATCAAAAAGAACATAAAGGAGACTTCAGATGGAAATACTGCCAATGCAACAAAGAAGAGGCTTGTCATTATGACCTTAAACAAAAATGGGATACATGTAACCAAAAGATACGAAGTTGGTCCGAGTCATTCAGAATAAGATGTTGGATTGCCTGAATCTATGATATGGAATATTATAAAAAGCACAGATGAAATAAAAGGAAAAAAGGCAAAGGTGCACCAGCTTTTCTTTTCTTTTCTTTTTTTTTGTAGTTTTCAAATGACAAGGAAAGAAATGGAGCATCTTTTACTTGTATGACGTACAATAAAAAAAAGCAGAGCAGCCATTCAGACAAAAGTGTCAAGTTTAATTAAGGCAGTAGAAAGAAAATGGAAATGAAATGGATGGTGAAGAAATCGTTACAGCAAGTGTTGGTTGGTTCAGTTGTTTTAAAAAATCAAGTTCAGATACACAGAGTTAAAATTCCCAGAGGCAAACGGAGTAGACAAGGTCCTAACAGCTAGAGGAAATGATGTTTTGAATGAAATAATCAAAGGTGAATACACTGATCACCTTTTTTTTTTAACATGTGGATGAAGCAGGTTTTAAGAAAAGGATACTTTTCAGAACTTATATTTCTAAGAAAAAAATCAACCTGTTTTTGAGGGACAATGAACTAACTGACACTTTTATTGGGATTGTAAATTAAAACCACTGTTTATTTCTAGGTCTTGAAATCTTTGCATTCCGAGACACTACAACTCTCAATCTTTTCCAGTCTTTTGACTGTTAAATAAGGGTTAAGGTGGTTTCCAAAGACAGGTTTTTAAGTTATTTTAGCCTATTGAAAAATATTAATAATATATTGTTTAAAGCATTATTGATTTTAGATAGTGCCCCAGGTTATCCAAGTACACTATGTAAAAAAGTGAGTGTGCCAATTTGTAGATAAAGCTCTCCATTCCTATTAGCCTATATATGAACCTTTAAAAAGAGAAGACAGCTCATCCTATGCTGCTAACATTTTATTTTTTCTTTATTAAAATATATTTTTATTTTCCCTCAATTACATGTTAAAGCATTTTTAAACATTTTTTGTCTTTAGTTTTATATTGTATTTCTCCCTCCCCCTCCTCTGAGATATGTTATATACATATGCTGCTAACATTTTAAATGACAATAACATTTTTATCATATTGTCAAGCATAGGATTATCTTAGTGGTTTTTTTAGTTTTAAAATTTTGATTTGTTTACAATAAAGTTGAATGAGAAACAGATTCACTGAGCCTTTTTTTGGGGTACCCAGCTTTATCTTTACAGAGTCCTGCTGGACACTGGGCAGAGAAGTCTCCTGTCCTAAGGCTGCCTCTTACAAGTTAGATGATCATCCCAATGAAGAATCCCAATCGGGCATCACAGAGGGAACTAGACCCAGAAATCATAAGTAGGAGAGCACACACTGGATAAAATTTGGGAATCTATACAGC
The DNA here is from genome assembly GCA_023548195.1 of Bettongia penicillata ogilbyi. Lineage (NCBI taxonomy): Eukaryota > Metazoa > Chordata > Mammalia > Diprotodontia > Potoroidae > Bettongia > Bettongia penicillata. Next base: position 2,160,532 of record JAJHZJ010000494.1, read on the forward strand.
ACTTTTGGCGATAGGAAGCATCTGACTATTGCTGGTCAACAAATAGACAAAAGGAAATGATTAAAAAACATTTTAAATACCAATATTTCTCAAAAAAGTGCAAAATTGTTTAAAATGCCATTAGCTTAAAAAGAACCAACATGGCAGGTACTGCAAGGAGCACTTGTGGCATGTTAGCAAAGGGGACTTGCATGTGCCAAGTGGTAAAAATGATATTCTCAGGAAGGGGAGCCACTCACTGGGCAAGAAGGATAATAGGCAGATTGCCTGAATGATGCGCTGGTACCCTTACAAAGGAAGGCTCCTGGGTACTAATTAGATTCTCTAAAGAGGATTTATTTTAAGAAGAAGAAGAAAAAGCCATGGACGAGAATCACACAGTAGGGAAAAAATATATAGATGGCTTATGATCTGTTCAAGAAGCCTCAGTCCTTCCCTATTGCCTCTAGGATAAAACACTAATTCCTATGTTTAGCTGCCCTTCTCAGAGTGGCTCCAATATATATCTCTCTGGACATTTCCAACTGCTGCCCCTCCTTCCAATTACTCTGCACACGCTTTATCCCAGCCAAAGTGACCCACTTACAGATTCCTGTGTATGACATTCCATCATCCCCTAACCCCAAGCCTTTACTGCTGTACATCTCTCTCTTTTTGAATCCCTTCAAAGCTCAGATCAAGGCTCCCTTTACAAGACAACTTTCCTGATTTTTTCAATTGTTACTTCCCTTGTACTTGTCAGCATATGCGTTTCCACTCAATAATTTCTTTGAGTGCAAATATTGTTTCATTTTTTAGCATAGTACCTGGCACACAGGAGGGGCTTAATAAATGCTTACTAATTGATTGAATGATTGATTTTTTGCCCTTATAGATAGATGGATAGGTAGATAGGGGGAGAAACGGATTGAGCTCCTGACCAGGAGTCAGGAAGATCTGAGTTCAAATGTGATCTCAGATACTTACTAGAATTGTGACCCTGAGTAAGTCACTTACTGTTTGCCTCGGTTTCCTCATCTTTAAAATGAGCTGCAGAAGGAAACAGCAAAGTACTCCAATATCTTTGCCAAGAAAGCTCCAAATGGGGTCATGAAGAGTTGGTCACAACTGAAGCGAGTGAACAGTATAACAAAATGTACAATAACAGTGACTAGCCCAGGTAGGAGCTAAATAAATACTGCTTGAGTTGGATTTTGTTTTATTGGTGGAGGGAATTGTCTACAGCACTGATGAGATCAAAGATCCACAAGGTCTGCTATATAGTCATTTCCTGGAATTCTTGTATTCACAAAGGTAGAACTCTGAGCAAAAGATTCTGGAACACAGGTAAAGGGACCCTGGGCTACATAACTGGTCTGTGATAGATAGGACTGTCTTCATTTGATAAAAAACATAGGAGACTGGTATTGGGGGTTGCTGAATTCTTATTCACAAGAGGATGGTAGCACTTTTAGTGAAGAACAGACAGATGTGGATGGGCACAGGAGTGCTTTCTAAACAGCAGAATTGATATTGTCGAGGAGTTTGGGGATTCAGGCAGGTATTCCAGGGGAGTCTGACAATGGTCATGGCTTCTCCCAGCAACTATAAAATACTTTAGATGGTGAGTAAGCCTGGTTCAACCTATCATAATAGGGAGAAACAGACTTCCACCATGGGAATCGGCCAAGGCTGTTTGGATGGAACAAATTTTCCATGTAGCATCTAGATCTTTTCAAATCTAATTGGTGGGTTTTGCTAGATGCCCTTTTCTTATCTCACATCCCTTTCCTGTGACTCAAAATGGCCATTTACTGTTGCTGGTTCTCACACACAAAACCTTTCAGTTATTCTGCTATGGTAGGTTATGGCAATGGTGAATTTTTAATCTGTTGATTTAAAACTGACTGCTGGGGTGCTCAAATCCATGGACTGAGTTCAAGTCAATCTGGGAGCTGAAGTTACGCATCCAAACAAATATGTTTTCATATTAAAAGAGTAATAAACCTGAGGAAAATTAGCTTCTGAGTAAGAGAAATATATATGTTCAAGGCAAATAAGGTGATATAGCTATAAAGAATCTTTACTTTTCGAGCAGGGGTGGGCAGTGCCATAGGGTCTATATTATTTGTTTGGAAGCTCTTTCTCACTAGGAAGGGTTCAAACAATGGCTGGATTACAATAGTAGCATTTATTTAGGGCTTTATGGTTCAATAAACATTTTATAGAACTACCTCATTTGATTCTTGCAGCACCCTTGGGAGGTAAGTGGTATCATTATCTCCATTTTACAGATATGAAAAATGACGCAAACAGGTTAAGTAACTTACCCGAAGTCACACAGCTAGCAAGTATCTGAGGCCAGTTTTGAACTTGGGTCTTTCTGATTCGAAATTCAGCCCTCTATCCCCCTGCACCATCTACCTACCTTCATTTCTAAGGAATATTGGGGGACTAATGCTTGTTCAGGTATAGTTGAGACTAGACAGTCTCTGAGGCTCCTTCCAAATCTCAGATTAGATGACTGTAAAGTGAAACAGTGGAAATAAGCCTCTGCTAAGAGTCACTTTGGGAGCAGAATAGAAGAGTGGGAATGTTGGTCTGAAATGAATCAATATATTTGTTGCTATTCCGTCATTTTGGCCATAACTGACCCTTCATGACTCCATTTAGGGATATTTTTTGGGTGAAGACTCTGTAAATCTGTACTTTTTGTTCTCCAGCGGATCTATTTTGATAGGCAATCAGAGGTTAAGTGACTTGCTCAGCTAGGAAGTGGCTGAGGCTGGATCGGAACTCATGTCTTCCTAACTCTGGTCCCAGTGCCCTATCCAATGAACCATCAGCTGCTTCCATAAATCAATACATGGTGAGGTCCATTTTCATGCAGGAAAAGATCAATGATGGCTCACAACATGAATTAGAGAGTTAGAGCGATGTCATGGATAGATAACTTGTCTTGGAATCGAATCCTGCCTCAGACACTAACTATCTGTGGAACCCAATAAACCTTGGGTGCTTCAACATCCTCTTCTATGAAATGGGGTATACATCAGGTTTGTTGTGGGGATAAATGAAATCATATCTGTAAACCACTTATAAATGCTAATTATTGCTATAATAATAATTATTGCTATTACATCTCAGAACTGTCTCTAGATTTAATAAGGGTGGAGGTTCAGTTACCAATGTGAGGAGGAGAGAGTTGGAGAGTAAGAAATTTACTGTTTCATGCTATTGAATAAAGCTCATTCTGTCTAATTTATTCCCTAGGAACTACATTGCAGGAGGAAGGGGCAGTTTCCTGGGGAGGTCCAGTAAAACTAGAAGGACCTCCCAAATAAAATTGTCTCCTTGACAGATCATACCAATAGGACATCTCTGTCTCTGTCTCTCTCTTCCTCTCCCTCCCTTTCTCTCTGTCTCTGGCTCTGTCTCTTGGTCTCTCAGACTTTTGTGAGGACCAAATGAGATAATTCCTATGAAAAATTTTCTAATTCTTAGCTACACTAAACTATTATTATTTATTATTATTCATACAAAAGGCAATGTGGTGAAGTACACACAGAGCTAGCTTCAAGTCCAACCTCCAACACATCCTGGCTTAGTGATCTTGAATAAATCACCCAACCTCTCAGTGCTCTTGGCAGTTTTTTGACTGTAAGCAGTAGAAAAGGTGCCAATCTGCATTATTAGAGTATTTCCTCATCAGGAAGTTCTCTATGAAAAAAAAAATCACAGATCTTCTCTCTCTGGAAGATCTAGGTTCAAGACTCCCCGCTGACCCATCATAACTGTGTGACCCTGGGGAAGTTTCATAATCCCAGTCTCAGTTTTCTCATCTATAAAATGGAGATAACAATGGGACCTATATCCCAGAGATGCTGTGAGGATGAAATAAGATAACATGAAAAGAAATCCTTCGTAAAGCTTAGCACTCTAGCTGTCAGTGTTAGATGTTATGTTGCTTCAGTCATATCCAACTATGCATATCCCCATTTGGAAATTTCTTTGCAAAGATACTGGAGTGGTTTGCCATTTTTTCTGCAGCTCATTTTACAGATGAAGAACTTGAAACAAGGTAAAGTGACTTGCTCAGGGTCACACAGGTAGTAAGTGCTGGAGGCCAGATTTGAACTCAGGTCTTCCTCACTCCAAGCTCAGCGCTCTACCCCACCATACCACCTAACTGCCCCATGTTAAATTCTAGGTATCCCTAACTCTCCCTTTACTTATATCCTCATGCTGTTTCCACATATTTGATTTAACATCTACCTAAGAACATCCTCTTTGGAGGAGAATTTGAGTTGGGGATGAGAGAGAAAAATAGGGGAGGAAATTTGGGGCAGCCTTAACAAACAGATGCTGAAAATAATCTCCATGGTGAATTGGAAGCTGAATGCCAAAGCAGGATGTCACCTACACTCTGCAAGTCTCTGGAACCTTGGCCTACCCCAGTGTGGCCCAATCTAAAGTAATCTGACTTCTTCAAGTCCAGTTTAGACCACTGCCCTCTACTCTTCCCAATATCTGAGAGAGAAAAAAGAAAGAGGGATAACATGAAAAAGAACATTTGTCACTAAACAAAAGTAAGTCAGACTCCAGTCTTACAGGATACTCCCTTTTCCTAGCTCAACCTAACTAAACTATCTCTATTAATATCTTTCTGTTTGTTTTTAAGCAACGTGGAAGAAAATCCTAGTGTGGAAACTGCTTCTACCAATATCATATTTTATAGTCTTGAAGACTTGACTGGTTCTCAGAAAAGGTGATGATTTATTCGTCCAGAGTCCTACAGCTACTACATGTCAATGGTGGGACTTCAACCCAGGTTTTCCAAGGGTAAAGGCCAGTCCTCTACCTATACAATAACTGATTCCTCAACTTTTTCCCCACTAATAATAAATATATTTGCATAGGTCTGTACAATTTACAAACATATTTATGTATGTACACACACATATATATACAACATATACATAAATATTATTTTATGTATTTAAATAAAAAATAAATATTTTATATTATAAATATTAATAAACATATATTATATTGAAAATATATTATATAAAATCTCACTTGATTAAAATCATCCAATCACTAAATAAACATTTCTAAGTGCTTACCATATGCCCAGCACTGTGCTAAGCACTGAACCCCATAACAGTTATAGCTGACACATATATATTTGATTTTATGTGGTTTATCACATTTGAGTCTCACAATTACACCATAAAGTCAATGTTGAGGGCATAGAAGCTCCTCCAGAAGAAACAATAACTGTCCTAGGAACCACAGTCCGGGCTTCTCAAACTAGAGCATGTGGCCCTCCCTCCCTCTGAGGGCTTTATCATGTTATATGATCATGTTTGGGGTAGAAAGATCAAATATCCCCTTCCATGATCAAGTGAGATTTATTTTGCCAACACATACTTCATTCTCTGGCATGAAAGGCCACTTTCTATCAATGCCATTTTAAGGTTCAGAAGATTTAGTGACATTGCTGACAGCTTAAAAAAATGCCACGTCAAGGACACACAGAACATTTGGAGGAAGGGTGGTAGTTAAAGGGGAAGATGGAATTAACATGGTAGATTTTAACAAATCAAAAGCAAAACATTTCTATTTGAAGTGGAAAAACTTTCCTTTCAAATTAAACTTAATCTAATCAATATTAGGTGTTTAAATTTTTTCCAGTTTCATGAATATTTTAAAGGATAATAACACTTGTAGGAAAGCCAACACAGTATAATGAATATAGGAAGATCAAGGCTCAAGTCCTATTTCTGATAAGCATTAACTGTGTGGCCCCTTTTGCTAGTCATTCCATTTTTCAGTGGTCCAGGCAAATCATTAAAACCATACATTACTGACAAGTTCCTGATCTCCATTGATGAAAAGAGTTTCTATATGCTGAGTCCAAAAATAGAATTCTAGCATACTGGCACAACGTAGCACCTTTGCTATTTCTCAGTGCTATGACAGGTGTTATCATAGTATGCATTTTAAATATATTAACCTGTCCAGATCTGCTCAAAACCTCTCAAACCAATAACACTGCCACAGCCTAATTGCTTTCTGGGGCGAAAAAAGACATCTAATAAACTGATGTCAGGTACTAGGAACCTTGGCAGATTACTATAGGATGGAAGCAAATACAAATAAATCAGAAGTTTACAAAAGAGAAACCAATCTTACCAAATCTGATGTCACCTTTGGTGTAGACAGGCTTCAGCAACAAGAATTACCCTCTCCCTTCTACTTTGCCTCTAAGCAATAGCCTGTGAAGTAGAATCTCATTCTGTCTATTTGATTAAAACAACACTATAAACTTTTTTGCAGTAACTATTCCTTAACATATCCATTCTTTACCTACCTAATATAACTTTTAAGCAACATGAATAATGAGTCCAAGAGATTTTTCCCCAGAGTTAGAGAAGCATTTGAAGAACAAATCATCTGAGAATGCCCTGGATAGGATTCCTAAGCCCTCATACCATCGACGGAAAGTCAAACGATCCTACTATCTACCAAGAGCTTTTTAGAATGAGACGATTCATGAAAGCAATTTTAGAGAACCCTTTCCCCATAAAGTAAATCAGATGCTGGTTCAGCAGTTGGACAGAGAAGCACAAGCTCTCTTTGGAAAGGAGCGAAACAGAAAGGGTCACTTTTGATAGCCAGTACTGAGTAAAAGATGATCACTAGTGACACCCACTAATTCATTTTATAAGTTGGCAAAGATGCGTAAAGACACAACTAGGGCAGAGGAATGGGACTTTGTCCCAAGTTGTTGACATTTAGAGGCTGCCAATAGCACTATCCCGGACCAGGAATTTGCTGCCTGGTGACAGCATCCCTAGTGGTTACAATCTATAGAAGCTCCTCGCCCCCCAGACTTACTCTGCATGATGGTGACCATGTCCTCCGTATTGTTCTTCTTTTCCTGATATAGACTAGGTGAGTTCCATCAACACATTTCATTCTCTTTGCCCCTAATTGCTGAGTTTCTATACACTTAATACAACATCATAAGGAAGGATCTCAATATTTGTAGTGTGTGTGTGTGTGTGTGTGTGCGTGCACGCATCGAGAAGAGGAGTAGATACATCATACACAAAGTATTATACTCATCCCTTCTATATCATGACTTTTCCCATCCAAGTTTCAATGCATCATGTATCAGTTTAAGAAAGTAAATAGAGAAAAAAAGTAAATGGGAATTCTGGGCAGTTCTGAGGAAGCTGTAGAAAACATGCAAAGGTCAGCAGATGACAAGAGCCTATGACCAAATACTTAACCCAAATTTTACAATAAGGTACTGTAAACATCCCACAAAGAAAATAGTCAGACTGCTCTGATATGAAGGTAAGAGCCAAAAAATTTCACCGGATTTTCCAGATTGTGGGGGCACCATGCTCCTAACCCCAGCAATGTGGAAGGGATAACTCTAAAGCACTCAAAACTTTCAACAAAACCTTACAGGAGTGATTAATAAGATAATAATAATAAAATAATAATAAAAATAGTAATTAATAAGATAGGAAAATCTAGGTACAAAAAGACTAAGCAATTTGGGGCATTTCGAAGTGAAAAGATTGATGTATGGCGAGATTGAGCATTGTTTTTAGTCGTGACTGACTCTTCGTGACCCCCTTTGGGGTTTTCTTGGCAGAGATACTGGAGTGGTTTATCATTTCCTCCTCCTCCATCTCAAGCTAACAGGGTTAAGTGACTTGCCTAGGGTCACAGAGCTAGTAAGCATCTGAGGCCGGATTTGAACTCAGGTCTTCCTGACTCCAGGTCTCACTCTCTAGTCACTGAGCCACTTAGCTTCCCAAAGAGACCTAGTACCTATGTTCAAATACTTGCTCTGCCTTTTATAATTCAAGTGACCTTGGAAAAGTCCTTTCACATTTATGAGCCTTTCCCTCCTTATCTACACATAAGGAGAATAATATTGGCATTGCCACCAACCAGGGTTGTTGCATCAACAGAGATAAGTGCCATATACATGTTAGATATGACAATTAAGGCCACCTCTCTAAACTGTTGTCAGAGGGACAGTGTACGGTAATCAGAATAACCTAAGAGGTCACAAGTCTTCTGATTCATGACACAAGTGCCTTTAAGAAGCCAGTTGAAAATATGTGCCCACAAAAGCTTAGATTTATTTTTTAGCTTTTTAACCAAGTGAAAAAAAATTAAACTTTCTTGACTTTTACTCACCATTATTCACATACACACACACACATTTTGTTTTCTAAAGTTAGGAGGACAGTACCGATAGTCATTTCAGGAACAAAATCAGGCAGTCCTTGAGTCATATAACCTGAATTTCATCCTCTATCTTTGTGGGAAATGCTTTGATGTAGACAGATAAAAAAGGGGAGCTTCCTTAAATCTTCGGGATGTCATAACTTCTGTCATCTTAGTCAAGTCCTCCATTAGACTTAAGGCAGGAGTAAAACTGAGCAAGCCTGGATAGACAAGATGTGATCCTACTTTGGAAATCCTTCATAGAAAGATATTCCCCAAACTGACTATGAAATGATTTTAAAACCTCACATGTCAAGAAAGCAGAGCTTCTTTTGGCTTTTCTTAAGCAACCAGAAATTTAAGCAGCATGTTCTAATGGAAAGAACACAGTGCTTGAAGTCCTATGAGCTTGGTTCAAATTCTGACTCTTGTCATTTCATGACCTGTGGGTCTTTGACAAATCACTATCTAGCTCCTGGCTTCTATTTTTCCCTTCTGTAAAGTCAAAGTATGTGAGGAATAAGTTAGGTGATTTGTAAAATCCCTTTCAGTTTAAAATCTATCATCCCACGAAGAGGCAATATAACTAAGAATGTCCTTGGAATGAGGAAGATATGAATTCAAGTCCTGAGTGACCAAAAAAAAAAAAAAACCTCATCCTCACAGTGCTTCAGGATAATTTAAATTATAATTTGCAAAGCAGTGAGGAGAGTTTCCACAAAAAGAGTTCAATATACTGATGCCATAACAAGTCTGGATTTTTAAAGAATGCACAGCCCACTGTCAAATAATCTGCTGGAATATTTATACAACCAATGAGTACCTTGTAAATTCCACTGGCACTCTCTTAATGACAAGAGAACACAAAAAGCTCTCAGTATCTCAGGTTAACTCCTATTATCCATTTATTAAAGGCTAAGGGACAAGAGCAAATCCAGATGAGCAGGCATGACTGTGTAGATAAATTGATAGATATGTACGTATATACAAACATATATGTATATATATATCCCTTTAGGATATGCAAAATGTTTTACTAATATGATCTCATTTTATTCCCAAAAGAATTCTGTGTTATAGATCCCCCTTGAACAGATAATAATCCTGAGGCTACAGGAGGACCTACCGGAGTCAGATAGCTAGTAAATGTCTGAGGCAGGATTTAATCTCAGGTCTTCCTGACTCAATTAGATAATACCCTCTCTGACAACACTACAGATCCATCTGAGAATGTGAGAAGGTTTTGTTTTGTGTCTTTTTTTAGTTCTAAAGAAATTTGTGTGTAATTATTAATAAAGTGAACTTCAGGGACTAGGGATATTTTGTAGTAAAAGCAGCATGTGAAAGCCATGCTACTTCTAAAGAAAAGGGCAGGATAGATTAGAGATCTCTACCTGCCTGGCAAAACTTCTAAACAGAATGACCATGATAGGATTCTAATTACTTATGAAGACCTCGCAAATAAAGTCATCCAAATTGGGATGATCTCATTTCTGTTGGCAGACACCTGTTGGGGGGTGGGGTGGGGGGAACATGGTCAGCAAGTATCTTCATTGTCATTTCTTTGCATTTGAATAATATCAGTGAGCAGTATTTCAATGACAACTTATAATTAATATCTGGAAGGACATGAAAAGAAGAAGCATTCCTTCTCTTTTCAAAAGAAATCTCTCATTTTTTAGAATTCCACCAAACATCAATGGTTCTTCTGAAAATGATCTTTCCACAGGGATCCACTTTTGCACCATCTTTCCCCAACAGTATGCTTAAAGTATGTACATTCCACATATCTACAATCATGAGTTAAAAGGGACTTTGGAAATCATTAATCCAACTCCCTTGGTTGACCAATGAGGAAACTGAGGTCCAATGGACTTTAAGTGGCTTGCACTAAGTCATAAAGGTAGCAATTGGTAGAACCCAGTTTTGAATTCCTGTCCTTTGTTTCCAGATTCAACCTTCTTTCTCCCTTTGCCATATAACGCTTAAGTTTCAGTGTTAGGATAGCCTATATCTGCCCTGCAGAGCAGGCCCAATCAGGGGTTTCATTTCCAATCTGAGCTTCCCTGACAGTTTTGTTTTCCAGGAGCATATATGCATGAGCATATAGAGCGTTCAGTTAAACAATTAAGTCAAATTAAGCCACTAAAATTCAAGTAATATTGAAAGTTGCTTTTGCTTCCTCCAGCACATGGAAGCTTTGAAATATTTCATGATGTAATTTTCAAAAGCCGCCATCTCAGGGGAATACTTCAAGCTAGAATCTGAACATTTCAATTTCTTTTCATCCGGACTGATTCTATTTCTTGTCATGAGTGCTCTCCTAACAGTGACTTTACAGGCCCATATTCCTGTGGTATCCATATCTGTAGAGGCAGACTCCATTGAATCAACTGACTTCTGGATTTTCTGAACAGGGGGCATTTCAAAGGAAAATAAAGGCCAGTCAGAAGCAACTTTCACTGACTGGGAAAGCGGGAGCAAAGTGCACCATCACAAAACCTTCCCGTTGAAAACTGCCTTTCTTTTCTTCCTTCTTAAAGAGAATGACTTTGTGAGGTGGAATAGGATTTGATGTACAGAGCGCCAGAGGATGTTCCCTATCTGCAGATGAAGATAAGCTCCCTACAGAGGCATTATAGCTTCACAGCAGAGAGTGTCTGCTCGGTGTCTGCAAGGTCTGGGTTCAATTCCAACTTTCACCCTTACCATCTGCTTAACCAGCCAGAGTGGAATGAAGGGATCTGTGTACGGCCATAGCCACAAAGGTTGAAAAATCAATTAATCTTCATCGGATAGTAATAAAGTTTCTAATTAGATCATAGCTCCATTTCCATTCATGGTTTAGGTCTCAAACCACCCCGTGTTTTACATTTTTGTATGGTAACAAAACCCTAAGAGGACAGAGACTTTTGATGAGTCCTAAACTGAGCTGGCCTGAAGTTGACCACTGTGAAGTGACCAATGATGTTTGTTCTGCCAGATTCCATTAGCCTCTGTGGAATTCTCCCTCAAACCAATGGAAACTTTGGCCATGGGAAAGAGCCACTAAGCTCAGAGAGTATCTGGCTCACCAGGATCAGTCCCATGACATGGTGGGGGCACCAGGTCAACTTTCAGTGCCCTGGCAGCCAGTACTGCATGCTTCACAATTTTTTCTAATGTGGAAATATCTGACAGTTAGCTCCTCAAAAGCCCAAGAAGATGTGCCTTCAATGTGTACAGAGGGGCTACACTGAAGGCAGCACGAGGTTTGGGGGAGCCAGTAGAGGTCAGTTAGTCAAACCACTTGTATGCCTATTAGATAAGATGTATCTGGGACAGATGAAAATCTAGCCTATTTTAATATCCTCTATTTAAAGATATTCCAAAACACCCCAATTATCATCTTCTTAAAAGAAACTAGTAAAGAAAAACTAGTAAAGAAAATGGACTTTTTAAATCTTAACTGAGGAAACACCTTAAAAGCATAGTATTATGAAAAGAATTCCAGATCTGGTCCCCAGTTTCTATGTATGAAATGAAGGAGTTCATAATAATCTTATATGTAAGCTGAGGAAGCTGTGAGATCCATGGACTGGGTCCAGGATCATAATGGGGCCAGATAGAAACCCCAGTTCCATGACTCTAAACGAATTACACTAGTTGTATCTCTAAGGTACCTTTCAACTGTAAAACTCTACAATATTTTTATATCATTTTCTGGTGGAAATCCTGTTTTGTAGTTCCCTCCCCATCTATATCTATGTCTATATGTGCGTATGTATATGTGTATGTGTGTAGGAATGTACATATATATGTTTGTATACACATACACACACATATATATATAGACACACACACACACACACACACACACACATATATATATATATATATATATATATATATATATATATATATATATATATATATATATATATATGAAACCTATATGGCTTTGGAAACCTGATAACATTCCTTTGTAGTCATATTACTTATGGGAGGGCAGGGAATTACTTAATGGCATTTTTTGGAACACACAATGGATTTATAACCCTAGAGTTTTCCTTATTTGTTTGTTTTATAAACATGGAAGTAAATAATGGGGCTGCACAGGGTGAGCGAGGGAGCTCTGAATCTACAGTCTCATGTGTTTAAAACTAAGTGGAATTTCCTCCCTTCTGCCCTGGGAAATGAGTAGGGAAACATGACCCAAGGAAGAAGGAAAGGTAGATAAACAAGCAGGCAGGAAGGCAAAAGTACATCATTCAGCTACAGGAACAAAACATATAGGAAAAATTCTGCCCTTGCTATTCTGGCTACAAAAGTATTATCACGCCTCTAATTCAAGCTGCTAAATTTGTTTCCCTACGCACCAGTTCTTAAATCTTTATCTGTAGAAATCAGGACTTTCAGCAGCAACGATAGCAGAAATCCTGAACCCATTTTAATCTCTCTTCCGGTAGAGAGGGCTTGTTTATGCACGATGAGGAGTTTCTTCTGAGAAATCGCCAAGTTCTTTTTTTAAATAATAACTAATCTCAACACTTCTGTAAAATAATGTCTAAATCTGTGCCATAAGGTGATGAGGCGATCTTGACGTTCCTACAACTACTAAGGTTCATTTACATATTGATGTCAATGCAGTTACTGAATTAACTTTTAAAGCCTGTGATGGATAAATTCTATTAGGGAACAACTGTTTGTGGTTCAGAGATTAAGGAAGCCTGACTGTTACTTTCTATTGAAATTAAACAGAAAATGACATATTTTAAATCTTGGATAGATAAGCTAAGAGATTGTCCTGTTAATGTCAGAAGAGGAGAAAAAATATTTTTTTCTTCCATCTCTTCTCTCTGTCTTTCTCTTTTCTCTGTACCCCTTCCCGCCTTTCTTATTTTTCTTCCCACCTCCACTTTACAGAAAAGAAACTGAGTCCTTACAAAGTTCTGTTTTTCTCTTTGCAGATAACATGATGATATACTTAGAGAAACCTAGAGAATCAAGTAAAAAACTACTTGAAATAATAAAGCAACTTTGGCAAAGTTGCAGGATATAAAATAAACCCATATAAATTGTCTGCATTTCTATATATTACTAACAAAGCCCAACAGCAATAAATAGAAAGAAAAATCCCATTTAAAGTTATGGTAGACACTATAAGATATTTGGTTAGTCTATCTGGCAGAAGAAACCCAGGGTCTATGTGAACACAATTGCGAAACACTTTTCGCACAAATAAGGTCACATCTAGGTAATGGGGAAAACATCAGTACTCATGAGTAGGCCGAGCTAATATACTAAAAATGACAATTTTACATAAATTAATTTATTCAGTGCCATACCAATCAAACTAGGAGAAAATTATTTTCTAGAGCTAAATAAAATATCAAAATTCATCTGGAAGCACAGAGAGTTCCAAATATCAAGGGAATTGATGAAAAGAAATACTAGGAAAGGTGGCCAAGCCATACCAGATCTCAAATTGTATTATAAAGCAGTAATCATCAAAACCACTTGGTACTGGTTAATAAATAGAGAGGTAGATCAGTGGAATAGGTTAGGTATGCAAGACCCAGTAGTCAATGATTATAGCAGTCTATTATTTGATAAACCCAGGGATTCCAGTTTCTGGGATAAGAATTTACTGTTTGACAAAAACTACTGGGAAAACTGGATAATAGTGTGGCAGAAACTGGGCATAGACCAATGCCTGACACTGTACACAAGAATAAAGTCCAAATGGGTAGATGATCTAATGTATAAAAGCTGATACTAAAACAAATTAGGGGAGTAAGGGATAATATATTTGTCAAATATAGTATAGTAAATTTGATAGAAGATGGAGAATGGAGAAATTTATAACCAAACAAGAGATAGGGGTCATTATGAAATGCAAAATGGATAATTTTAATTATATTAAATTGAAAAGGTTTTGCACAAACAAAGCCAATACAACTAAGATTAGAAGGAAAGCAGAAAACTGGGAAAGAATTTTTACAACTAGTGTCTTGACAAAAGTCTCATTTCTAAAATATATAGAGAATTGAGTCAAATGTATAAGGATACCAGTCATTCCCCTATTGATAAATGGTCAAGACAAATAAACAGGCAGTTTTCAGAAGAAGAAATTAAAGCTATCTATAGTCATATGAAACAAATTCTCTAAATCGCCTTTGATTAGAGAGATGCAAATCAAAACAACTCTGAAGTACCACAGCACACCTCTCAAATTGACCAACATGACAAAACAGGAAGATGATAAATGTTAGAGAAGATATGGAAGAGTTGGAACACTAATTCATTGTTGATGGAGCTGTGAGCTAATCCAGCAATTCTAGAGAGCAATTTGAAACTATGCCCAAATGGCTATAAAACTGTGCATACCCAGCAGTACCATTTCTAAGGCTGTATCCCAAAGAGATCATAAAAATGGAAAAAGGACCCAAAGGAACAAAAATATTTACAACAGCTCTTTTTGTGGTGGCCAAGAACTGGAAATTGAGGGAATGCCCATCAATTAGGGAATGGCTGAGCAAGTCATGGCATATAAATGTAATGTGCTATAAGAAATGATGAACAGGAAGACTTCAGAGAGGCCTGGAAAGACTTATGTGAACTGATGATGAGTGAAAGGAGCAGAACCAGGAGAACATTATACACAGTAACAGTCACAGGGTACAGGGACTGTTTGTGATAGACTTAAGCCTTCACATCATTGCAAGGACCTAAAACATTCTCAAAGGACTCTTGATGCAAAATGCCATCCACATCCAGAGAAGCAACTGTGAAATTGGAATGCAGAATGAGGCAGACTATTTTCTCATGTCAAGTTTTTGTTTGGTTTGGTTTTTCTCATGATTTCTCCCATTCATTTTAATTCGTCTATGAAACATAACTAAAGTGAAAATATGTTTAATAAGAAGATATGTGTAGAACCCGTATAAGATTCCATGCTATCTGGAGGAGAGGGTAAGGAGGGAAGTGATTGTTGAAAACTGAAAACAAATTGATTAAATTTTAAAAAATTCAAAAAGTGTTATGTTCACAGCCACAACCAGCAAATCAGAGATGTCAATAAATCCAATACTTCAACTACTATTTATTATTGTATTATATATTAGTGGTGAATTATTTAATTGAGATAAAAGTTTTTCCCATTCCTTTCCTCATTTAGAAATCAGCCCCTGAATGTTAGCCAGGCAGTCTTTAAAGTGCAGGGTTCATAATGAGATGAAGAGATGAAATCTTGGACAAAATTGACCCAACTGGAACACTCAGATCTAATCAAAAGGTAAAGAAATTTTGGTTCAGTGAACTGATGGATTTGTTTTACTTAGGGGAAAAGTGGATTCTCCCTTTTGTCTAGATTACCTAAACAAGATAACAGAGCTATAGATGAGTATCCTTCAGTAAGACTGAGTGATCAGGGTCATATCTACCAGATCCTCATTAGAATAAGCCAACCTCTCATTATAATATTCATTCTTTTCTTTATTTATTAACCTTACAGTTGATTGCCATCCTAAGTAAACCCACTCTTCCAAGAGCATATAAGAATTGAGGGAGTTCCATGAGGGGTCTTTGGCATTTAAGAATTTTACTGACCTCTTTTATTAATTATCTGTTAAAATGATTAATAGAATAATTAAATACTGAGAAACTATGGCTCTCAAATTTTTTAGAAGTCGTAGCATCTACTATGTGCAAACTACTAGAGATACACATACAATACCAATACTAAAAAATAGTCCCTCTCTTAAGGAGCTCATATCATACTGGGGTTAAAGAGCATATAAAATGTAGATAGATACACAGATAAGAAGTGATCTGAGAGAATGAAAACATAAAACAACTGAAGGGGGTAGACCCCTTTCCTTAAAACTTCCTTTAGAAATTGATGCCTCAGCTAAACCTTTAAGAAAGTTATGAATTCTAAGAAACAGAAGTTAGGAAGACAGACTTGGCTGATATGGGAGGAAGCCAGTACAAAGAGTCAGAGGAAAATCAGGAGATAATATATAGATTATAGGATCAAATTACCTTTGCTAGAATAACAGATGCATGGAGGGGAGAGAATAAGGCAAAATAAGTCAGGAAAGGCAATTGGGAGGCAGTTTGTGGAGGGCTTCACATGCTTTCCTAAACAATTTGTATTTCAGTCAAGTTCTGGAATTTTTTTAAAAGATGCTTTCATTTAATTTCCTTTTGAACCCTGTGTATTTAATTGTATGCTTCAGTAAATATTGTTCTTAGAAGGAGAGCTCCATTGACTTTACCCATCTGCCAAAGGGGTCCATGACACAAAAAGGTTAAGGATTCCTGTCTTAGAGACACTAGGGAGCCACTAAACATTGCTGAGTACAAGAGTGACCGTTGTTAGAGATGGTATCTTCTGTCTCCAAGTCCATTGATCCTTTACTGATATTATCAGGCACCACAAATCCTGGACATGAATATGATGCCTAATTAATTACTAATCTTTCATTTCAATCACTGAAGACCATTTCAGAACCTAAAATAAGTAATCTCTATATCGTATTCAAAGATACATGTCTTTCTACACACTTGGAATGAATTGTCAGTCAGTACCAGCTTCAGCACAGCAACTGTTTGCAGATTCTCTCTGCTGTCAGGTGCACAAATTATTCTGAGAGGGAAGAGGAAAGAAAGCATATTCATGAGCCTGCAAAAGATTAACTTCTTAAAATAAACCTACACTCATCGTCAAAAATCCCTATTTCCCCCTTTTCATCTAGGAGGGTTCCTGGGGTAGTAATTACTTGTGTTGGCTAAGGCTCTTAGTGGCAAAGTTGGGGGCTCTATTCCATCTTCCCAGATAGCCTTTGGAAAAATATTCCATGTAGAATGGAAACTTGGTGAATGAATGCAGCCCGTAGCCTAATATTTGAAAACTTGAACATCCTTTCCTTTTAGACTTATATAAATTTATACAGTTATAGACTTCCAAGGCAAAACTTTCAATGAAAACATTACAACCCATTTCTACCAGGATGATTATATTTCTTCCTTAAGATAAGCGGAATGAAGGAACTAGCCTTATTTAGGAACCGGTGCTTGCTTCTCCCCAATATTTCGGTCTTAACGTTTATGTAGTGCTTTATCAGTTGAGCTCAGCCTTCTTTTTAAGTGGATTGAGCCTAGCATTGAAATCAATGGTTCTAAATGTTTTTCTGAATGTAGACAGGGCAAAGCTGGCCATCTTCACATATTTGCAATAACTGGAATATAAACATTCTTGACTTGGAAATGAAAAGCAAATCAAGGTAGCACAAAATGGAATACCTAGCTTATAGGTCCTCCACTAAATCTAGGGACCTGGACTCCAGGATGTATAGATCTAAAATAAATGTGTTTCTTTATTGGTATTCTCAAGATGATGGAAAATGAAGAACATTGCACACTGACTAGCACACAAGTGCTTAATAAATGCATATTAACTGAATGTCTACCACAGGATCAGATAGTCACAGACTTTTAATTGTAAAGGACCTCAGAAATCATGCAGTTCAATCTCTTCATTTTATACAAATATATACATCTGTATAAACATATATGTCCGCATATGTTCATATAGGTGCATGTATATACACATGTATGCCCATATTAGAATATACATGTATGTATATTTTAACATTTAAAAATGTGCTTTTTGCACAGCAATCTGGTAATATATATAGATGTTTTTACCTTTATTTTACATGTGGAGAAATAGGCTCAACAATTGTTCCATAATTCACCCAAAGTCATGCAGCTACCATATTTGAGTATCAAGATCTGAACTAAGTTATCTTGGTTTCAAGCCTACTGCCTTTTCTATGACTCCCCATTTGCCTTTAGCTTGAACTGGGATATTTAGACATACAGTAAGGAATAGTTCACCCACAGAACAAGCCTGTTCTCTCAATGCTAATTTCTCAGACACTTAAATAATGCAAAGATGATTGCTTAGGTCATAGAATACAAGACTGGGAAATCACCTAGTTTGCCTTCTTATTTTAGAAATGAAAGGTGGAACAGTGGATAGAGCACTGACCCTGGAGTTGGGAGAACCTGAGTTCAAATCTGGCCTCAGACACTTACTAACTATGTAACTCTGGTAATCTAAACCTGTTTGCCTCAGTTTCCTCATCTGTAAAATGAGCCGGAGAAGGAAACGGCAAATCACTCCAGTATTTTTGCCAAGAAAACCAAGAGTTGGACATGACTCAAAAAGGCATGAACAGTAAAAATAACAGGTTACATTTATATACTGCTATAAATTATCACAATAGATAGACAGACAGACACACAAAGACAGACAGACAGATTGATCAATTGATCGACCAATAGATAGATAGGTAGGTAGGTAGGTAGTAGGTTGGTAGGGAGGTAGGTAGTTAGATAAAATCCATGAGGAGACAAATGCATAGAGACACAGGGACATGCTCCATAGCATGGCAGTTCTTGGCTCAAATTCTCTTGATTCATTCAACGTTTTTCCCCCACTCACCTTCCTTCCAAAGGAAAGGGAGAAAAAGAACCAGAAAAACAAGTATCAGGTTGATACTAATCTTTCTTTGGAGCTTTTTCTTCTTGTAGTTTAGCATAGTAAGCCCTAGATAGAGGATCAAAATAATATAAAACAAATTCTCACTTATCTCTCCTACAAACAAAAAGCAAATATCAAAATCATCCCTCCATGGGGGGAGAAGGGGAATCATCTAAATAAAAAGACATCTCAGTGTTCTGCAAGGAAATGTTTTTATTTCCCAGCCCCAGGGTAGTTTGCCTTGAGCCAAAGCTTTGTTTGCTATTTGTCTCCCAGAGACATGAAAATCCTTCATAAGTAGGGTACATTTACTACCACAAAGATCTTGTAAATTATTATTTTTTTAAAAACCCAGTTTTTTTCTGCATTGAGCAAAATGTTCCTAAAATAATTTAGCCTTATTGCTTTCTCCTGTTAAATCCTGGGACTATTAGGTTCCCCAAAATGATGATACTACCCCCTTGAGGGCCATAGGAATGATGGAGGGGCTGTAACAGCTTCAGGTGCAATTGGGGGTGGTTGAATAAAATAAGGGGAGGTGGAAGCATAAGGGAAAAAGAGAAGATTAGAAAAATTTGAAAAACTGTTCATAAATGTTTCATCTGCTGTACAAGAGTAAAATTCATAATGATTATATTATTTTCCAAATAAACACACAAAATGCAAATTATAACTAAGCCGTCATCAAGTCCACCTAAAGGTCTTAACAAGCAAGTGTTGGCAGGAGAGCATATGGCACATTATGGAGAAGTCCCACGTGCATCAGCAGGAACATGTGCAAGTAATGATTTGTTTACAATACCATACTATATGATTTCATGAAGCAATATTGAATCATCAAAATTTTAATACAGAAAAAATATAAATTTATAATAAATTATTAAAGTTAAGATGTATCACTTTAAAAAATATTGTTTTGAAATGACACAAATTTAAAAAAATTAAAGGGTTAAAAAATAGATTCCTTGGCGGGGGAGGCACTGAGTAATTTTTCTCTTTTTTGAAAAGGAGACAATAGTCCAAATAAGTTTGGGAAACTCTAGTCCAGGTCATTATCTATTTGCAATACCTATCCAAGATATATGTACTGTTAGACTAACTCAGTAGCTTACATTTTCAATAATAGAGGAATATTATTTACCAGAACCCCATTTTAGTTAAGTTTGATTGAAAAAAACCTTTTTTGATTGAAAAATTTTGATTGAAAAAAAAACCTTTTTAAGGTTATTACACTAATATACTGCTTCTGCACCACTGTAATTAGCTTTGCAACAAGACTAAGCACAAAAGTAAGTTGTGTTTGAAAGCGTACGTGACATTCTGCTTCCAAAGCCATTTCCCTCTCTACCAGGAAGAGGGAGATGCTGTGTCACTGTTTTATTGACATCGTCACGGAAGTTCACACACATAAAGTTGATCATTGCATAGTTAGTGACAAAAGATATGCTATGCTGTACCTTTCTATGTCTGTGTTTATGTATCTGTCTTTAAGATGTTTTAAGCTGAAATGTAAGATGTGCATTTTTAATAGGAAAACAAAATATCCCATATGTCTGAGGCAAAAAAAAAGCCTGTCTATGATTTTAACCTGAATAATTGTTTCTCTCTTTACTAATTTCTAAAGGACCAAAGGTTTCTCCTGAGGTGTTCAGCAATGGGGACTCCCTCTTTCTTTGGTTCTCCTACCTAAGAGGATGATCTAATTTTCCAGAATTAAAGGCTCCCCACCCCCTCCTTCAAACTCCCTGAATTTTCTACTTTTTTCTTTCCCCATATTCATTTGATGAAACAGGATAGCAACATATATTAAAGCACTCTAGGGAAGGCAGGAGAGAATATGCATATATTAAATGCCTGCTGTGTTACAGGCACCATGCTAAGCATTTTACAAATATCATTTTCTCATTTGAACTTCATAACAAGCCTGTGAGAAAAATGCTACTATAGCCCCTATTTTACAGTTGAGGAAACTGAGGCAGACAGCAATTAAATGAATTGACCAGGGTCACACAGCTAGTATGTCTGAACCCACATCTGAACTCAGGTCTTCCTGATTCCAGGCCTAGTCTCTATACAATGCACCACTAGCTGCCTTTGAGGCAACAAAATGCCACCTCTGCTAAAAACAAAACAGAAAAAAATGTATTATAATGATTTGCTCAGACTTGAGATCTGAAGAAAAGGCATTCATTCTATCTATCAAGACAGGAGCTGAGAAAGCATCTATTTCAACTTCCTTATTATGTAGATGAGGCAAATGGGACTCAGAGAAGGGGTGAGTGATATTCAAGGGGCCACAGATGCTGCAGAGTTAGGGCTTACACCCAGCCTTCTGACTCTGAACTTAGTTTTCTAATCTCAGACACCATAATGCAATGGAGTTCATGTATGCTAGTAGAAGGGGCACAGGACTTGGAGTACAAGGCTGCTTTTCCTAGCTGCTCCAGGCAAGCCCCATGACCCTTTCTTTAGGGGGTGTGAAGGCAGGTCCCCTTGGTAACTTCCAGCTGTAAATGCACAATGCTCCTGTAATCTAAGGGCTCAAACTAAACAAGTAAAAACACTGGAGATATTTATTAGGCTCGTGTGCAGGTTAGAGGAACCTGACATTTCTTTCTGCATTTTCTGCAGGCCAGAGAAAAGGTGTTATTGTTAAGACAAAGTATATGTGATGGATAAGCCAATCTGCTCCCTTGCTTCTAAGTGCTACTAGGGTGGAAAATTTCAAAAGGAAAAAAACCATCCAATTAAATATATTGTACTAGGCTTCACTATATCTTTTGAAATCATAATTATTCTTTGAACCTACAACGCACTTCCTCCTCACCTCCTTCTCAAGAAATCTCTAGTTTCCCTCAAGGTTCAGCTAAGGTACCCTAGTCTAAATAAAGTAGTTTCTGTTCGCAAGCTGCTAATGCCTTCAACTCCAGAATTATCTATGTAGTGCATACCTCTGGACATATATGTCCCCTGACCCTGATATCCCAAGCCATCATGGGGAGTGGAATATTTGAAAATAGAGGGCCTTTTAGTATCTCTTAAAACAGTTCTGAAAGGCAACTGTCTATCCTACCAACAGTTAGCCATCAATGAAACCATTCTTGGGGAACTTAGTTCAAAACAATCGGAAATTACTGAGGGCAAAGATCAAGGAGTCAGAAGGCCACTGTGGTCAGGAACAGGTCAGGGGTCAAGAATCCAGGCAGTCATGGGAATTACGTTAATGTCCCAGGAGTCAAGATCTGATCCAAGCTGCTTCTGATCTGGCCTGTTTGCTTTAAAGTTTCTTTATGTTTTGAGCATGGATATGATGGTGCCTTATGAGATCTTCATATAACACCACTATTCAGAGAAGACGGAATCACCATCATTTGTGGCAGTGCCCATAATTACAGTTTCTCCTTTCCAAGTCCCAGAAGTACATACAATTACATTGAGAATGCCCAGAGGACAAAACATGAATTCAGAACTCCTCTGAGACCCTAATACACTACCTAATACCCACTTCTGGTCCTTTAGAAGCTCTTGTTTGGATTCAAAATGAAACCTTCCTGAAGAACTACAGAATATTATCTTAACAAATCAGGCTAGCTTAATCAATTAGCAAAAGTTGCATTCCCAGACAAATTCTCATTTCTGCTTCTTCCTAGAACCAGTCCTTTCTACAAGTGATTATGTCCAGAAGTCGCAAGTCTCCATTCTAACAGTTGATGGGGCAGTACTCCAGATAAACTGAACTATACTTTCAGTACTCAGCACAGAAAATATGCACTACTGAGTAGATAAAGATGTGGAAAAAGATATTGTGCCATGCTTCCCTTCATATGTAGGGCCATCACAAAATGATGTTGGCATGGAATTTGGGGTCAGAGGTCAGGAGTCAGCAAAATGTTAGAAGACTCCACCACTGCTAGAGACAAAGGAATCTCAGTCCAGTGGCAGGCATCTGTGCAGGGCATCTAATTCCTCATCTTTAGACAAAATCTACTAATGGCACCCTAATAGTAAAAGCTGATTTATATCTAGCATAATTTGCCTAAGAGATAATGACAAGGAGTTTGGGTGCATGTGCTTGGACCCCAATTCTAAAATCACATTTCTCTCTAAAGATCACATTTCTTTCTAGCCTAAAAATGCTATCTTAGGTGGTTTCTCCCTAGCCCAAGAACAACTTGCCCCAGGAAAACCATTATATCCCTTCCTGCTACAGTAGCCAGCTGCATCTGGTATCCTGTTCTTGAATTTTCACCTGGGACTCAGTCTGCCTGACCTTAGCCCATCCTTTTCTGTTTCATCCTTTTGATCTCAAGTCTCCTTCACTGACAAACCATATTTCTGCATCTTGGACACACTTGTAACTCTTCTCACTTACCTGCTATCTGGGGACAACTGACTTTTTGGCTTTGTCTGATATTCCATTTGTCTCGGGTTGGAACCGCCTTGGCCAGTCTTGCCCTAGGCTTCCCTAGTTCCCTATTCTTGTCAGGAATAAGGAGAGAAGATTGGGACTCAAATCTTAAATAGCATCTTTGAAAGGTCAGGATAGGTCAGTTTAATGGTTTTTAAAGTCCAGAACAAGGTATCACAACAGCTATGGTGATTTGTTTGAGATAGAAGCAGGGTGGGACAGAGGAGCAGAACGGCTTCATAAAAGATAAACTGTTAGTCATTGAATGGGCATTACCTCAGGCAAACTGAAAAATGAGAAAGACTTTAATTCCAAAAGGTCAAGGTTATGCTACCTCCTGGGCCATTGCCAGTCTTCTTGACTTTCATCTTGCCATTGATTCTGTTAACTCTGGAGCAGACAGTGAGGATGATGATTTTGTCTAGCTGTACCTCACTTAAATCCAGCTCATGTGTGTGTCAAGCCTTCACCCTCATGAAGTCACTGGTAATGCCCATAGAAAAATGACTCCAACCTCCCTGAGCCTCTCTTTGTAAAAGTAGGAGGGTGGTTTAAAGCAGAGGGTCCCAAACTTAATTGGTCTACCACCCTTTTAAAAAAAATTACATCCTCCTGGGAATCTAGTTTCTTTAGCCCCTTAACATTATTTTTGTTTTTTTTTTTAATTTGCACTATTTAAAAAAAATAAAACATTTTTAAAATTTAATCTTTTTAAATGATGCATCTTAAATTTAATATTTTATTGTAAATGTGCCTTTTTCCTACACTGAAATTTTGATGATGCAATATTGCATCATTATAAACAAATCATTATATGCACATAATCCTCCTGATGCATGCTGAACTTCCTGACAATGCAAACACACTCACCTGCCAATACTTGCTTGTTAAGACCGGTCAGTGGACTTGACCACTGATCGGTTACAACTTCCATTTTGTGAGCTTATTTGAAAACTAATGTAATCACTATGACCTTACCTCTGTCATTCAACAGACGAAACACATAAGAATGTTTTTTTTTCAAAATTCTCTTCTCTTCTTTCCTTGTGCTTCTACTGTCCCCTTATTTTTATTCAATGACCCTCATTGCACTTGAGGCTACTATTACCCCCCTGGATCATTCCAACACCTGCAGGGGCAGTATTTTCCCCTTTCACAACCTATGAATGGTCTCTAAAGTCCCTTTCACTTTCAATCTGTGATCCTATCCATGAGATGCCTTGGGAATAGGAATTGTTTCGTTCCATTTATTTTTATCCTCTGTGCCTGGCACATAAGACCTAGCACACAGTAGGTGTGTAATAAGTGTTGGTGCCACAAATTAGTACCTGGAAGAGACAGGATCTGAACTCAAGAGCAGCTCTTGACTCCAAATCCCAAACTATGCTGCTTATCCTCTCTCATGATTAATGAGAGAATATATGTAACACTTTTCCTTCATTTCACCTGTGATTTGGGTACAACTATGTAAGTTTTGGGTTGAGAATTTTTTTGTCTTCTTTCTCTATATTCCCGGTACTTAGAATGGTGGTGAGTAGATATTCCTTAATAAAGGCTGACTGGTTAGCTGGTTGGTCTTGTGCAGGGGTTATGCCCATTTCTGGTATTATGGACTGCAAATTTTGGCAGTCTGCTAAAGCTTATAGACTCCATAGAATAATATTTCTAAATGTATAAAACATGGAAGACTACAATGGAAAAATTATATGGAAATATAGCTATTAAAGCCTATTTTTGTAAAGTTAATGGACCCCAAGTTAAGAATTCCTTGTCTAGTGTAAGAGTAGTAGCCAGGAAGGTGGAAAGAAAAGGAAACTGCGAAGACTGAGGCAGAGATTAAGCTGGTGCAAAAGTGGAGAGGCAGGCAGAAAGATTTAGGAGCCACAGTCCCAAAGGTAAGAAACTTGATTAAAGAATTTATTAGATCACAAATCCTTATATTCCTTCCAGATCTTGAAGACAAGTCCACAAAGGTTGAAGTTTGAGAGAGAATACTTCTGCTTAGAATACATTTTATTTTTAAAATGATCAGATCGAGTAGGTAGAAAACAGTGACCTAGCAAGTCTAGACTTTGGCTTTCCAAAGTTTACTATGGAGGTAGTTTGAATTGTATTTTAGAAGCATCAAGCTTTTTTTCTCTTTTGCATGTAATACAGGGCATCCCAAATGTATTAAGCTTTAATACATTTCAAAAATGAAGATGATAAAAATGAGAGGCAACAAAAATTATTAAAGGATTAAATTCCACTAGAATGTGTGTCTGTTGAAGGTACAATGCCAAAACTCCCCACTCACTCCTCACTACACACACAAAGTTACACACTCCCCGATCATTACCTGTGTCCATTTACCACACTTTTATATCATCTTAACAGATTTTTAAGCCCTTACTATACAAATAATATTTAATTAAAGCATTTAAGTTCTAGTAGATTAAAAAATGTACTAAGACTTTTGGGACACCTTGTATAATGACCACAACAGAGCATATTGTTTACAATACAGGACAAGAAGGAAATAAATTTCCTATATTTTATACATGGACAAGCAATATGCATATGAGATGCATACCTTTCAATCCTTGTCTGAACTGTCATACTTGCCAGCCTGATCGTTGAAATAGAACATTATTTATCACTCTCATTTTGGTTTCAGATCATTTTAATTACCAATAAAAGGGAAGAACTCGCACTGAATGGATTATTAGTTATTTAGAATGCTTTTAAAGCAAAGGTAGTTAGTGGCTTCATTCCCGCTGTTCCATAAACCATTTTTATTTATAAGTAAATGCCATCATAAAGAAGTTTAGATATAAGAGAAGGATGATGCACAGTACTATTCATAGTTGCCTGTGTGGAGGGAAAACCAACCCTGACTTAAAAGAGGAAAAATTGTACTTGTCTCTGTATTTCATTAGAAATGTCCGATATATTGGAGTTGTCCACTCAAACAATTCTTGATCAGCGGAGAATTTTGTCTATGCCGTCCCAATATGAACAGTGGAAATGATATAAAATGAAGCTGGGCAAGGAGTCCCAGATATCACTGGTTAGATGCATACTGTCTGAAGAGTCTTGGTCTAAGCAATGAAAACTTAAGATGTTTGGATCAGGCTGTATGAAATATTTTCTAAGTGTACTGCTGGAATGGAATGGAGGCATGCTAATTTAACAGATGGAGTTCTGGGTTTGGAAGTTGCTGCTGTTCATTCATTTAAGTTGCATCTGATTCTTTATGATCCTATTTCCAGTTTCTTTGTGGTTTGCCATTTCCTTTTCCAGCTAATTTTAAAAATGTGGAAACTGAGACAAACAAGGTTAAGTGACTTGCCCAGGGTCACAGAGCTAAGTTAATTAAGTCTTCCTGACTCCAGGCCCTGTGCCCAATCCACTGTACCACCTTGTTGCCTTGGGTAGCCCGAGGGTTTGAAGTTCTGATTCCAGATTCTTCCTTCTTCTTACTAGCCTACTAGCTCTGTGACCTCAGGCAAAAGACTTTAACTCTAGATGCCTCGGGCAATCCTAGAATTTATCTATTAAGTCAGAGAATCCAAAAGAGCAGAGACGTTTTATCCATTCAGCCATTCCGCCTGTGACCTTAAGCAAGTAATTAATTCACCTTGAGTCTTAGTTTTCTCATGTGTGAAATAAATGTAATTTGAACTATCTGACCTATGATGTCTCTCCCAGTTCTCTAGCTATGATCCCATGAGTGGTACCTAGAATACTAGAGAGAGGTCCCACTCCTAATATTCCCTCTACAGATGAAATCATAGGTCCTTCACATATTCTCCTATAACACTGATATCCCAGGGCAAAGGGATATTTCTATCTTCAACTGTTTATAGACTATATTGTATGAATCTCAATGTCTTCCATCAAACTCTACCTTACATTAAAAATAGTCCATAGTAGATCTTTATAATTTATAGCTGGTAGAGACCTTATAGGTCAAATAATCCAAGCTCTTCCCCCTCCCCATTTAAATGAGGAAACTGATACCCATAGTAATGAAACAAGCCACCTAAAGTCATATGGGGGTATGATGAGGGCATACTTATTTTAATACATATCCCTTTGCTCATAATGTAGGTTATGAGATTTATCACTCTGTTAAATCGAATTGTGTTTAATGCTTCCTTAACAGAGATACGTCTTCCTTAAGTACTGATCAAAGTTCTGCCACTATCTCTATAACTTTGGGAAAGTCACTTAATCTGCTTGGGATTTAAATTTCCTTAATTAGAAAATGTGAGAAAATACCCACTTAGCCTATCTCACAGAACTGTGAGAATCAAATGCAATAATGTATATGTACACATCAACTCCTGAAACTAACATACTGTGCAAATGCAAGACATTTGATAGAAATAGTTATTGCTTTTTCTGGCATAGAGAGATGGGGTATAATTTCTCTTAGGAGGGCAAAAATCAGGTACTACCCTTGGTAGATAAAGATTCAATTTAACATGTGTTGAGAAGCAATTCTACGCCATCCACATGCTGAGAAAAACTATGGAATCAAAACGTAAAATAAAGCAGGCTATTTTCTCTTGTATTATGTTTTCATTTGGTTTGGTTTTTCTCATGATTTCTCCCCTCAAGAAGCTTA
Organism: Bettongia penicillata ogilbyi; assembly: GCA_023548195.1. Taxonomy (NCBI): domain Eukaryota; kingdom Metazoa; phylum Chordata; class Mammalia; order Diprotodontia; family Potoroidae; genus Bettongia; species Bettongia penicillata. The sequence goes on from JAJHZJ010000494.1 coordinate 2,188,324, forward strand.
TATTCTAATGCTAAGTCTCATGAGTATAGTAAGCTTTTCAGTTGAATTTCTGAGTGGTGACATATGTTTATATCCATCTATATGCCTTCATTTTCTTCCCACTTTCCACTAAATGTATTTGAGAAAACTCTCAGGATTAAGAATAAAAGTACACTCGATGGCCCTAAACTGGAGAACAGTAGATGAGCTCAATGAGAAATTGAATGCATGATCATGGTCTCATGGCCAGTGTGCTTTAAGATACCATATACTTACTCATTAAAAAAATTGCTAAGAACTAGGAGAATTAATGGTTGAATACAGTTTCATGTCCAGTTCCATTTGAATTATTTTAGGAAGATTCTGAAGATTGAGGTACTCGATGTTGAGGTCCCTACTTGAACTAAACTGCCATATGTTCAGACTATGCTTCAGAGAGGGCAACTCCAATTGGACTGCCCATGTTGTTCAAATGCAAAATGTATGCTTGTCAAAAAGATTGTTTTATGGAGAACTCACACAAAGCAAGTGCTCACATGGAGGTCAGAAGAAGTGATACAAGGACATTCTCAAAGTCTTTCTTTAGAACTCTGGAATTGATTATGTGACATGGGAGACGCTGGCATGGGACCTCTCAGCACGGTGTGCCCAAATTAGAGAAGGTGCTGTGCTCTGTGAACAAAGCAGAAATGAAACAGCTCACAGGAAATGCAAGGTGGGCAGATTTAGAGTATTCACTCCAAATTCTCACATGGATTATTTGTGCCCAGCCTGTGGTAGAGCATTCTGAGTTCATGTTGGTCTGATTAGCCACAGTCAGACACGTTGAAATTTGGCTGTAGCATAGAGATGTCATTTTGAATCTCTGAAAATGAAAGACAACCAACCAAGCCTCCTGTGTGTTATGACAGTGCAATGCACTGAATAAATGAGGAGAAAAATGAAACCATTGCTCCCTTTATGGAGCTTATAGCCTACAAAGATTTCCTTAGAACTTCATCCTCCACTAATGTGACAAGGTACCGTTTATTCTACACTTGACCAGAATTTAAGATCCTGCTGATGTATCAAGGTCAGTTAGTTCAATGAGGTCCTAGCTGAAATCCTATACTAAACAATGTCCTTATGGTTCACCTCAATTCAACATTCAAGGAAGGATTGTGAAGTACTTAAAAGTCAGATTTTGACATATTTTGGGCATCAAAGCAGCACAGCTTAGAAATGTCACCACACTTAGAATGTCTTTCTAATGTCTAGTATTTTCAACAAGAATTTCTTGGTAGAAACATATAGATGTGAAGGCATGAACTTAGATATTAAATCAGTTGCATAATTGGGCAGCTCAGGTGTTATATTGGCTTCTTTTTTCCTCAGTGGGGGAGAGAGGGTGAGAGTAGTGGAGAAGGAGAAGGGGAAGGAAATCTTTCTTTAAGGGTCACTGGAGGCAGAACTATTTAGCTCTGCTTGGACAATTTTCCTCTTCTTCTGCATTCTTCTGATGGACTGACTGGGCACTGTAGCACCCAAAATACACCCAGGTAGATGAACTTGACCTTGTGGAACCTGGAAACTTAAATAAAATTACTTGTCCTGGGTAGAAAGGGCAGAAAAGATCATTTCTATCCAGAATCTACTATAAGTACCCTTTATAAGGCCATTTTGCCCTACTGTCCCACCTTGCTTCTATCTCAAACAAACAGCAGTGGCTACTGAATCTGACACCTTGTTCTGGATTTCTAAACCCCTTAGGCTGATCTGTCCAGACTTTACAAAGATGTTGTTTGTTACCAGTACTGCTCTCCTTATTCCTGACCAACAAAGGAGACTGGGGAAGCCTTGGGCAAGACCGACCAAGGGGTTTTCAACTTGAGATCTATCTGTAGAATGGGCCTGAGACAAATGAATTATCAGACAAAGCCAAAGGTCAGTTATCACCAGGTAACAGGTGAGTGAGAAAAGCCATAAATGTGTCCAAGATGCAGCAATATAGGGAGACTTGAGATCCACAGGATGAAACAGATAAGGATGGGCTAAGGTCATTCAGACTGAGTGCCAGGTGGAAGTCCAAAAGACAAGACACCACAGTGGGTCTGAGTTCCTACAAATAGTACATTTTCTATTCTGACTTGATTGGCACAAAATTGTGCCTGTACCCCTTTGAGATTTTTTAATTTAGGGCTAATCTGTGGTCCTATATCTTCAGCAAAGTTATGCTTTGCTCCCTGTTTCTACAGTACTAGTGTTTACCTTAGCAGAAATGGCTGATCTCATGTGGTAGCAGATAGGACCCTACTCATCCCTCCCTCATAATCTGTTTGATTAGGAAAGTAGAGCCTAAACCCTTCAGAGCCCAGCCTCCATTATCTGGGAGCCCTCTTAACTTCCCTTTAACTGAGAGGAAATCTTCCTTGAGCTAGCTACTGCCCAGCACTAATGGATAGGATTATTGGACTTAATGCTACAAAGGACCCTCGAGATCAATTGTGTAGCCCAACATTCTTATTTACAGAAAGGAGGAAATTGTAGCCCAGGGAGGTAAAGAGATACATAGAAGCTTATAACGGTAATAAACCCAATCTTCAGACTCAAAACCCTGGGATCTTGAATTTCTATGAAGACAAACTGACATTTCTGAAATAGCTTTGGACTGGAGGCCAGGCTCAGACTCTGCTGCTACTATGGATTACGCTCAGTGGGTATCAGCAATTCACTTCATCTCTTTGACCCCTCAATGTCCTTCTCTCTAAAACAGAGCTAATAATACAGCGAATACCTCCTCCCTGGATTATCATAGGGATGAAGCGAAATAATATATGGAAAGGTTTGTAAGTCTTGAAATTATCGATAAATGCCAATTCAACAAGGGTTTATTAAGGGCCTATTTGTGCGTCAGGCACAGATTACAGCTCTCTACGCTTTCAAAGCTTTCACATGCTTCTGTGAAGAAACGGTGAAGTTCAAAGGTAAGTATATTCAAATTTTATCAATATCCATCAACATATCAATTGCTGTTCTGTCTTAGTTATGTCTGACTCTTCATGACCTCATTTGGAGTTTGCTTGGATCCTGGAGTGGTTAGCTATTTCCTTCTCCAGCTCATTTTACAGTTGAGAAAATTGAGGCAAACAGGGTTAAGTGACTTGCCTGGAATCACATAGCTAATAAGTGTTTAAGGTCGAATTTGAACTCAGAAAGATGAGTTTTCCTGATTTCCAGGTCAGTGCTCTGCACTATCTAGGTGCCCATGTAGAGATAAATACAATGCAGTTTTAGAGAGATGGGAATCACTCATGGCTGGAGGCAATCAGAAAAGGTCCTATGGAGGAGGCATGTTACTTGAGCTGAGCCATGAATGGAGGTAGGGATGCCAAGAGGCAGATGTGAAAGGAAGGACATTTTGGGCAAAACAACCAATGCAGTCACAGAGGTGAAATATTGCTCAAAGGGAAAAGTAAGGCTTGTTGAACTGAATGTCTGTGAGAGGTGCCGATGTGTCTCCGATTTAAAAGACATTCATCATGCACTTTCTACAAGGGCATTAACAAGAGAGGTGTTCAAAGGTAGCAAGGAGACGAAACCCATTTCCTACTATCCATTGATTAGTCACCCAAGAAATGTGTCTCTAACTTTGTTTAGCATGATTATAAAAGCTGACATCACTTTAGAAGCTGGTAGCTTTTTCCCCCTTGAAATATAAATATGTAAAATTAAACCCTCATCTCCATGTCCTTTGCTGCTTCATCTGATTCATTTGGTATACAACAATATTTCCCCTCTACAGATTAGAATAGAATGAAATGTTGTTTTCCCCTGGCTGTCGATCATTCCCTTTGATTTGTGGTCAAGTTCTGCATTTTTAAGTGCTTTCCAGCCAAATTGTGCTGGGATTCTGTTGAGTCTCTACAACTTTAATTTAACATTTTAAAAGCACTGAAGTGAACTAGAGCCAGAGGTGGAGAAGCTGTGGCTTGAGGCTACGTGGCCCTCTGGATCCTCAAGTGTAGGAGGCCCTTTGACTTCTCAATTTGGATTGAGAGAATGTGGTGGGTCATATGTGGCCTCGAAGACACAGGTTCCCCAACCCTGATACTAGACCATTCAAATGTGGAAATCGAATATAAAGCACAAGATCTTTATCCCTTGTTAAGACATAATAGTATATTTTGATATAAGCTAAATATTACAAAGAACCAAAAAGTTTTAATAATTAATTGGATAACACTGAGGCGACATTTCTCGACCACAAGGAGCTTAAAATTAGCTTCTAATAAATAAAAGCTTGGGGGAAGAAGGAGGAGAATGAAACAAAATCTGCGATGAGAAATAGACCATTTCAAAGACAGCAACAAGGAAGACAGTGAGAAAACCAAAAATGCATCTTGCTTTCAAAGCTCTGTGGAAGTCTGCCCTCAGAATACAGGCCAAGCCTAGTGGATAGAGAATGGGATTCCAGGTCAAAAAGTCAAGTCCAATTCTTGTACAAATCTCTTCACCTCTCAGTGTATCTCTTTCCTCATCTATAAAATGGAAATGCAAATAAGACCTTCAAAGCAGGACCAAATGAGATAATGTACGGAGAGTGCTTTGTTAGCCTTCAAGCACATATACACGTTAGCTGTTATGACTATGGTTATCCCTTATTAAGCACATGGGACCCATGGGATATGAATACCACATATATATGAACAGGATTCTAATCCCAACTCATAGAGCAAAGGCAAGCTGAAATTTATTTCAGGTACTAGGGCTGGGAAGCCACCAATGAATGTAATTCATTCCCTTAATTTGGAATTTGGGCCACAGCTCTCACAATGGTACTCCCAGTCAACAAGCATATATTAAGTGTTTACAAAATGCCAGCTGATGGAAATGCAAAGAAAATCAACAATAAAAATGTTTCTGCCTCTATTTCCTCATCTGTTCATTGGAGATAATATTATCCATAGCAAATGAGTCTTGTGGCTTCAAAGAACCTTCAAATGAAAGAGTATGTAAAACACCTTGTAAATTTTAAACCATCATACGTTTGTTATTATTAATATTATTGTATCTCTTCATAGACAAGGCAATGTGATTGTATCTGCCAGAAATGTTGGTGAAAAACTGAATCAATTACTTCAATCAGTCAAATCCAAGCTATCCAGGTAACTGAAGAATTTGGCTTCAATATAGGACCCAGAATGTGTTTCAGGGAACAGTTGAGCTGAAAAAATTGGAGGCCACATTGAATGGGGAAATGGCAACCTCCAGTCAAGCTCCCCATTCTCCAGGTGAAATGTCAGTGGATAAGGGAATGAGCCAAGAGGCGCCTCTCCATGTTCAGCCAGGTGGTGCTCCATCGATTATCCCGACCCTTGAGTTGGAGGTCATTGTTTTGAGTGATCCAGATTATTGGCTTTGTCCTATTTCATTTGGACTGTTAAAACACAATGTATTGCGACCTTATAAGAGGGGTGTGTGCCTAAGCGATTACCAACATCTGATAGTCATGGTCTGGAAGTGGCTAGAAAAACCATAGCATTTTAGGAGACATGGAAACAAGTCTGTGTGGATTTATGGCTAAAAAAATTGGAATATATGAATGTGCTGTGATATTACTTTGACCTAGGGAACGACAAACATGGGAAATTCAAAGAAATTTAGGAATAGATGTTTGAACTGATATACAATCAACTACATTGATCTGTGAAAAGATTATACTCAAAGACCACAATAAGGTAAATTTTAAAAAGCCTAAAAAGGAAGGTGAATTCTGAAAAATTGTAATGACCAATCTTAATCCAGGAAGTAAAATGATGAAATACAATTTATTCCCTTCAGAAGAGATTTGAGAGGGGCATGAATGTGGAAAGTAATATATATATATTCTAGAATGCAAAAAATATCTCTTACTTTTACTCATTTTTTTGTGTTGAGGTTCAGTTGTATCTGACTCTTTGTGACCCTATTTGGGGTTTTCTTGGCAAGGATGCTGGAGTGGTTTGCCATTTCCTTCTCCAGCTCATTTTACAGATGAGGAAACTGAGGCAAATAGGGTTAAGTGACTTGTGCAGGATCACAAAGCCAGTTAGTGATTGAGACTGAATTTGAATTCAAGTCCTCATTATTCCAGGGTCAGAGCTCTATCCACTGTACCACATAGCTGCCTTTTTTTTAGGGGGTGGGGGGGCATTACATTTACCTACTTCCTTTGTTACAAGGAATGGGTTAAGGTGTACAAAGGGCAAATAAATGACTGTGCGGCCCACAAGGCTGGAAGGCAGAAAGACTGTAAACTGAATTATCACAGAGTATACTCTCTTTATTGAGATAACAAACTATGTGAATATTTGAGAATGTGGTACAATAAAAAAAAATGAACATTTTTTTAAGAAAAAGGAAAAACAGAGATGCAAATGTGTTGAAGTGAAGATAACAGAGAATATTCTTTTTTCTTCTTCAAAATGGAATTACAGTAATTATGGGAAAATATATTAGCCACTTACAAGACTGTTTTACCAGATGTATATCAGAGGTTCTCCACAACATAAAGTCTAATCCACCACCTTAACTCAGGAGATCACACAATGGACATAGTCAAGGAAAATGGAACTGGTAAAGCCCTCAAAGTTTAGATCAGAGCTCAAGTTTTAACATTAATGAAGCAAATCTTTAGGTTTTTTTTCCTTAGTGTTATTTCCTTAGTGTAGACTGAATAACAACATGCCTTTATGAATGTGTACACATTCCTCATCGGTAAAATGAGGAGGCTGGATTAAGTGACCTTTCAGTTTCCTCCCAGCTCCAAATCTGTGATTCCAGTACCTCTGACTTCCTGGAAGGGAAGAACAATGTTTTCCTCTTCGTTGTGTTCTTTCTTTCTCTTTCTTCCTCATCTCCACCCTCTTTTCTTCCTTCTTTCCTTCTACAATGTGGCCTACAGAGCACAGGGCAGCCTATAGTTGCTCCATTACTGATGGACCACATATGGATTTCAACCCTTCAATGAACTATTAAGCAATTGCAATAAAATTTGCCATAGGGGAGCAAAATTAGCGTGTGCTCCTAAAACAGCATAAACTCCTAAGGTCACTGGAGGAACATACTCTCAGAATGCCCATTATTATTATATAGTCAGGCAGCTCAGTGGCTCAATGGATAGAGCGCCAGGCTTGGAGTCAGGAAGACACTTACTAGCTGTATGTCCCTAGACAAGTCTGTTTGCCTCAGTTTCCTCATCTGTAAATGAAGTGGAGAAGGAAATAAGAAATCACTTCACTATCTTGGCCAAGAAAATCTCATGAATAATACTGTCCATGGGATCCCGAAGGGCTGGACACAATTGAATAACTGAACAACCACCAAGTAAAAAGTGTAGCTGGTATCAGCATAAGATACCGTGCTCCTGCTTAACACACTGGAGTAGAGAAGCAGAGCATGGTTAGAGAAATGTCCCAAAAGGGGAAAGAAAATCCTAGTGGCTCAACTTGGGAAAACTCCACCAAGCATTAGCAATAATGTTGTTTTAATTTAATGTCCCCATTTCCTAAAGTTAATGTCCCTAAAATAACAACCCAGACATTAAGATACTCATGTGAACTTCCTACCGCCCCATTCCCACACAATATTAAAGAAAGGACCAGCCAGCAATGTGACATGGGGTATGAAGAAGCTCATGGAAGAGACAGACTTTTCAACTGAATATTTTTTATTAGATTTAAGGTTTCTTTCTGGTGGAGTGGTGTAAAGAAGGAAGAAAGTCCACAAGTAGTCATTTGAGAATGTCAAATTCTATGACAAATAAATTCTCCTTAAATAAATTCAGTACTTAATAATGACAGAAAATGAGGGGGAAATATTTGTAAAATTAATAAAAATGACTTCTTCTGTAATCATACTGGTATCTTGGCTTTTATTTTTTATTAAAGAATATATTATTACCAACATATTTGCTTCTTCTATCTGCATTCATGCTACAACAGCCCCCAACCAGTCAATTTCAAAGTTACAACTTATTCATCTAGGGATCCAAGAATCATATTCCATGGCCCTTGAGCACTGATGAACCAAAGTGATGTCGTTTAACGAGTTGTAGAAAGACGGGTTCTAATTCCACCATCCATGCTAACTACAGTATAACCATGGAGAGTCACAATTTCTCTGAGCCTCAGTTCCCTTACCTATGAAATAGGGGCAATCATTACTATAATAACTGCCTTTTTGGGGTTCTTATAAGGTTCAAATAAGAAAATATGTGCGTGCATTTTACAAAATAAGGGCTACATAAATGTTATTATTAACTCAAATATTAACAGAAAACATCTCAATGTCACTTGCACATACTTGCTCCAACACCTTTTTGCTCGTAATGGAAAACTTTCCCTCTATGTCCTCCAGACTCAGAATATATTGTGTCATAAAGAAATCAAGTCGTTCTTTTTCACCACAAGAAAGATTCGGTTCAAATGGTCTGAAGCAACATTACCTCAATGTTGGAATGATAATAACTTTCATTTATGTGGAACTATCATATGCAGTAGAGGTAGGGTGGCTGAATGGACAGATAGTTGACAGAAACATGAAGAGCTAGGGTTCAGGATCTGCCTCTGAAAAGCATTAGTTGGGTAACCCTGGGCAAGTCCCTTAACTTCTTAGTGCCTGAGGAAACTCTCTAAGACAAGTGCAAGGGAAAGTGCTATTCTCAACCCCCTAGAGTGAGTTACCTTGTGCAGGAGGTCCCCAAAGCCACGAAATTATAGGTGTCACATCCTTGGCTCCTATTTTATTACATGTTTTATTAATTGATTTTCACAAAACTTACAACAACCCTTTGAATCAGGTAGAATAGGCATTTTTTGTTTAGATTGTTTTCGTTTTTGATTTTTTTTTTTTTTTTACCATTTTATGTATCAGGGTCAGAGAGGTCTGGTGAATTGCCCAAGGTCCTATGGCTACTAAGTGGGAGAACCAGAACCCAGGTCTCCTGACTCCAAGTCACCCTCCAACATCACATGGCTTCCCTGATTCCCTGTAGGAAACTAGGAGTCGCTCAATCCAAGCATGTTGTTATTTCCCCCCTCATCCACATAAACTGTCAAAACGCCTACATAAACACTTGAACAACATCTGCAGGCTGAGAAAATCACCCTTCCCATCTTCACACACTGTCACCAAAGCTGGGTCTTATCTATCTCCAGAATTCCCAAATGCCAACTAAAGCAAGTGCCTGCTCCCCCAAGAATTCTCCCACTGGAGAAGAGAGTGATTTCATTCCCCTCAGCTGCCAGATCAATGGGGAGAGTAAGAGGCTGCTGCTGTGGAAAGCTGATATTTATGTGGCTGTCTTACCTTCACCAATGAAACACACAACAGATGTTATTTTTCCAGTGCTTTTAGGCTGTTCAAGAAAAAAAAAAAGATTTCCCTGTTTCACTGTAAAACCTCTACCCTATTTAGCTGTTTAACTAGCTACCATTAGACACTCTTTTAAATAGTCAAGATCTTCATTATGGTTGTCTGTTCTTCACAGTTTGGGTTTTACTCAGTTAACCTGGGCCAATATTTAGTCTGTCTTATTTTAGATGGGGCAAAAGAGGTTCCTAGGTCCAATAATTTTTTTATTTTAATTTAAAATTTAAAAACATTTTGATAGCTACATTTTAATATAACTGATTTCCTGTGTAATCCTCAGTATTTTGTCCTTTGCATTGAGAAGGGGTCCATAGGCTTCACCAGACTGCCAAAGAAGTGCTTGACACAAAGAAATGCTTAAGAGTTGCTGATGCGGAAAGTCAATCTATCAGGAGCACCATGTCTGACAGGAGATCTGAGTTGGGTGATGGTAGTACTAGCCCCTATGTATACTTCCATCAGACAAGCCCCTTTCTCTTCACAGCCATGAAAATGTAAAAAGAATTTGAGGCTGCTAGATATCCCATAGAGCTCTGCATTCACTCTTGGGATCTACGCAGTACTCCAATCTATAAAACCCATCAAGTTGGCCAATGCTTCTGAAAAAAGAAAGCCTCTTCACTGGCATTATCTTCAATCTTATAAAAAGCATCCTTGGGCAAAGCCGCTTTCTTTTCTCTTGAGAATTACCAAGAGCGATATGGTTGGAGAAAGATCAGTGAGTTTATTTCCAAATATTAAAAAAGAAGACAAAGAAAGATTATTATGGGCTCTAATTTTCCTGGCTGCCCAAACTCCTGCTGGGTAGTAAGTTAGACCAATAGGAAGGAAAATTTATTCTCATGGAGTGATGTACTAAACGGTCCCACAGGGCCTCAACAGTTAATGATCCTCCCTAAGCACTAACTGCAGAGAATCTTGCTCATTATATTTTAAGATTTGACATCAAAACACACACACACACACACACACACACACACACACACACACACTACTGATTATAGAGAGCAGTAGTGTGTGCTTTGGGCCAGGCCCAGGAGAATTTAGCCTTAATTAACCTTACATCCTCATGAAACAGCATCAAAATGCTATTTGTGAAAGCATTTGGCTCTTTGCTTTAAAAAAAAAATAAGAAACTCAGAATGACTGTATCTGAATGTCACATCAAATAAAGGAATGCTCACTGAGTCATCACCCCAGGAACCACACACTTCACACTCTTTAATTTCTGCTGTAGTTAAAAATATAAGAACCAACAATTTCATGCTTAAGTAAGCTGGGCTCTCTTCCTGAAAGTGGCATTGTCAAAATAGTCATGAAAAGAGCATTGTCATCAACAATAAGGCCATGGAGGACCAGTTAATCCTTTACCATTCAGGGAAGGACAGCCATTCAGGTCAGCACAAAGGTGGTCACGTGATAGGAACCTTTTCAATATCACCTCCATCAAAATCACCTCAATTGTTCTGAGAGGAGACAAGCTACAGGAGGAAAGACATCAATCATGAGTCTGATAGACTTGACCAACAGGACTGAAGGGAAATAGTGAACTGCCTGAGGTCATTGCAAACCCTTAAGCAATTAATATGTGATTTTGTATGCATATTGTTTCTATAATGATGTATGTACATATACATATATACATCTATAAATACATATTTTTGTTTTTGAGTGATTTTCCATTCATATCTAACTCTTCATGACCCATCTGGAGTTTTCTTGGCAGACACTGGAATGCTTTGCCATTTCCTTCTCCAGCTCATTTCACAGATGAGAAAAATGAGGTAAACAGGATCAAATGACTTGCCCGGGATCATATAGCTAATAAGCTGGATTTGAACTCAGGAAGAGGAATCTTCCTGAATCCATGCCCAGCACTCTAAGTGTCCCAGAAGTATATATATATGTGCATGCATACATCTCTCTCTCTCTCTCTCTCTCTCTCTCTCTCTCTCTCTCTCTCTCTAGATAGATAGATCTATATATAGATATATACACACATATATAGATATATACATACATATAAATATATACATTTATATATATTTAGACATACACATGTGTATATGTGTGCATATGTGATGTGGTTGTTCTGAGTGCTGAGCCTGCAACCAGATAGACCTGAGTTTAAGTCCTGCCTTTGATACTTTGGGGCTATATAACCCTAAGCAAAGAATTTACTGTGGTTTAATGCAAAGAGATCTGAATTTGAAACTGGAGGACCTAGGTTCAAATCTCTTGCTTTCCACTGACCTGAGAAACTCTGTTTTCTTTCCTGGGTTTCATCCCCTCATCTTAACCCCTGAGATCCCTCCCAGCTCTAGCTTCAGTATTCACCAATATTATTATTCCCTCACTATTATGAAGAGCAAATATGTCTTGCTGTAAGAAAAGCAATTTTCTAACCATTCAACCTTTCTGAAAGTGGAATAAGTTGCCTTAGGAGGTAATGAATGCATTCCTCCTGATCAGAGGTCTTCCAGAGGAAGATCGATGAGCACTTACCAGTTTCTTAGATGGAGGAGGCACCAATGAAGTACTTTGATGCTCATGCAACATCAGAGACTACTGGATTCACTGCAAAACCCAACAGCACATGATATAGCCTCAGGCTTAAGGCACCACCAATGTAGTGTTACCATGGCCCAAAACATTCTGAAATGTAAATGATGTAAAAATCCTAAGTATTTTTTTTAAATCCATTAGTGGTCAATCAGTTGGTGATGACCTTCTCTGTATTTGGTCACTTTGTTCTTTGGATGGCAGACGTCTGGCATCAGGATCCACAAGTCTTCTCTTCTGCTTGATAGAAACTATCAGAGCTTGTATTCCTAAAGTTCTAGAAGTTAGGATCACTTCCATGATATAAGGACGCATCAAAAGAAGACTTTTGTAGAGAAAGAGAATAAAATTCTATTTTTTCCACTCTTGTTGGAAAATGATCTTAATATTCCTTTTGCGTAGCTAACGAACATCTGTCTTAGAAAATGTACTTCATGGATGTATTTGACGATTAAGATTAGTTAATTAGGATTAATTAGTTAACAACTTGAGGGATCCAGAAAGACTTCCTTTAGGAGGTGGCACATAAGCTGAGTCTTGAAAGATGTTAAAGTTGCCAATAGGTAGGCATGAGAAGAGAGAACATTCCAGGCGTGGGTGAGGAGCAGCCAAGGCAAAGGCAAAACAGATGGGAGATGCCATGCTGGAGTGAACACGGGCCTCAGGGATGATCTAGTTCAGCCAGTTATAATGAAGGAGCTGATAAGTTCTCATAGTGATGTAACCAGGGCTGGCATTAAGTTACCTGACTTCTGGACAGGAAATTTCTCTGTTCTGTTTCTCTAATAAATGTGCTCCTGCATTATGGAAAAATATCCGTAGGCAATCATTCAATGAAAAAGCATTTCTTCATCACTTGCCATGTGTCAGTCACTGAGGTTGAGGAAATATTTCTGATAAAAGAGGAATCAGAAGGTTCTCATAGTCTTCCTGCCTGTTTCATTTACTGAGTGGTGTGACCTTGAGCAAAATACTGGAACATTCTCAGTCTCAGGCTTCTCATCTATCAAATCGGTATAATGCCTCTACTATTTGTTTTACTAGGTCACTGTGTGAATTCGCACTAGATAATGTAAGTAAAAATGTTTTGTATACAGTTGATGTCGCTTACAAATAGGAGAGGGAAAAAATTATTAGGATAGCAATAAATGCCATTTATATACAGTCGGAATCAGTACACTCTGACCTATGAGCCAAATCCGGCCTGATTCCTGCTTTTGTAAGGATTATGAGCTAAAATATCGATGTTTTAAATAAATCTGTTTTAAAATATAAAAATTTATTTCTAAATTATTATTAATATAATATAATTGTAGAATATAATTATGCATAATGACATCATATACTGTCATTATATTATGAAATTATAAAATTATTAAAATTTCAAATAAATTTATTTAAAAATGTAAAAGCTAAGGCCTTACAAAAACAGATGGCAGGCAAGATTTGGCCCCCAGGTCATCATTTATGGGCCTCTGACATAAAGTTAAAAGAATGCAATCCCTTTGTACAATCCTGCAAGGTAATAATGTACAGATATTATCCTTCCTGTTTCATAGATATGGAGCCAGAAAGTCAGAAACTTGTAGTCACTTGCTCATAATCACATAACTTGTCATCAGTAGAGGTTAGATTTGAAGCGTGGCATTCTGATTGCAAGGTCCAGTCTAGTCCTCAATCCACTTGGTCTAGAGAGTTTTGCAGAGCACTGACAGGCTAAGTCACAGAGCCAAGATGAATCAGAGGTAGGGCTGGAACCTAGTTCTTCTTGTCTCCAAGGCTCAGTCGCTACATTCTACCCTACACTGCCTCTATCATGGGGCTTAATGACTATGATGACAATGCCAGACATGAGTGGCTATGAGTGAGAACCCACCTGAGTCTCATTAAAACTTCATTTATGAGAAAATCACTTCCTATTCGGTTTGCAAAATGAATCCCAGAAGCAAAAGGGAAAATGGCAAACGTGACTTTCCACTTGGTATGCCTTTTGCCGAATGTCAAATATCCCTTGCGTGTAGGGGAAAAAATCACCACGATACTATTGAAAAAAAATGTAACACTGGCCATTTTTGGAGGGAGGAGGGGAAGAACTCCGCAAAATTTTCCAGACACAGGCTTCCTTGGCCTGACTAGCCAAATAGTATGTTTTTTCCTGCTGTCTGCAGAGTGAATGCATTTCTAAAGAAGCCTTTGTGTTCCTGCAAATTACGGGAATTCCTTTGGAGGACAACTGGAAACCCTGGCCTCCAAGCCCGATCAAGATCAAACACACATGTGCAGACACCCTCCAAATGACTTTCTTTGAAAGTTGGCTGGGGGAATGTCAGAAAGAAAGTGAAAGAGAAGAAACAAACGTAAATAAATGCCAGTAAATGTAGGATGGATTCACCTTCCTTCCTTCCCTCTCTGTGTCCAAGACCCTTATATCCTTCTCTACCTGTTAGTCCTTATCTGGAAAGGGAAAGGGAATGAACTGGATGGCTTCTAATGCCCTCCAAGTTCTGCATCTATCATCCTAGGATTCCATGATCCTCTGGTGTCAAAACGAGGGGGAGGAAGGAGAAAAAAACTTTAAAAACTACAGGATTTCTGATATAATAACAATCATGCTTTAATTTTCCTTCAAATCAATTCATAAAGCATTTATTAAATACCCACTATACACAAAGCACTATGCTAGAGCTGAGTCCAGACACAAACTCAAAATTACCCTTAACCTCAAAGAGTTTACTTTCTATGTATATTGTACTATTCATTTTTCTATAGCAGTTTAAGGTTAATAAAACACTTTTATTCCTCACACATACACAGAGGAGAGGGAGACAGAGAAAGGGAGGGAGAAAGATCAAGAGAGAGCAAGAGAGAGAGGGGGGTAGGCAGGGGGAGGGAGAGAGAGGGAGAGAAAGCTGATTAAAATATGATTATACCTTTTTTACAGTTGAGGAAAATGCAACTCAAGGAAAGGTGACCTACCCAGTGTCATACAACCAAGTAGGGAGGCAGTGAGTTACAGGGGAAAGAGCCCCACATCTAAAAGCAGACCATCTCAGTTTGAGTGCTTTCCTTGAAGTTTCAAATGTGTGAGACCTTGGTCAAGGTACTTAAACTCCATGAGCCTCAATTTTCCATCCATGAAATGAAGGGACTGGGCAACGCTATCTCTGAGTCTCTTTCATAGTTATCAGCATGTTACTTTTCCCATTAGATGGTAAGCTCCTTGGAGACAGGCAGTGTTTTTGCTTTCTTTGTCTCTTCAGCACTTAGCATGATTTCTAGGACAGAGTAGGTGCTTAATAAATGCTTGCTCACTAGTTCACTGGCAGACCTATGCCTCAACTCCTCTGATTCTAAAATTACATTTTTTTTTTCACCTGGGAAGACTTAAGTGAATTCATGAAAAGTGAAGTAAGCAGAACAAGAACATTATACATGGTGTGTAATAGCAATCCTGTAATGATGATCCACTGTGAAAGACTTAGCTACTGTGATCAGTACCAGGATCCAAGATGAAAACTGCTGCCTACTTCCAGAGAGAAAACTGATGACCTTGAATGTATGTGTAGAACCTATATAAGATTGCATGTTGTCTCAGGGAGGGAGTGGGGAGAGAGGGGAAAAAATTAGACATATGGAAGTGATTGTAGAACCCTGAAAACAAAATAATTTAATAAAAAAATTTTAAAAAATTATAAAAGAAAAAGAAAATGGATGACCTCTAAATGCAGATTGAAACATATTTTTGCTTTATTTTCCTTGGGGGTTTTTAATCTGTTTGCTTTTGCAAAATGGCTAGTACAGAAATATGCTTTGCATGCCTTTACAGGTATAATTAATATCAAATTGTTTGCTTCCTCAAGGAAGGGGAAAGGGAGGGAGAGAATTTGAAACTAAAATTTTAAAAAATGAATGATAAAATTTTTTTTAACATGTATTTGGGAAGTATTTAATGAAATATATACTGAAAGTTTGTCACAAATCCCTCTATACACACACATTTTAAAAAATATTATACCAGGATGCCTCTCTGTAAAAAGGGTTAAGTTTTCTTCTTTTGAAAGAGAAACCTCTTACAATACAAAATAAATATGTTACTATTTTTTTCTACAGTGTTAATCACACAGACAGATTCCTAGGTCTATCATAGATCCTCAATCCCTAATACAGAACCTGTTAATCAACGAGGGCTCACTGATTGACTTACTGATGATATTCCATGTCCAGCACCTAGAGAACAGAGTTGAAAGCTTGAGTAGAAGGCAGGACACTTGGGAGTCTGGAGACCCAACTCTCCTATAGTTCTATGTTCTTTATCAACTTGCACAGCACTTAATCAGCTTCCTTGGGACAGATCTCAGATGTAGATGATACTAGCAACAGATTACATTTATAAAACACTTTATGGAGGTTTTCAGAATTGTTTTCCTTAAAACAACTCAGCACAATGGGTAACATAAGTATTATCCCTACTGAGGAAACTGAGAGATCAGAGGAATTATGTGACTTGCCACAGTTTTAAAGTAAATGTTGAACTCAAACTCAAATCTTCTAACTCTAAGCTCACTGGCTATTTGCTAGGTGTTTTTGCCATTGACAGCTCACACTAACTGGATCAGAGACAAGTAGCATAGAGTGATAGGCAGAGTATCATAGACTCTCCAACTTGCAAAGGCCCTCACAAGCCATCTACATCATCTATACCTGACTCAAGGAGCAGTTACAGCTTTTTCTTCTTTTGTCTTGATTTTTATATTTTATTTTTTTCTAATTACACATAAAAGCAATATTTAGCCTTGTTTTTTTCTTTGGTACCAAAAGCATTTTTCTCAAGGTCCAAGTCTCACCATTGCTCCTAGGAAAATATAAAAATTTCTTAGTCCGCCATTTACAAGCCTTCTCAACATTATTTCATGATTACCTTTCACAAACTGTACTTTCTAGTCAGACTGAACTGGATGTTCCCTCATTATTTCATCTCCTGACTCCATACATTTGCCTAGCTGCCCCTCTCAGAAAATTTTCCTTTGTTCCAGGCTGGCTCCAAAGCCCCATCCTGTGTAAAGCCTTCCCTATTGCTCTGCTCTCAAATTATCTTATACTACACTAATTTGCAGGCACAGTATATCCCTCCTCTTCTCCCAATAGAATGTCTGCTCCTTCAATGTGAAACTGCACCGTTTTTCACCTTAGCATTCCCCAACTCTAGCATAGTGCTGTTTAGACAGCAGGCACTTAACATTTGTTGGATTTAATGTAATTTGGTTCTCACATCAACCCAGGAAGTGGAGGAGGAAGGAAGTACAGCCCATAGGGCAAATATTATCACCATTTCATAGATGAGGAATTTTAGACAAAGTAAAGTGAAGAAGACTATGTTACACATCTGGCATCTAATGAAACTGTAACAGACATCCAGAATCCTAGCCAAGTCAGATACAATACTATGGACTTCCTTTTTCAGCTTATGGAAAAGTGAGTAAGGTCAGTACCTGTTACTCAACTCAAAAACCATTACCAAGTGTCTATTTTACCAAGGTTTTCCTTAGATAGCCAGTCAGTCAAGTATTTATTAAGTGCTTACTATACATCAGGAAAGTGGCAGGTAGGTCATGTAAAAAGGGAATCTGCCCCTGCCATGCCACTTGTCTTCAAACGTCTCAACAAGCTAAGTAGAAGCAAATGCTCTATTTCTTTCCATTTTATAGAACAAAGCTCTAACAAAGAAAGAGTAAGCCACAGAGTGGTAAGCAAGTTGTTCTCTGCCTCTAATCCAGGTCTCTTGACTTCAACCACAGGGCTCCCTACACTAACCCACACCAGCTCTGTAACTGTCAACAAAGTGTGGAGGACTGCTTTTAGCAAAGGCCCGGACAGTCATTTGGTTAACTCACTGTGGGTTTGACCGTTTCTACAGTCTGGTTAACACGCTTACAGAAACCTGAAAGCAAAGAAGAAGGGGATGACTTGGTGGTTAAAATGAAATTGTATTTCAGCGCTTTTGCAGAAATGATTAACTATGGCACTAGTAACACACACACACACACACACACACACACACACACACACACGGAAAGGGGACATTCAAAGATACGGTGGCTGCCCAATCATTCACCTGTGCCTGTGGTTTCCAGATTGCTACCTTCACACCCAAACCTAGGCTCAATAAAAGGAATAATCTACCTAGGTTCCCCTTGACCTGAGCAGGCCCCATTTTAGATGGAATGTCACCTCCATCCAAATGTAAAATGCATTCACCATAAATGTCACTTCAGGTAACTTCATAACAAGATTGATGCAAGCCCATTGCAAACACTGCCAAAGCTTAGCAATGCAGAGAGCTCTAAGGGATCCTCAGGGACTGTCAGAGATCATCGGAGACCATCCATCACTGTCAATTCCAAGAGAATATCCAACATTCACAGCATTTCTCTTCTTGGGCATCCTAAGGCTAACCACAAGTCATGCATTATGTCCCACTTACTCAGGGTAACTTTTTACTGACCTTGTCTCTGATTAGACAGATCATACCACAATATTGTTAAAAATATTTTTCCCCATCATAAAAAGATAGTTATAACTTGGGGTGAAAGATTTAAGGATGGTTCAGTCATGCCCAATTCTTTGTGACCCCGTTTGGGATTTTACTGGCAAAGATACCACAATGGGAAGCCATTTCCTTCTTCAGCCCTTTTTAAAGATGAGGAAACTGAGATAAACATAATTAAATGACTTGCTTAGGGTCACACAGCTAGTGTCTGATGGCAGATTTTTGAACTCAGGCCTTCCTGACTCCAGACCCAATTTCTAATTTGGAAATGTTTAACAAAATAAATAAAAATACAACACAACACAACATAAATAATATTAATAGAGTAACATTAATTAAGCCAACACGTAGGTTGAAGGGATGTGTTTCTATTGGATTTGACATTACTGGACTAAATGACATCTAGCATCTCTCATTTTTTTTTCTTTTTAGTAATTGCTTCCTATGGTGTTGTAGTAAAAGAAATGGATAGAGTCAAGGAATTTGAGTTGAAATCTCAACTCTGCCACTTACTGCCTATACAACCTTTGACAAGGGATTTCACCTCCATAAACCACTCAAAGAATTCACCTATAAGAGAAAGGAGTTGTACCAGATGGCCTTTCAGGTCTGCCATGACCCAGTGCACTCTGAAGCCCATATAGTGGACAACAATGGTTCCCTGCCCAAACTCCACTCAGTGGCTGTTTTTTGGAACTTCCTGGCTTAAAGTGAATGTCAATAGTAATTGTTTCTCTTCAAAACAACAACTCTGAGGCTTCTGCCCCTCCTGGGTGGTTGATTGATGGATTTTCTATTTAAAGGGGCCATCCCTCTGACTACTTTTTTAAGAGGTCTATTCATAGAATAAGCATTACCTCACTTTAAGTGAATACCTGAAAAGACCTTAGCCTAAAAAGCCATGGTCTCCCATTGCATCCTGTACCTTCTCCAGTCATGCTGATGAATATCTGGTCACTGGATCCAGATGGCTCAGGAGGAGAAAGTGAGGCTGGTGACCTGCACAGCCCTCCCTCACTCAAAACAAAGCCACATTCAAGTCGTGTCATCATTTCTCTGATGTCATGGTCCTCTTCAAAAACAAACAACAAACACATCTTCTTCCTACACTATGAGGAAGCTGTGAACAGTTATGCCATGGTGAACCAGAGGTGGAGGAAAGATGCCACTAAAATCCTGATGTTTTTTGATTTTATACTATGAAATTCAATGAGTTGATTTTTCAAATCCTGCTAATTCAACTGAATAGCTAAAGCTCCAATCCTTCTTCAGTGATTAACTTTCAACAGCAGTTTGGTTCTTAAATGTATAATTCTCCAAATTAATATTTTAAATGTATAACTTGGTTTTCAAGGATTATTTCTGGATTTATTTGTAAATTATCTTTAGTTTCATCTGGAGACCAGAAAATTAAATTAGGCCTTATATGGTAAAAACATTTCCTGGTTCTTCTAAGTTTATCTGAGTGCATTGTAAATCTCAAAGTCTGGGTTGTTTAAATCATAAATCACTAGCCCCAAATGCAAATTCTCAAGTCTAGATTTTACATATAATTTTTAAAAGGTGTTTCCTGGAGAATAACCTATATATAGTTATATATGTATGCATGTATATGTGTATATATATGTATAGAGATATGTATTTTTATGTGTGCATAGGTATAGATGTGTATATATGCATATATATCTTTGTGAGTGTGTATGTATAAATATGTATACATGTGTGTATAGATATATATTTTTGTGTGTATATGTATACATATATGTGTATTTGTATGTGTAGGAACAGTCCTACTTAATATATAAAGATACCAATCTAATGGAAGTATAAGAATTAAAGAATTTAAGTAGTTGGACTATGAATCCTACATTCCTTACATTAAAGTAGGCTTAGAAATATAACCCCATACTTAACAACTGTAAATGGGTAGTGGCATTTGGATTATCCCAATGTGGTCTGGATCTAGTTCTATGGACTAAGAAACAGTAATTTCTATCATATGTTTATCTTTACTATTTGAACCTGGGTTTTAAAGAAAGGCAGAAAACCATGTCAAACCACAGAACTCAATCCAGGGATGAGGAGATTTAGGACTGAGTATTCTGAATGAGGGGAGGAGCAGGGCAGCTATGGACCTTTTCCATCTTCTAGTTTCATCATAACATAAAAAAGACTTGGCTTTCAGTACGTGAGGCACTGTTTACATGGTCTACCTCTGAAAATCAATCAAGCAAATGCCCATGCTATGAGTTCATAGGATTATAGGTTTAGAGCTGGAAGGAAACTTAGCAGCCATCAAGTTGACTTACCTCATTTTACAGAGGAGGAAACTGAGGCTCAGAGAAGTTGTGCCCAGGATCTCACCATCTAGTGCATGAGTTGGGATTCACACTCAGTTCTTACAAACTCCAAGTCCACTGTTTCTTCCATGATATCACCTTGCTTAATCTCTAGGAACCAGTGAATCCAGGTCACTGCTCTTTCTTCTACAACTTAAGTCAAAATGAAGGCTTGTCCCTATAGATCAAGTCAGTGAATAAGCATTTCTTAGGTACCTACTATGTTCCAGGTACTGTGCTAACTACTGGAGATAGAAATAAAGGCATATGGCTGCCCCTGCTCTCCAGTTCACAATTTAATGGCAGAGACAACATTCAAACTACTATAAATTTATTCTCTCTCTCTCTCTCTCTCTCTCTCTCTCTCTCTGTCTCTCTCTCTCTCTCTGTATATATGTATATATATAATATACACACACACAAATATCCTCTCTGTGTATACAATACACATATACTATATATACATACATATATACATATATACCTGCACATGTGTATGCATATGTGTGCACTCACATACATATATATATGCATATGTGTGTGTGTTCTGAGGCAGTCTCAGAAGGAAGGCACTATGATTGGGGAAATCATCAAAGACTTTCTCTAGAAGGTGGGATTTTAGCTGGGATTTGAAGGAAGCCAGGAAGCACAGTTGAGGAAGGGGAGAATTCCTGAAATAGGGGAAATAACCTGAAGTTGGGAGATAGAGTGCTTTGTTCAAGAAAAAGCAGTGAGGCCAGTGTGACTAGATCACAGAGATCCAGTGGTGGGGAAATAGACAGCATAAGATGACGAGAAAAATAGGAGAGGACCAGGTTCTGAAGGGTTTTGAATGCCAAAGAGGGGATTTTGGATTTGATACTAGAAATGATCAGGAGCCACTGGAGTTCACTGAATGGAAATGGAATGTGGTATGGTCAAATCTGTGTGTTAAGATTAATTAATCAATCAATTAATTCTTTTGAGTGGAGGATAGACTGAAATGTGGAATCCAACTTGGACTAGTTCACAGTGACAAAACCAGAGCTTGGTCAGAGAGCTCTTTAGAAAGAAAATTTACAATCTAAGACTTAAGTAACAGCATGTGCTCACATCTGTAAATTCAGCAGTGACACACTTTTCTGGAATGTTTGCTGAACTAACTCTGTAAGCAAAGTCCTTGTAACTATTATTAAATGATTTAATCATACTCTAGATTGATAACCCCCAAAGCCCATGCCAGCACCATTATCTTATCTAAGTTTCCCTATTCTCCAACTATAAGATAGCTCTATTTCAATATGCCCCAATATGCAAATACTCAATGCACCTGTGATTTCACCAATGCAGGTACTCCCTCCAGTTATGGAGAGCCTAGCTCTTCTAAGCCTGTGCATTGTAGATAATGTATTCTTGGATTTTCATCAATTCTTCAGCAAGGGTCCAGATAAAATATTAGGGTCTTTCCTCACTTTCTCCTGGCCTCGCAACAATATTATTGACCAAATTGTATTTGTCCAAAACTATACTCAGCATGGTGCCTTCCAAAAGAACTATCCCTCCCAACATTATGTTTTTTTTCTTGCCTTTCTCTCAGTTCTCAGTGCTACCACCCCTTTGAGCATCTTAAAATTGATCTCCTAAATTACTACAACAGCCTCCACTGTTTTGATTTCCCCCACTGCATCCTATCCACCATTGGCAGATTGATTTTTCTAAAACACTTATTTCATTATGTCGCTTCCCTCTGAGGTTTTTAACTTTCCTTTCTTGTTTTATAGACCCTTTGGCAATTTGGCAAAGTCTTTAGATCCCTCTTCAGAATGGTGTTTTTACATGAATAAAATAAAATTCATAGGATTACAAAGGAAACCAGATATATTGAAATACACTTACCAATTTTTTTCATTTAAAAATTCATAACCCCAAGGATAAGAACTCCTGCCCTAGGTTGAAGTCCAAAGTTCTTCAAGGCTCTCATTAACCTAGTCCAATCCAACTTGTCCAGTCGCATCTCTCATGATTCTTTCTAACACAAATAATTCATTCCATGAGGGATTCATAGCCTTTTCACTGTCCCATGAATATGCCATACTAATAAAATGCCTTACATATAGTAAACTGTTGAATTGGATTCCCAATTTTATATCTTCATTCACAGTATTTTCCTTACCTAAGCTACCTTTCCCCCACTGTTCAGATGACTTAAATTCTTTCCATCGTCCACGAACCATTCATTGACCCTTTTGGTTCACAGCCCTCTTCTCTAAACTTGCTAGTACTTACTAACTATAGCTGTCATTTTTGAGAAGCAGAAGAAGGTGGTTGTTGGAGGTCTGGTCTAGGTATCAAGAAGACCTAGGTTTGATTTCTATTGCTGACATATTGACCAGGTGACCTTAGACATTATCCCTTAACTTTTTATTACCTCAACCAATTCTCTAAGATTGTAAGGTGCAAAAGTGCATTGTTAGATGGAGTCCTCATTTCCTTCCTGGGGGGTTTCTTAAAAATGATGAAATCACAGTTCTAATCAGGAAAAAAAAACACTCATTTTAGCACATATTAATGTCATATTTGAGGAGCCATAGCTAGGACAGAGTAACCAAGACTTTTCTCCAGTGTTGAAATTTAGAAGATACCGACAGAACAACCCCACCATATATTTTCTTTGGCTAGTGGCCATATTCCACCCCTCTGTTTGTCAAGGTCTCCCTTGCAGGAACCAGACCTTCAAGGTCACAGAAACCTTATGATGACCCAGAGCACATCTCCTGTGCTGTACCCAAGAGAATTTCTCTTCTCTTCCTCTCTGCCATCTTGCTCCAGACTCACTAAGTCTTCCTCACAACTCTAGCACCACGTATTTTGACTTCGTTATTTCAAACATCTTTGCCTTGTCTCCTGAATTACAACATAGACTTCTACTCAGAGAGGACTCTGTATTCTGCTATGTGGTGTGCTCCCCAGCAGGTAGATAACAATAATTTTAAAAAACCTATTTGTTGAATGGTTACATGAATTAAGCATTTGTGCAGAAATGTTGTTGAACAAGGGAAATTAAACAGACAAAATCCTGGCCCAAAATACAGTGACCCAGATGATATCCTCTAGCAAAGTGCGAAAGGCAATAAGGAAAAGTAAAAACACAAATGAGAACGCACATGAATCAAGAATACTGATTACATATACCCACCTACACAAATGTAATCACAGACGTGTTGTCTGGACAAAGGAGAGGTCAGCTACAAATGCTTGTCTTATCAAAGGCCAGAGATTGAAATACTTGTTCTCTCCTTCTTTCTACAGGTGAGGATAATGTCTGACAAATGCCTTCTCACACACACACACACACACACACATACACGCACTCACACACACATACACGCACTCACACACACACACACACATACACGCACTCACACACACACACACACAAAATCCATTGTGAATTGTGCAAATGTAGCTGCAAGGCCAAATAGGAACCCTTTCTTTCAATATCTTAGGGAATTACAAAATAGAGTCAAACTTCAAAATCTCTACCTCCTGTTTCCCTTATAGGCAGTGAAATCACAAACAAAGATAGTGCAGCATCCTAATAAATTCTCCAGGGCCTTTAGCAAACATACCATAGCATGTTACACGAAATACATAGTATTTGGCCTAAAGTAACCAAACATCTCCTGCTCTGAAGCGAAAAGGAATGGATGCTCATTTTCCTAATGGGCCGAGTTCCCCTTTATAACTCTGCAATGTAGCAACTGCTCCATCTGAGAAAACTTGGTTGGTTTTTTGGGGGAGGTTGATAGGGGAGGGGGGGTTGGAAAGGTTTCTATTTTTGATCATGTTCAATGTACATTATCATAACCCAGGAGATATCATTATAGAACCACAGATTATTAAAGTTATAAGGGACCTCAGAGGCATCTAGTCCAACCCTCTCATGCTAGAGATGGGGAAACCGAGACTTAATGAGGGAGAATGACTTATCCAAAATACATATAGTCAATTAAAAAAGAACTGAGACTCAAGTTCAAGTCTTTTGGTTCCAGAGGCCCAGCACTTTTTCTACTACATCAAAATGTTATCCAGTCCAGCACTGAATTCAGCACTGTTCAACGGAGGCAACAAAGTTAACTACCCTCCCAAATTTAACTTGTCTATTTGAAGTTCCACTGATGCTTATAATATGATAGGGGAGAATCTGGAAGCAGATGGTTTATTTTTAGTGAATTGGGAATAAAAGAGATGAATTAGCTGGTAAGGAACCTTCTGGCCTGGAACACCTAGAGTATATCATTTGTAATTAGGTTTTCATAGGTTCAAAGATCTAGATTATGAAGAGAACCTTTCTTCTTGTTATTTATATTTCAGTTGTGTCTGACTTTTCTTGACCCCATTTGGGGGTCCAATATCTTGCAAAGATATTGGAGTGGTCTGCGATTTCCTTCTCCAGCTCATTTTGCAGATGAGGAAACTGAGGCAAACAGGGTTAAGTGACTTGCCCAGGGTCACATGGCTACTAAGTGCCTAAGGCCAGATTTGCACTCAGATCTTCCTGACTCCAATCCCAACAGGCCAGATTTGCACTCAGATCTTCCTGACTCCAATCCCAACACTCTATCCACTATACCACCTAACTGTCCTGAAGGGACCTTAGATGCCATCTAGTCCACCTCTCTCATTTGTAAAAATGAGGAAATCCAACATAATACGCTAAGCATTTATTAAGTTCCAACCATATACAAAGTGCTGTGGAGTGCTAGCAATCAGAATAGGGAATGGATCTGATTGGTCTAGGAAATTCCCAGGTGAGGAAGTCAACCATGCTGATTGATATATCCTCTGCAATTTTTAATCTAGAGTACCAAGAAATTAAGTTACATGACCAGTAAATGTCAGAGGCTAGACTTGAACCTGGGTCTTCCTAGCTTTAAGATCAAAATACTCTACGTACTAGCCTTTATTACATCTCATGGGACTAGAAAGACAAAAACACTATCATCCCTGCTCTCCAAGAGATTCCATGACATGAAGGGAAGGGGGAATGTGAAGCACATCATGTACCCAGTTATGTATATACAATAATAACACACCTTCCCACAGGAGGCATCACTTATGCTGGACTTTGAGGGATTCCTAGGGTTCCAAGAGGCAGAGATGTGGAAGGAGTGCATTCCAGGCACAGGGACAGAGTGGGAATTGGGTGTGGAAGTGGCTACTGTGCTTCCACCGGGATTCCTTTCTGAACCTGTATACAACCTTGAATTCCAATGCCTTGCCATACAATAAGAACAGCAAGAAGGAAAGAATCCTGAATATGTAAAGGACTGACTAGCACACTTCCAATTAAGTCAGTAAGTGCAAATGATGTAGAGAAAGCCAACTCTCTCTCATAAATCCCAATAAATATCTAAAAAGGACCTCAGATAACCAATGATAAAGAACACTAAAAAATAAACATAAGTAAACATCTTCATCCCATCTAAAATCATATTCAAGAAGAAATAAATAGAGAGAGAGAGAGAGAGAGAGAGAGAGAGCGCAGAATTGAGGGAAGAGTTATATCAGCAAATACAGTAAGAACTCAGATAAACATGGAAGCTGGTGGAGATGTGTAGAGAAGTCACACCAGGAAAGTCATTCCCAAATCCCATAAATGAACCTGATGTCAGTAAGACACTCCGGTCTGGAAGTATATGTAAGGGGTGGGGGGAAGGAGAGGAGGAGGAAGAGGAGGAAGGGAGAGGTTCACAAGTCTGTCCAAACTATTCATCGAGGCTCTGAAACCAGATCCTGGTCCTGTCCTATATGAACAGAAGTGGGCAACAGAACTAGATCTTACATATAAACAGGGAGTCAGGCTATAGTCATGTACTCCTTGGAATCCTTGGAGCCACATTAGGCGAAAGCGGCCATAAATAGGTGATGAGATGCCAGTACCATATTGGGTGTGCAAATGACCAAGACCAGTGACATCTCCATCATTTCACTGGATAAAAGTGAAAACATATATTATTTAAAAAAGAACTGGAGAAAAAATATATGTCCATCAACTGGAGAACTGCCAAACAACTTATGGTAAATGAATATAGTGAAATATTATTGTACCATCAGAAATGAAGAAAACAATTGATTCTGAGAAACTGGGGAGGGCTTCTGTGAACTGGAGTAAAGGGAGCTGAAGCAGGAGATCAAATCATACAATGGCTGCAACATTGCAATGGAAGACAACCATGAAAGACCTAAGCCCTATGATCACTCAGTAAGCAATCATAAGTCCAGAAGACTGATGATGAATCCTGCTTTCCTCCTTCTACCATTCTGGCTAGAAGCACAAAATGGTCAATTTTTAGACATGATCAATGTATGAACTTGTTTTGAATGACTACACTTGTTTGACTCAAGGGCCAACTTTTTGAGAGGAGCATTCTCAGGGGAGGTGTGGAAGATAGTTAATAATACTAGAAATAAAAGAAGAAAGAAAAGAACATCAATAAATAACACAAGACAGCAAAAGAAATTTCAGAAGGGGACACAGACAAGCAGAGCAGTGTCAGAATTACCATGTTAAATTTTAAATGTAAATCATCATCATCCAGCAAAGAATTACAGATTTATGCCTTCATATTCCTTCTTGGGGAAACATTCATTGTTATTTGTCAAGATCATTATAATAAAAAAAGATTTAAAAGAGAAGGAAAATTATTAGTGTAATTTATCCCTTGGCAATAACTGCATAGGAAAAGAGAGGGATGGCAGATTTGGGGATGTGTCTAAGGGCTCCTATGTTAGCTGTTAGCTTAGGTGATTAAAAAAAAAAAAAGGAAGACTGCTGAGAGTGCCCATCATTTAGCCGTGGAACAGGACATGGGCTCTGGGGTTGTGCTTGGTGAAAAATCTTAGTCTGACTTCCCTGCAAAGAGTGTTGTACTTAAAATCAAAGGAACTGGCTTTGAATTCTTGTTTTAGAGCCTACTACCTATATCATCTCAGCAAAGTCACCTAATCTTCTAAGTGCCTCAGTTTTCTCATCTGCAAAATAACGTAGTTGGATTAGATCACCTCAAAGTTTTCTTTCAGCTCTAAATTTATGGTCCTACAATCCTTAGTTCTAGATTTCTTAGGATATTTTCATTCCCCCCAGCCCTGGATCTTCACTTTTTATTTCTTTGAAAAATCACCTCAAACATGTTTCCATTCATTTAACCCCAAACCTGGTCCCTTCACAAAGGACTGCCCACATCAGTTCACAGTAAAAGAAACATTTAGAAGTGTAATGAAGGAAGCTCTTGTCTTTGCTTTAAATCTGAAAAGTCTGGGGGAAAAAACCTTCCGTTTCTTTTCTTTCTTTCCTTTTCTCTCCTCCCAAAGAGGTGTGCATTAAACAACTCTTTGCTCTGACAATGACTTTTTTCTCTATGTGACTCTATGTTTTGCAGCACAGTTGAACTGGCCTTGATGGAAGAACTGAGCCGTATGTGTGTCAGAAATTCTATTTTTTGCTTTCATATTGAATAGATCGGTGCCCTTTCATAAAGTCGAAAGTGTTTGAGAAGATGAATACAGTAACGCTATTTGACCTTTCTGGGCTCTGAAGAATTCAGATCATAAATCTCAAATGGAGAAGAAAAAGAATGCATTAGTGAAATTATTCCAATCCTTCCTTTTGAGACTTAAATTGGCTTTAAGGGAAAAACACAAATAGAACTACATGGTGGAAATATACTAGATATTTCAATTTCATTCTGCAAGCATTTTTTAAAGTACTTGCTATGGGCCAAGCACTAGGCTAGGCACTGGAGATACAAAGACAAAATAAAACTGATCCTACCCTCAAAGAATTTAGATTCCCTCAGGGAAGCTCACATTTGATGACTATAGACATTAAATTGTGTGTGTGTGTGTGTGTGTGTGTGTGTGTGTGTGTGAGTATGGCTGTGTGTGTCTGATTTTCTAACAATTAGAGCTATCCCAAAGTACAATGGTCTGCCTTGAGTTGTATTGTCTTTCCTCCTTAAGGGAAGTCTTCAAGATATAACTGGGTAACCCATTTTGGGGAGAGGAGATTCTTTTTCAGGTATATATTGGTCTAGATGACACTGAGCTGAAATTTGGATTTTTTGATGCTTTGGCAGCCTCGTATCTCTTGTTCACCAGATAAGTTTGTACTAAAATATAGAGAATATATATATATATATGTACACATATATACATATACGCATTTTATTTATTTGTATAAAATTGGGTATTAAATTTTATAGAATTTCATACATAAATTTAAAAAGTAAATGGAATGAGTCAGTAATAGTGAGGGGAATTAGGAAAGGTCTCATAGTAGATGTCAGCTGAACTAAGCATGGAATGGAGAGGAAGGAGAACATTCTATTTTAGGTAAATAATTCAAAAGAAAAGAGGCAGGAGGGACAGAGCGGTACATGGAGAACCTGACATAGGTTATTTGGGCTAAAATGTAGAGTGCATTCAGGGGAATGATGGAGAATCAACGACATAATACAGTCATTTTACTGACTGTGGATACATAATTATATTTTAATGTTTAAAATTCACTGGATGGTCATTTGAATGTGAAAGAAAAGATAAGGGCTAGAAATGGGAATATATGCATACTATTATGTTTCCACTTGGCATTCTCTTTGTGGCTAATTGATATAGTCTGGTTATATTAGACACCTTCCCTCAGAAGGGGGACATGAAAATGGAAACAATACAAATGGCTAAAAAGTTCGAAAGTACAATCCTAGACCCCAAAGGAATTCTACGATCTCATGGGTTTACTTTTACTATAGGTATCTATGATTGGTATAGCCAAAGATACTTGGTCCCTACTTACTATAGATTTATATATAAATATTTAAAGGCTTTATCTCTCTCACTCTCCCTGAGTCTAAAACCACCCATCTACCTCCAAGCTATGAAGATCTGTCCTGGAGTTTGGGGCACAGTTAGTCTCTGTTGGATAGGTACTGCCTTCCTTACTAGAACCAGAAGCAAACAACTGAAACAGAGTGGTGTGGTGTTTCAGGAACAAAATAATAGACCTTATATCTATAAAATGATAGATAAACTAGAATGCAAAGGAAGATAAACAGAATGATGAAGGACTTCAAATCCATGCCATACAAGAATCAGGTGAAAGAAATGAGAATGTTTACCCAGAAGAAGAGAAAAGAGTGTGAATGGGGATATGATATCTTCATTCAATTACTAGAAAGCCCATGATGTGTAACAGGGTTAGACCCCAGAGAGAAAAACTGAAGGCATCAAGGAGGCAGTACAATGAGGTCCAATTTAGACCTCATGTAGAGCAAATGTGAGTTATCCCAAAGAAGAATACTATGCCTTGAATGCTACTGCCTTTCCTCCTTAAGGAAAGTCTTCAAGGCATAACTGAATAATTCATTTTGGGAGGGGTTAAAAGTGTAGATTCTTTTTAGGTATATAATGGACTGGATGAAACTAAGCTATCAAATTAACTCTGAAATTTGAATTTGCTGTTTCTATGATGGCCTCACTTTCTCCTGTTCACCAGACAAGTTCATACTAAGAATACTACCCTATGAATAAACCTCATAGTTGCATCAGCTGAGTTTGAGTCTCTTACTTTGTGTCTTGAAATCCTGGATAGGATTGGTAGATTAATGAAGAGAAGTTTTTGGAAGGTGAAACAGGGCACTAAACATGAATGATGAGAGCCTGCTGGTGTATGACAATGATACATCTTTCAAACAGAAGATGTATTTGCTTGTTTTCTGAATAACTTCTGTATTAACTTATTTTCTGAAAAGCTGAATTTCTTAGCAAATCTCTACTGGGCAAACAGCAAGAGATATGGAGAAAAGAAACTAGATTTTCTAGAAAATAAATGGAATCTTTCCATCATTTTCTTGACATATGATAATGATGTTATTTACTAGCAAAAAGTAAGCCCTATCAAAGAATCAAACTTATTTCCTATTATATACTCTGTAACATATCTCCAGAAAATGTGTGATTATTTTCTAGGATTAAAAAAAGTTTTTTTTAATGATTCAGTTAATCATAACTTATCTGTGGCTGCTATTTATATGACAAGTAACTACAAGGTAATGAAAGTGACTCCCCTGTATGGTCTTTGGATGTCAGTCACATGATTATTATAGCTCATATATTGGTCTCTTTCCCATACAGGATCAATCAACCAATTAATACCATTTATTAAGTGCCTACTATGTGCAGGCAGTATGCTAAGTGCTGGATCTCTTAGCATTTCAGGAGAAAAAAATAATTCTTCACCCAGCTTGCCATCTATATCTGGAAAGCACATGGCAACTCTTATCTTTGCTATTCAAATAGTGAGACTGTGCCAGAGGGGAGAAAAGATTAAATGACATATTGGACAATGTGGAATTAAATGATAATTTATGATAATAAGACACTGGGGTCTAAGCATCTAAATTTTAAAATTTTCCCCTATGACATATTGTAGTACTTTGAAAGGCAAAGTAAGTAACATATACATGTATAAAAACATGGACATGAGGATATTTCACACTTGAACTATTTGGAATGGAAGGAGTTTATTTTATTTTAATTTTTTAAAATTTAATAATATAATTTTATAATGTTTTAATAAAAAACATTTATTTTATAAGTGCAACCATACCATAATTATTTTCCAAGAATCAAGTCAGAAATTTTCACAAAAACATTATAATTGAGGTGGAAATAATGTTAAAGGACTTCCTGAAAGTAGTATCACACAGGATTCCAACCATTTTGTACTTTCGGCTTTGGCACAGCCCTAAGCCAAACATTTTTTGATGGCTGACAAAGCCTAGAACTGAGTAGCGTCCATGGTAAGGACTGATTTCCTCAGTTTTGGGAGCTGGGTAAAGGGAAGCTGAGAAATTCTCACACAGGAGGGGGATGGAAATTCAGTAGTCTGAAATTAAGAATAAGTCCCTTCCAAGTGGCAAAGATAATTTCAAAATACTCAAGTGGATCTGAGATTTTCCTTTGTACCTCTAATGACACAGATTAAAACCCATTCATTCCTGCCCATCCATAACTGTTACCCATCTCCTCTTGTAAGTTCTCCGTAGGAGTTCAGCTCAAAGCTAGCAAAACCTTTCTCACTTTCTCCTGACATCTCATGAAAGCCAGTAGAGCAGACAGTCCATACTTCATTTATCCCCAGTTCTCATCCAGTATCAGCCCATCTCCTTTTTCAATCTTATTTTCTTCCACGTTATCCTTTATCTTTGGTTTTCTTGATAATCTCTTTTAAATTTTTATTTATTTATTTTTTATTTTTTGCTACAACTTGTTAACACTCATCACAGACCTCTCTATTGGTCTTGGAAAGAAAGTCATTTTTAAATTCCTCAGTAACTTTCAGTGTCCCATGATTTGAAGCCACATAGTAACGCTAGGAGAGATTTAGTTAAAAAAAAAAAAAAAAAGTACGTCACAGCCAGGACTCCTCCTACCTTTCCAGTCTTGTTGCACTTAATGCCTTCCGCACCGACTATGGTCTAGCTAAACTGATCCACTGACTCTTTCTTATATCTAACAATTTGTCTGCCATCCCCCTGCCTTTGAACTAGCTGTCTCACATTCCTAGAATACTTTCCCTCTTCACCTCTGTTCACTTTCCTTGACCTCCTTCAAGAATCTATTCAAATCCAGTCTTCCACAAGAAGACCTTTTCAGTCTCTTGTCTCCTCAATCCAACTGTGTCTTCCCCTCGAAGATGGAAGAAAATACGAATGTATATAAATATTCTATGTTTACATTGTATATACTGAGTTATTTATATGTTATCCACCATATTTGAATGTGAGTTCCTTGAGGGAAGGAAGTATTTCCTTCCTTATGTTCTCAGCACTCACATATATTAAGGCCTTAATAAAAGCTTGCTGGCTTGCTATTAACATAAATGCCTATTAATTTTCTAACTGTATATGGCTTTTTGTTTTGTTTTTGTTTTTCATGGAAACATTTGGAGTCATTAACAGAACTTTGTAACTTTCCAGAGGAAGTCTTTCCCAATGATTCCCCTTCTGTTTCATGGGCCCAGCTGTCCCCATCTATAGGCTCTCTCCATGGCATATAAGGAGATAGCTATAAATACAGCTATACATGACACAGAGAACATTTATATTAAAAATGATGGGTGAAATAGAGAGGTTTTTTTTTAAATCTAACTGCAGATCATACTCTGGATAATAGGTATCCATCTCATTGGTTTTTTCCTGGAGCATTAGTTAATTTAAGCTCTTGAATTTCTATGGATTGTGTCTAAGGGGATCTACATTATTCTGGGGCTTGAGACATCTATCATAATGTCATCTGTAAAGACTAGCACACATAGGTCCTCTTCTACTGGTGTTGTCTTCAACTTGGACTACATCTTTTTCACCTCTACTAACAAATACCTTTGCTGAGGCTATATCTCCCTGAGATCAGTGATCTGAAAGTCAAACTATGTTATCTTGAATGGGAGAATGGAAAGGAGCACTGGATATAGAGTCAGAAAACTTGTCTATGAATCCAGCCCCTGGCACTTCCTACTTGTGTATTCTTGGCCAAATTACTTAACCTCACTGCTTCACTTTCTTTACATCTAAAATGATAGGGTTAGACTAGATGAACTCTAGGCCCCTTCCAACTTTAAAATTAATGCTCTCTACGATTTGTTGTTACATAGCTTGCCATATATACACATATATGTACGAATATGTATAAAATATACATATACACATATGTGGATATATATATATATATACAGAGAGAGAGAGACAGAGACAGAGACAGAGAGAGAGAGAGAGAGAGAGAGAGAGAGAGAGAGAGAGAGAGAGAGAGAAAGAGAGAGAGATCTATGTCTATATGTGTAGGGAAGCTAGGTGGCACAGTAGACAAAGTCCCAGCCCTGGAGTCAGGAAGACCTGAGTTCAAATTCAGTCTCAGAAACTTATTAGCTGTGTGACTCTGGGCAAGTCACTTAACTCTTTTTGCCTTGGTTTCCTCATCTGTAAAATGAACTGGAGAAGGAAATGGCAAACCACTCCAATATCTCCGTGAAGACAACCCAAAAAAAGAGGTCACAAAGGGTCAGACACAACTGAAAAATGACTGAAACAGCAACTGCAAATACATAGTATACACATCCATATACAGGTTAAAAGACAGAAATGGTTCATGTTGGAGGGGCTATGGAATGCAGGACATTCTAATTCACTTCTGGAAAAGTGCTTACTCGTCCTCTCCAGGGAAACAATTTCATCTATATAAGGAGAAAAAAATCACTAAAGGATTCATACTTTTTACTTTAATGAGCCCACTATTGAACATACGTCCTCACGGAAGTAATGGACAGAAAGACCTAAGGTACGTAGATTATTCATAGCAGCACTTTCTGTAGTAGCAAAATCTAAACAATAACAACACCAAAAACCAACTAGAAATGACGTAGGTATCTATCAGATGGAGAACTGGTAAACAAATGGAGCTGTTTGGAAGTAATGGTACAGAATGGTCTTAAGAAAAGGATTCAGAAGGGCGGAGCCAAGATGGCGGAGTAGAAAGACACACATACAGAGGCTGCCCCCATACAGCCCATAAAACACCTATAGAGAGGGACTCTCAACAAATTTTGGAGCAGCAGAAGTGGAGAACAACAGAGTGGAGGAGATTTCCAGTCCAGGGTGACCTGAAAAATCCACAGGAAGCGTCAGTTGCACCAGACATGGAGTGGAGCTCGGAGCAGGAGCACAGGGCCCAGCCCAGCCTTGGCCACAGGTGCATGGCTTGTGAACAATCCTCCAGGGTGGAATCTCCAATCATGGAATCCCCAGTCCCAGCAGCAGAGGGTCCACAGATCCCTCAAGCCACAGGCGCCAAAGGTCAGTGATGGGGTTTATTCAGCTGACCAAGAAGGGAGAAGGGCCTTCACGTTGGGCAGGTGGCAGGAGTTCTCAGGGCAGCCCTTACAGCATCCTGAGACCATAGCTGGATCATAAAAGCCCCTGGGGGCACTGAAGAGCTGAGTCTTACCTCAGCCCTGTGTAGACACCCTGAGGCAGCAGTCTTTTCTTGCACTGAATGGAGGCCCTGCCCTGCAGCTTGACTGAATCCCACCCCACCAGTGCTAGCTTGGTGGAACTGGAGGTCAGGTGCCTGTGGAGAGGAAAGGCTGCTAAGATTCTGGGAACAAAAATCCTTTCTTGCCCCCAGACCAGTACACTTGATTGTGCCACCTTGGAGGAACTGATACCTTACAGGTCCTCAGAGTATACCCTACTCTTGACAAAGGACCCAAAAGTCAAGTAAGGAAAGGATTCAGAGAAACATAGGAAGAATTGTACAAAAGGATACAGACAGAGAGATGAGCTAAATCAGAATAGCACCTACAACTACAACAGTGCAAATGAAAACATCACTTAAAAGTAGTATATGACTGGTAATTGTTTTTAGAACTAGATAGCTGATGACAAAAGATACTTTCATCTTCTCATATGAGAAGTGGGGTGTAGGCACATGGGAAGTTGTACATGCTGTATGATATTATTGTGACTGGTTTTTTTCTTAAATCCCTCTCTTTGTTACAACTGAGTGTAAAATGTAGAGAGAGGGGGAGGGGGAGGAAGGAGAGGAAATGATTGTGGTAAAAGAATATCAAAAGCCATGAACAAAACATTAAAAAAAAAGAAAAAAGATGGCAGGCAAGTCACAGAGCTGTAAAGACAGATGGGGAAGGCCAGTTGTGAGGGAGAAAATGGTTAAAACTGGGAGTCAAAATAATACGCTAAGAGGGAGTTAGGTAAGGTCTTTATTTCAGGCTACAAGGGTTCTGTGCAACTGAAAATTAAAGTTTAAGTAAAACATACAGAAGAATGGTGTGAAGTAGTCAGGACTCAGCCTCAAAGGAATATGTCAGCTTCAAGCCCTACCTCTTCGGACACACTCAGATTCCCTTCATTGCTGCTCACCACATGAGCTTCTGTGGAGTCACAGCAGTGGTTGATACCTAGAAGTAATTGGCATCCTTGTCCAAAAAACTAGAGGAGCCCAGGAGAAACAGCAAAGTCACTACAAAACCCACCAAATGGAAAAGAAAATTCATTCCACCAGAGTGTAGGATTTTTCAACAGGAAAGTTGCAAGGAGATGTTATAATTGAGTTCAAATCATAGTACACGGGGGCAGTTAGGTGGCACATTAGATCTTCCTGAGTTCAAGTCTGGCCTCAGACACTAGTTGTGTGACTCTGGGCAAGTCATATAACTCTGTTTGCCTCAGTTTCCTCTTCTATAAAATAAACTGGAGAAGGAAATGGCAAACCACTCCAGCATCTTTGTGAAAAGAACTCCAACTGGGGTCACTAAGAATCACTATGACTGAACAACCATAAAATAATTCATTACCACCTCCAATAGGATGGGTGAGCAAGTTAGCTGCATCAATTATTGTGAATTCACACTATTATGTCCACAACACTATTGCCATATGATATATTGGGGTTAAGGGCTAGCACTCAAAAGAGCTGAGGATAAGTAACCCTGTGTGTCTAGAAACATTGGATCATTGAACTAGAGATTAGTACCACATATGTAATCTCTTTCAAGTTCAAGGGAAGAAAATAACATCAAATTCTTCACCTTAGGCTGTGTGAATTGATGGTAGGAACATTGAATTTGGAATGAGAGGACCTGAGCTTTAATCCCAGCTTTGTCAATGACTGTGTGTATTAAGTCATTCCTCAATTCATAAATGGTCAAATGACATGAACAAGCAGTTTTCAGAGGAAGAAATTAAAGCTATCTATAGTCATATGAAAAAATCCTCTAAATCACCATTGATTAGAGAGTTGCAAATCAGAACAATTCTGAGGTACCACATCATACCTATCAGATTTTTGCTAACCTGACAAAACAGGAAGATAAATGCTGGAGAGGATGTGGGAGAGTTGGAACACTAATTTATTGTTGGTGAAGCTGTGAGCTGATCCAACCTCTCTGGAGAGTGGTTTGGAACTATGCCCAAAGGGCTACAAAAATGTGCATACCCTTTGATCCAGCAATATCACTTCTAGGACTGTATTCCCAAGAGATCTTAGAAATTGGAAAAGGTCCCACATGTACAAAAATATGTATAGCAGTTTTCTTTGTGGTGGCCAAGAACTGGAAATACAAGGGATGCCCATCAATTGGGGAATGGCTGAACAAGGTGTGGTATAGGAATGTAATGAATATAACTGTGCTGTAAAAAATGAACAGAAGGATTTCAGAGAGGCCTGAAAGGACTTATACGAACTGATGCTGAGTGAAATGAGCAGAACCAGGAGACCATTGTATACAGTAACAGCCACAGTGTGCGAGGACTGTTTATGACAGACTTAGCCCTTCACAGCACTGCATGGACCTAAAACATTCCCAACCACCCACATTCAGAGAAGGAAACATGGAGTCAGAACACAGAACGAAGCAGACTATTTTCTCTTGTGTTATGTTTTGATTTGGTTTGGTTTTTGACATGGTTTCTGCCATTCATTTTAATTCTTCTACACAACATGACTAATGTGAAAATGTGTTTAATAAGGATGTATGTATAGAATCCATGTAAGATGGCATGCCATCTTGGAGAGAGAGGGGGAAGGGAGGGGGAGAAAATTTGAGACTTATGGAAGTGATTGTTGAAAACTGAAAACAAATACATTTAATTTAAAAAAAACTGTGTGTATAACCTTAGGCAAATTACTGTAACTCTCTATGACTCAGTTTCTCAATCTGTAAAATGAGGGTTTGGGACAAGATGATTTCTGACTTCATCTTAGATACTTTCAGGCTCTACATCTGTGATCCTAGGGAAAGGCTGAGAAATTGGAATGAAAGGGTCAGGGTTCAAACCTCATCTCTGGCAATTTCTGGCTACACTTCCAAACAAATCATTTAACTCCAGCCAACCCTCCATCTCAGTTTCCTAACCAAAAAAATGAGGGCATTGCCTCTGAAGTCCCCTTTAGCTATAGACCTATGATTCTAAGATCCTTGAGATACGATATTAACAACATTCTTATAGGCTGGTACTTTCTCAGATTTGCCTTTCCACAGAAGTTTATGATCTTATGATGACCTTATAATGCCATTCACCTAGATATATATACCCATCAAGCTACAGATGTCCAGGCAAGTAATTTAAGACTCAACAGATGTCCAACAGCAAGAAAAAGTGGGAAAAATATCAGATTAAAATTAAAGTGTCATTAGAATTTACCCACGTCCAACTTTCAGCAATGCAGACAAACTACTGACAGGTGAAAAACAAGTGAAGCAGACAGACCCTTCCTGCATGTGGCATTCCAAAACAAGGTAGAGCTGCTGAGCTCAACAGGACCTAGTGACTGGGCCAAGTCCAGACTCTGAGAGCTATACTCTGAGTATCTGTGGAACACAGAGTCTACCTAGGAGTGCCAGGATAGTGGACATATGAACCCAGTGTGGAAGAACAGATTGAGCTCCCTCTTCAATCAACTTTACACACAATAACATCAACAATACCAGTGTCACCTTTGGCTAGGAATGACAAAAATCAAAGATAGATTAGGGAAGACAGGTTAGAAATTTCTATTTCTCTTTTTTTGGACGTGCCCATCTCTTATTCACTTTGCCTGATATACTGCAAAGATGGACTCTATTATAATTCACTAGGGCCAGGTTGATGTTAAATTAAATACCATCTTACCACCACCACCAAATGAAATCTCAGAGGGGTGAGGTGGTAGGGGCGGAGGAGGGGAGGAATCTCAGAAGCTATCTGACTGAACCAGCACCTGAAAGAAAATCTTCACTACAACATACCCCAAAGCAGTCAGTCTTTGTCAGATCGTCGAGTAGGACAAATTCACCACCTCTTACAGCAGCCTGTTTGATTTGGGGAGAGCTCTAAGGGCACTGCATTAGACACGAGTGGAAACTCAGATAATGGAAGCATTTTCTAGTCATTTTATCTCATTCTATTTCTGTACCACCAATCTCAACTCATTAGCTTTTCTCTCTCTCTCTCTCTCTCTCTCTCTCTCTCTCTCTCTCTCTCTCTCTCTCTCTCTCTCTCTCTCCCTTTTTTTCTCTCCCTTCCTTTTCTTTCTCTCCTTTCCTCCCTCTTCCTTTCTCTCTCAATAACCTTGACTTGCTATTAATATATAATATTAATCATATTAGCATACATGTGTATATATACATAAAATAATTTTACCATATCTGTGTAATAAGCCTTGTGTCCATATTATATCCTACAAGTTGAATGTAAGTTTCTTGAAGGGATTTGTTTGCATTTGTCTTTGTATCCCCTACATCCAGCACATTGTAGATGCAGAATAAATATGTTAAAAATTGAACTGAATATAAATATGATTTAAGCAAATTTCTAGAAGTAAAGTGCTTCCTTTTTTATGTGTTTCCACAGCAGAGGAAGAGAAACAAGATGACAAGACAATATTCCTGAAGGGTGGACAAAAGTTCCTGCCTGTTCCTCAGTAAGGTGTTTTTGTGGTGCAGCAAAGGCCATCTGAGGCATCAAAACAGTAATGGAAGATGAACGTGAAGACACATTGAAGGAGGCCATCATACCTCTCCACTCTTTTGAAAACTTAATGCAAACCCTACAGAAATATGAGCTTTTATTATTAGTCATGTATCTCAACATAAAGGTCAGAAATCTAGGCCACGGCTCTGCCCCTGGCAAGGAAAAATCATGTGTTGTTGCACTCAACAAATCATATTGTCCTATCCTTAGAGGATAATATAGTGCCCGGCATGTAACGGTTTAATTATTTTTGTTGCCGGATTGTTGTGAGGTCAGTGGAAATTTGAGATAGATGCAATTCCTTGCTACTACAGGAAAGAAACCATGATTGACCTGATTACATGTGTTCTACCTTATAAGTAGTCCTTCAGGAATCACATGACAGTGCCTCAAAAAAAGCTGCTGTCGCATAGACGACTTGTGGGAGATGTCAGATAAGGGAAAGGGGAAATGTTCCAACAACCTCTAAGCATTGTGAGCTTCTGTTTCTGTACCTGGCTCTTGTCATATTCCTTTCCAAGAAGGTTAAAGTTAGCTTCCTCACCTTCTACTAGATGGTCTAACAAGGGTGGATTTTTATTATTGTTATAACTAATTATGACTATTTTTTGTCTCCACTCATTCAAAGTCCCTGAGCAGAAGGCTTGGGTCTCATTTATCTGTCCATCTCCATCAGCACTTAAGACAATGCCTCATAAGCTTACACAAGTAGGTCCATGACAGACGGTGGTTGTGTTTGTCCTTGTTCATTGCCATGTCTCCATTCCGGCCTCTTCTCCCTAGGCTGCTATGCCTTTGTAACTTGTTCCTTTGCAACACAGGAAATCATGGCAAAAAATAAAAAGAATAATGAATGCCAAGAAAAAGAAACGATATATTTAATATCCATAATTTGTACATGTTTCCAAGGAAAATCTAATAGGAAAAGCAAAGGAAAACAACCTGAAAGATGAGATTGCTATCCAGATCCTGTGTTCGTAAGGACCATTGCTCATCACAAGCAGAAGAAAGCATTGCAGAACTCTCTAGGAGGTTTTCCTTCTTTTGATTAAAACTGAACCGAGATCTGGGAGTTTAAAATAGGCTCATAAGACCTGTGGGTGCATCAGTGTTAAGTATTTTTGCATGTGTCCACATATGCTTTGGAATGGTGAGATGTTTTTAATATTCGTGAACAGTGGGAGCACAGGTAAAATCTACAGTTTCCGTTATCTATGCTCACTTCTGTCTTTCCTGGTTCCCTGTTCTTTTTTGTCCATTTCTAGGTCAGCACTTTGAAATCTTCGAGCTTTTAACTGGTCATAGCTTTGTTTGCAGGATTTTTCTTTGGCACATATCATAGAGCCTTGGCAAAATGTCTTGCCTCATGTAGGATGCAGCCCTTTCATGAAAATATCAGAAATACCCCCAAGCGAGTGAAAGCTTTACATATACATATAGTTCATCTCCAAATATTTCTTTTTCTGGAGCAGGACAGGGGAAGAGAAGAACCTTGCAAAATGAAAATGTCTTTGGGGTTATATCAGACATTTCAAAGCTCTCAATAATTGAAACACTTGCACAAATGTTCTACTCTGTATAGAGCATTTGGACAAGCAGATGTTTAAAAGAATTTTAGGGGAGTTTCTTGAACAGAAGTGGAACGCACACCTTACAGGTAAATTAGATAGGTCTTCTATGACCTAGGGCTTTTGGAGTCTTAGTTGTCTAAAACCAATATATCCTGCAGGTGAGATCATGCACAAAGTCCAGTGTATATGTTCATACATGCTCATATATAAGTTGTCACATATGCAGCATATTATTCTGATACCACAAAAGACAGCTGTCTTGCCTATTTTAAATTCCAAGATATATAGGAAAACAGGGTATCCCATCACATTTTCTTCTATTCACTTTTTAAAACAACAACAAGGGGTTATTTATACTTAAATTTAATCCACTTAATTTACTCTTAGAAAGCCATACTTTCTCACATTCAGAAAGTTAAAATCATGCCAGGGGGCTCCAAAAGGCCCATAAATGTCATTTTCAAATAACATGTAAATGGCATAGAAAAAAAAAGTAGTAATGATTCTATTTCTCAAAAAAATACCCCTGCAATGTACTAACAATGCATAATCTGTTCTCCCCATCCATTAAAATTAATCTTTGTGTTTTCAACTAGGTTTGTGTTTTTCCAAAATCATCAAGTAAAGGCCAATGTGTTTTTTTTTTCTTCCAACATGCAGACCAGACTCCTAGAAAAGTGATATGAGGAACAGCTGCAATCTCAGCATTTCACCCAGTCCTCAATTGCCATATCGTGGAGAGAGTGTGAGTTAATGCCACGGAAACCCAAGTTAACCTGGCTTGGGGTGATCTAAGAAGGTGGTCTTTGTGAGGTGGAAGCAGATGTCCGGGGGCATTTTCCAGAATGTGCTATCACCCACTGTCTCAGGAGAAACCCATGGCTTTCCCTGCGACATTTAAAAATAATTTTCTCTGGAGTTTCAGAGCCAGATGGAAGTTGGTCGCAATCAGCATTCCATTCAAGTGACTCCAAGAAAGCCCTAACTCTTTTGAGTTCCCTCTTGTTGCTCACAGCGCTGCTTATATAAACTTTCAGTAATTAAGAGCCAGCTCCTGCCCCAGGCGAACTCGTCTTTTAAATCACCAGTTTCTGCACCATTGTATTTAGGAGGAATTGATAGCACAGAACACCACATACCAGATTGGTAAGACAGAGATGGAAAAGGGAACCAGCAAGAGATAAGTGGAGACTTCCCTTCACCCAGCGGGAAGGAAAAGGAAAATTGGAACAACAGTTAACCTTTTCCTAACTCTTGCAATGTGCCAGGCACTGTGCTAAGCACTTTATCATTATTTTCATTTTATCTTCACAACAACCCAGGGAAGTAGGTACAATGGTTATGCCTGTAAGTGACTTATTCAGAGTGACAGAGCTAGTGTCTGAGATTGGATTTGAGCTCAGGTCTTCCTAAAGCCAGGTTTGGCACTCTCTGTCCACCATGCCACCTCACTCTACTCAGGTACGTTCCCACCAAAGATACAGTATTCAAGAAAACCAACTATCTGCATTTACACTGATGCCCAATGCCCATTGAGGGATATTGGGTCAAAACCAGAAGGGGAAGTATTCCAATATTCTAGGCTCCTGTTCCTAACTATGCAGTATAAACTACAGGGAACTACGGAATCAGATTAACAGGAAAAATATCTAGGGTATGAAGGGAAAACACACTAGAATTAGAAAAATAATTCCTTTGTAGTTGTAAAGTCTTGACTTCACAAACAACTCCCAAATGTCACTTGAAATCTTATGCCCAGTTAAATGAATTGTTACCCCCCACCTAGAAACCCACTTTGGACTCCAATTATCCAGCTTCACTGTCTGTACCAATCACATTCATCAAAGGAAAAACAAAAATTGCAAATCCTTAATTAGTTCTCTACTTGGTAGGCACTGTCATACAGTCTTTAAAAGATTAGAAATCAGTTGCCCCATGGATCATCAGTTAAAAACAGCCATTTAACCCAACACTTTGAACAAGCATTTATGAAATAACAGCTGTATGCCTTATGTGAAGCATTAAGGAACATAGACTCTGAAGGCAGTTTACATGTGTTTATCAATGTGCACACCACCCATCCCCCACCCCTGTAAAATGTAAATTGCTTGGCAGAAGAAGTGCAGTTTTTATCTTTTGATCCCTGCACTGGCAGCAGATTTCCCCTGAACCCAATGGGGAATTCCCTATTCTGCTGAACTCACAGGTGCAGTCCCCATTCCCATCCCCTTATCTTTCCTTCATAGATAGCTTCCCCTTTACCTTCACATCTGTAACACCTACCATCATGCCTGATTTGATAATTGATTGCTGATTGATTGAACTCTCCTACACCATGTCTCAGAACCACTCTACGTCTTCATCCACCCTCTTACTGATGTCTCTGTGGAAGAGGTAGCCCTTCTTACCAAGGCTAACCCATTCGCCTTCCATTTTTGATGCCTTCACTTTTGTCTCTCAGGGAGTTTGTCCCTTAAGTCATTCTCATCCTTTTTATTTCTTTGCTCTATCCCCTGACATCTTCAAATATGCTTGGACCTACTGGACTCAAATTTCCAAAGCCTTCATTTAGCCCTGCTGTCCCCTCGAACTACTGTCTTGTTCACTGCAAAACTGTTGAAACTCACAACTCTCTCACTGTTCAATCTCTTGTGACAAGGCATCTCTGCAGAGGACTACCTCATCTCTCCATCTAGTTTCTCCAAAACTTCAGTCCCACACCACCAACTTGTCTGCCAAATATTTCAACTTGAATGAAACAGAGATAATTTTATCTCCAAGCCTGCCAACTCCACCCCTGCCCCAAACAAATATCTACCTTTTATCCATATTTCCTTATATTTATTGAGTAGATCACCATCCCACCAATTACCCCACTTTAAGACTTGGAAATCACCTTGGACTCTTTGCTTTCCTTCGCTCTACTTTCACCCCATATCCAATTAGCTGTCATTTTCTTTGGAATTACCCACACATTTCATCCACTCCCTCCTCTTCACTCACAAGGTTGGAACATTAAATTTAACTAAATGGTCTGCCTGTTTCCAGTAGTGATAGAGCAGAAAGAGTAATGGATTTAGGATCTGAGCACCTCAGTTCAAACTCTGGCTTTCTCATTTACTTCCTATGTGATTTTCCCTTGATTTTTGTTTCCTTATCTATAAAACAAGGGGAATTACACTGGATGCTCTCTAAGATCCTTTCAAGCTCTGCCTCTATGATCGTACAATCCAACTTTCCCTAAACCTGACAAAATAATTTCCTAAGGTCTTACCATTTCATTCTTCAGTTGGAAAATCTTCAGTATCTTCACTGGGATAAAACACACATTCTTAAACATGACATTTAAGACCTTTCACCTTCTAACTCCAACCCGCCTTTCTGGGCTAATTTCCTATTCTTCTTCTACACATTAAGATGTTCCAGCCAGTTGGATTTCCAGCTATTCCCTGAATTCAACATCTTACCTTCTGCTTTGTGCATTTGTAGATGTCATACCTCACTTA
This sequence comes from Bettongia penicillata ogilbyi, assembly GCA_023548195.1. Lineage (NCBI taxonomy): Eukaryota > Metazoa > Chordata > Mammalia > Diprotodontia > Potoroidae > Bettongia > Bettongia penicillata. Next base: position 2,232,781 of record JAJHZJ010000494.1, read on the forward strand.
TGGAATCTCATCTCTCACTTCAGCCTCTCATAATCCTTACTTTCATTTAAGGCTGAACCCATGTGCTGGCCCCTCCCCCAAGTTGTCACTGCTTTCTCCCTCTTTAAATGATTTCACAAGTACTTATTTGAGAATTCATCCAATAGAAATGTAATCTCTTTGAGGGCAGGGCTGGGAGGGATGGTATTTTCTTCTTTCCATCCTTTCCCCAGTTCCTAGTTTGCATTTAATAAATGTTTAATAAAAGATTCTCAAATTGAGGTGAAATAAAAAGTTTCATTAAAAGGGGAGTTATAGAACTCAACACACATTTATCTGGGGCGTACTGTGTGCTGAGAACTGTGCTATGCACCAAAGGAAATGCAAAGTTTACATAAGGTTTTATCTCGGAGTATATAATCTGAAAGACACGACCATAGGTATCTGTAATTTGCAATATTATCTGATATCTACACTAAAGAAGGGAAAAGCAAAGTGTGCTTAAAGTCCCCCAGGAAGGTCATTTGCTTGCTAGAGGGAGAATAGGTAAGGCTTCTTGGAGGCAGAAGCACTTGGTTTGGGCTTTTAAATAGGATTACAACAGGCAAAGAGAGGAATTTCCAGGCAGAGATCAAGACATTAACCCAGCCAAGAAGACTTAAATGCCCTATTCATCAAGGGCCAGAGGATGTGTCTTATCCAGTATGACTGCAGCAAAGAATTCCTGGAGAGAGTAAAAAACAAAAATCTACGATAAGACTGGCCAGTTGTGCTTACACTGGGTTCTGGAGGAGTTCATACACAGCAGGAAGCAATTTGAACTTAACTCAGCACTTGGAGCTGCTAAAGAGTTTTGAGCAGAATGGGGCAAGACCAGCTTGAAACCAAAGGAAGATTATTCTGGGAACAGTACGAATGTTACACTGGAGGGGAGACAGGGCAGAAGCAAGATGACCGTTTAGGAGGCCTCTGAGGTAGAACATAGGTCTGCGTTCATGAAGACTTGTAGTAAGGGTTATGAAAACAGGAATGGAGAGGAAAGGGAGAGGATGACAAATGCTGTGGAGAAAGAAACAAAAAGAGACAATTATATGTGAAACAAAGGTCTTGGAACCCAAGAAGGATTGTGTTCATATGTTCTTCCTATCATTTCCCTACAAATCCAGGGCATTTCTCTCATATTTAGGATTTTTAATAATCTAAAGTTGACCCATATGCTTAGTTTATACTAATTTACAGGTAGAAAATAAAACCTAAGTTGCAAGCTAAAATGGAACCAACCTCAGATTTATTAAGATCATGAGAGGGTCACTTTGCCTAAATTTCACAGGGATGTTAATGCCATTGAGTTGATTTATGCCAATGCCAAAAGGAAGCAAATAAATATTTATATGTTTTTTTAAATGATGTCAAGTTACTCTCAGAATGCCTTTTTTTCTAAAGGTACAATTTGGGGACTTGTCCTAAGGATGCTGAAGTAACATGGGCAACATCAATCATCACTTAATTTAGACAAAATATCCACTGGATGCAGAACTTGCTCCAACTCTTTAAATATTTAGAAAACTGGGACGAATTGATACCATGCTTTCTTTCTATCATCTCCATCCCTAAAGCAAGAGGTCTTAGGAAAACATGAAAAAGAAACTAGAATTTCAATCAGTAGAGAAACTACTCTATGGTTTTACCCTATACTTAGGATCAAGTGACATTTTTATAAAGCTAGGGGCTCTCAACTGTAAAAGGCCAAAAAAAAAGAAAAATGGTAACAAGGAAGGATCCTCTGTGCCCTCTTAATTTTCCTCCCTTCCAATGTGTCTCATTCAGCCCTTGAATAAAAACTCATCCATATCTCAAGATATTCACTCATTATTATTCATCCTTCCTGTGACAAAGAACAAATACAAGTCCCTTGATGCTGTTTATCTGCTTATAGAAACTGGAAATCAAGCCATTTTGCTTTATATGTGCCCTCAGGAAAGTTACTCTTTCCTCACTTTCCTCATTTGTACAATTAAGTCATTGGGCAAGATAACTTCTGGGAAGCCTTTTGGCTCCAAACCACATAATCACGGCATTAGAGTCAGTAGGATTTTTATTGGCTATGAAGCCCAGTCCCCTCACTTGGGAAATCAGGACACCATGTACCAAAGATTTAACTCAGATTATCTAACTCTAAATCCAGCTCTCCTGCCATGGTACCACCAGACACAGTCATGTGATCCCATGACCTTTGTTTGGTTAAAGGCTAGTTACTGAAGGTATAAAAAAGGAAACACACAACAAGGCAAAGAAAGAGGTCATGGGAGCTAAAGTTCTCAGCTCTGATCTCTGGGTACATGTGTTAGGAACGAAGCATTGTAAACTAGAAGCTGGAAAAGCAGTGCTCACAGGAAGTGCTATTTCAGTTTCCAATGCTTACTGAATCATAGAACCAAGTCCAAGGTGCTGTGGAAGCTTATTCCATAGCTATACAAGTTATAGTTCAATCACAAGCTTTAATAATAAAAATAACCTTTTGCATATGTTCATTTATCAATATTTCCCTTCCACTTCCCCTATCCAGCAATCTATCCCTTGTAACAAACTTTTTTTTAAATAAATGAAAGAAAAGAAAAGCATTTCAACAAAAGTAACCAACATGAACAATGGCTTCTAAGTATATATACAGTGTTCCACAGTGATAGGTGGAATTCCCCCTCCTCAGCAAAGAAGGAAGGAGACTGCCTCTTATCTATGGCCAAGACAAGCTTCACACTTAACTTATTTCTGCAAAGTAAAAAGCAGCATTATGAACGCACTAACCCTGAAGCTAGAAAATCCTGGGTCCAAGACTCAATTCTGACACATGCTGGCTGTGTGGACTTCAGCAAGTTTTGCTTAACCTCTTAAAGCCCTAGACAAATTTCCACAAACTAAGTTGCAGAGAAGGTGCTGATCCTCATTGGTGGAAGGTACTTCCTCACATGGAAACTTGTAATACAAGTGACACGACAAATCCAGTCCTTATCCCTAAGCTTTTTCTTGCAAATAACTGGGATCTATAGTACATTTTTTGAAAACAGAAAGGTTGTTCTTCCTTCCAAAGGACCAAAGAAATGGTGTCTTTCCCATGGGCCAAGAAGAATACACTAACTCTAGGAACTACCTCACAGCCACCTAGCTAGCTAGCAAATCTATTTTACCTCTTGTGATGAATAAGAAGCATCCCACTGAAGCATTCCAGTGATGTTCAGAATTAATCACACATGATTCCTTTATCTTTATTACAGTGAATGATTGGGTGGCTAGGTGGGGCAGTGGATGAAGTGCCAGACTTGGCATCAGGAAGACCTATGTTCATATCTGGCCTTAGATACTTACTAACTGTGTGACCCTGACCAAGTCACTTAGCCCTGTTTGCCTACATTTCTCACCTATAAAATAAGCTGGAGAAGGAAATGGTAAACCACTTCAGTATCTTGTCCTAGAAAACCTCCAAATGGGGTCACAAAAGAATCGGACATAACTAAAACAATTGAACTCAACAGCAGTACAATGAATTTATGTACAAATATCTATAGATAATTCTTCTCCAAAAACACATAACTCTCTAAAAAGGAGCATAAGTCAAACCTACCAGTCAAAATATCCCAAGTAGGCTGGTGTTCAAAGGGTAGGAGGAAAAAGTAGCATGTAAAGGAACTGAGTTTCTAACAACTCTTCCATCACTAATATTAATTTCTCAGTGTTCTGAATTAGAGATTCTGCTTTAATTAGGGTCTCAGAATAAATGACAGATATTTGTTATGCTTTCTTTTGATTATCTGCATTTTGTAAGTGTGTTTGAATCTTTTATTTCCCAGCAGCTAGTCAATTTTTTAATGTTGTGACCCATCTGATAAGCAAGAAAGCCTTGACAGCAAACCAATGACTAGTTTTCCTAATAGAAATCTGTATAAAGTGTAATTAACAAATAGCTAATTGTTTTTCTCTGGCATAGGCATTAGCATTAATGACACACCTTTACCAGAGAGGAAAAAATTACTTGTAAAAGTTCATGTTTTCCCAAGTTAGAGACAAAAACCATTTAGAAAGTAATAGAAGTGATACCTATGACCAAGGCCCCCAGTCAGTCTCTGCTGTATCTTACTCACAGATTTGTTGCAAATATGATCTGTTTTGCACATGACAATACCTTGAAAAGTACTGGACTTTCCTTTGTCCCTCTAACTTGTGCCATTTCCATCTACTCTCATCCAAAGAAGCAACCCCTATGAAGAAAGAAGACATCATCCTTGCTGCCAGTACCCATACCACCTGCCAACAAATAACACATTTGAGGCAGGAAAACCAGCTTCGCTGAAGCAGTACTATACTCTGAGAAAAAAAGAAACCAGGAGGTGGTATGTGTCAGGAAAGTCAAACCCCCACTACCACCACCCCCATATCAAACATACTCTCCCCTTCAGTCCCCACGTCATCAGTCTTGCCTCCAGTCTGGTCTACCCATTCTGTACGAAGGTACAGAATTCTTGTGGTGAAGGGCATGCCCACCTCATCTGGCACCAAATAATAACCAAGTACCACTAACATGCCCCAAGAACAGTAGTGCCCCCTCTACCCCCATCTCCAACTTTGTACCCACCAGCCCTATTTTTGAGCCTGCCTAAGCAGCCATCATCCGGGGATACAACCATTATGGAGATGCTCCTCTGAACTTATATCTGAAGTCTTTTATATATGCTGCCTCTTTCCTTTAAAATATGATTTCTTTGAGACTAGGAACTATCATACTTTTCTATTTATAACCCCAAGACTTAGCACTTAGTGTAAGCACTTAATAACATCTTTTTACTCATTCATTCTCCATCACTATGGTTCTATACTTCTACCTGGGCAAGGGTTCCTACCCTTTCTCCTGCTATCTCCTACCCCACCCAATACATACACAGACAAGTTAGCACCTTGCTTCTCTATACTGGGAAGAGATACAGACAGAAAGACAGAGAGAAACAGAAACACACAGAGAAACAAAGACAGGAGGGAGAAAAGGAAAGAAAGAGAAAGAAGAGATGGGAGAGGGGAGAGAGGAGGGAAGGAAAAGGAAGGCAAAGGTGAGAGGGAAGGAGGGAGAGAAAAGGAGAAAGGGGGGGGACAGAGAGAGAGACAGAGAGAGAGGAGAGAGAGAGAGAGAGAGAGAGATCTTATGTATGTAGAGGAGGAGAGGGAAGAGGAGAGGAAGGCAAATGTGCACAAATGTATAAATTCTTTTTAGTTGCCAGGCCTAAATCAATTTCACCATCCCTTACCCCTACCATGCCCAGTTCTTTTAATCTAGTTAAAAATAGAAAATGTAATGTAATAGAAAATATAAGCAAAATTGAAGAGCCATAAAAATTTAAGAAAAAAAAGGTCTTTGAAAAAAATAGCTTTGGATTTATTTATTTCCTGATGACTTATCTTTGGTTACAAGGACCACATTCATCTTTATTCTGACTATTCATATTGTCATCTCACTGGGTATTCATTCCCTTGATGTGAAAATCTATGTTCTTTCAATGAACCTCAGAGCTAAGATAACTTCTTTATGTTAAGGATATTTTTGTTTAAAAGTATCTCTTTGTCCCAATCCTTCCAGAATTAATATAAGGAGCAGAGAATGTCAAAGCCGGAAGGGACCTTAGTCATCACATAGCCCAAACAAAACATTTTTATGAATAAAGAAATTGAGGTATTGGAAAGCATGCTGAATTTGGAATTCTAAAACCTCAGTTTGAAATCTGATTCTTCCACTTGCTAATTGGGTATGACCTTGGTCAGATTTCTTGACCTCCCTGGGTCAAAGGCTCCGCATCTATAAAATGAGGCAATGATCTTCTATGATTTCTAAAGTTCCCTCTAGTGCCTATGGTACTTGGTGAAGTCATTTGTCCGGTGTCAGCTAGCTAATGAATGTCTAAACTAATACCAGAACATAATGTGTCCTGCTCTCCCAGTTCAGTGATTTTTCTTCTCTACCACACTGTACTATTTTCTCTATTTTACAAAACTGGTAGGGGAGAAACACAGAAGGTATGAATGAGAAGTATAAATGGGAAGACTCTGTATCTTGGCTAGGTCAGCCATGTTCCCTGAGGGTCCAGTCCATGTCTCATCCCAAAGGCAGGCCTTTGCAAGGAGACCATGCTGTCTCTCAGGCACCTAGACCACTTCCCTGCTATGACTGAATTATACCTATTTCAATTCAACAAGTATTTTCAAAAGCCTGACAACTAGCAGGGCACTGTGCCTATCTTACACGATGATCACTTTGTGTGCTATATGTGTCTTCTGAGAAGCCAACTAGTTACACAAGCTTGTCCATATCAATGCCACTAGACTAAAGGGGAAAGCTGTCTTCTTTTTTGCATTCTATTAAAGTAGTTTTCTGAAAATAGCATCTCTTCCTTTGTTTGTACTCAAAGCCAGAAAAATAACTTATATGTCCATCATTTTAGGCCATTTGACTGGTAGAAATAAAAAGTAGCCTAATAATAATAGTGATAATAATAAATAAAATTTATAGAGAGATTTCTAAAAGACAGTGAAATGGTCAGAGTACTAGGTTTGGAGCCAGGTCAACCTGGGTTCAAATCCTGTCTCTCTACCCTTTAGAAATCCTAGGCATTTTTATATTCACATAAAGAATTTTCCTTGGTCCTATTATCACCTAATCAAATTATCAGAGTTAGAAGAGGCTCTGTCATTTTACAGAGAAGGAAACTGAGGCCCAGAAAGGCATCCTGGTTTTATGTACAGAGCGATGTACATGGAGTCACAAAGTCCGAATTTCAGATCCCACCTCTGACACATATTATCTATGCATCCCTGAATAAATTACTTAACCTCCTTGATCCTCAGTTTCCTCAACTGTAAAATGAAGATAATCACAGCACTTAGCTCAAAATATTATTTGTCATGATCCAATGAGATAACGTAAAGTGCTGAGTAATGAACTATTTATACGTATCACAACTTCATAAAATAGGTAGTGAAAACATCAGTAACCCCATTTTGCCAGTAATGAAACTCAAAGAAATGACTTTCCCAAGATCACATGGCTAGTAAGTAAGCATAAAAGGATTTTTTTAGCCTCTAGACTAGCATAATGGGGAATTATCTACTTTGACCATGACTAAGGTTGACCCTGACAAGCCCTTGAGGTAAATCACAGGATGAAAGTTGACGGTTTCGATTTTCCTGCTCTCTCTTCCACTTGGAAGCTAATAAAAGTGCCTGTGTTAAGGGAATTTAGGTTTGGGGTATGGAAATGAGTCAAATAAAACATGAGGGACGATCATGGTCTTCATAGGCAAAGACTTCACTATTCCACTGGTTTCCAATGTGAACAGCAATATCTGATTAGTACCACATTTTGGAAAGGATTGCTTGAAGTCAACCTATTCCATATGTTCTGCCCACCAATTAAAGAGAAGCACAAAACATTAACCCCTTCAGTCTATGGAGACTTCCTATGTAATCCACTCAAGAGTCACAAAGTGAAATCCAAGAAAAGATTCCCACAATTGTATTCTCCTAATCAAGGACCTTCATTTTGTTGGTACAAGGTGAAATACACCTAATGAAGTGACCTCTATGGACGGGGAATGGAGAGTCTATCACTGGGCAAACCAAGGATTTGGGAAAGCTTCACTCTCTCTTTTCCCAATTTCAAATAAAATTGAAAAGTGAGTACTTACCGTGTCATGAAACTTATCCTTGACATCATAGACTGTTAGTTTGATATCGGTCTCTTCATAGATGGGATACTCAGGTGGAAATGTCACACCAGTCAAAAACAGTGGGTTTCTTGTGCCCTAGATAACACAAGCAGACAGCCTGGGTTCAGTTAGGTAACAGCTGCTGGCAGCCAGCATACAACAACAGATGAGAGGATACCAAGAATGTTTAGGGCCTCCTTGCCCTCTCCCCTTCCCCCCAGGAAATACTTGACATACAAGAAAAAGAGACCCATTGGCCAAATGACACTCATCAACAGTGGCCTAATATTCAGCTCACAAAAAGTTGATCACACTGGAGAAAAGAGGTGGTTTTGGGATGAAGAGGAAGTTACCAGATAGTAATAAATGCCTTCACTAAGCCCTGTCATCATTTATCAGACCTGCTCCTGCTGTGCCATGATAAACAATTTATTTTTTCTGTCTGGTGGAGTCCTTCCTGAGGGCTGCCTGTCATTCTGTTCAGAGTGCATTTAAGTGGAGTGGACATGACTTGTGCAAACAACTTGAGATGTTGACTGATTAAAGCTAAAGAAAAAAAAACCAACATGGCCCTCCCAACAAACCTGTCTACGGCTCGTTCAAGGTTGGTGTTTCATTTTATTTCATCAGTGACTCTTTTGTGACCATCACTCTCTGAAAAAGAGTCCCTTTGGTTTTGCACATTCAGCCCTGCTTTTTGACCATCCACAGCCTAAGTGTGATGGAAAATATGATGGATTTTCTCCCATTAAAATATTAGTGCCCAGTGTATACATAAGATGTTTTAATACTCCACAACTCACTTTTAAGATCTTGGCAGGCCACATCAAAATGCTGTTATTACTGTTACCATTATTACATGAATGAATACCATAGTACAGTTTGATGGCATTATGCAAACCAGGGGTTTTCTAGCTATATATATAAATTTCAGCTAGCCAAAGTTCTCTGCCTAAAAATTAAAGTGTTGAAATGTGTCACAATATTTAATTCTGGTTTTACTGGTAAGATTATTAAAGACAGAACTCTAAAGAGGCACAGGAAATGACTTGAAACATGTTTTTCCATCTAAAACAACCTATTTTGCTATTTTTGTAAAGTTTTCTTTGGATGACTAAGTCTTTGTAGTGAATGCCCTCAACAACAGAGTTAAATCAGAATTCCTTCAGCCACCAGAACCCAAAGTTTCCACAGGGCAGACTTTGGGCTGTGTGCTGAATATGGGTCACAGCTATTAGAGAAAACGGGTCTAACTCTGTCTGAATCACTTGTTCCTGAACCACACTAAGACAGGCAGTCTATCCTGAACCATCCGGCTCAGAGGCCAGCAGCCAAATTTTAAAAAACAGATTTACAGAAGTGAGGAGGATACTTTCTTTTCTCTTAGACAGATTGATTAAGTAACAGTCTTGCCTTCCTTCACATTTTAAACTAACGGACCATGATGGTAAATACAATGAAGGAAAAATATTTTCTCCTTTAACATAAACTAAAATAATAATTACTTCCAACAGTTTGGTTACTTTGTATAAAAACCATGACAAAAATAAAACATTCAGTTTCAAACAAAGTTATAGTGGAACACCCAAGAAGTAAGAATACCTTCCGCCCTAGTGAACTCAAAATATAGTTTATCAATGCCCAAATATATTTCATTATTTCAAACACACTTACACCATTCTTCTACCCTCTGACTTCTTCTGCTTGCTCTCCAAACAATAAAGAGCATCATTTCCACAGAGTGAGAATAAAAAGGACATATTGGGCACAGAATAACATAACATAGAACTTACAATTTTGTCAAAGGTAGAGGGGAGGGAAAAGGGGGAGGGATTAACAGAAGGGTAAGATCAGAAATGTTTGTAAAATAAATTATTTACAACAAAACAAGCATTCCCACTATTTTAAGCCATAATCCATGTTCTGGTACTTTATGTGAAAACTCTTTGCCCATATTATTGAAAGAATGCCAGAGTCTGAAGTGGTAACTTTGCTTCATGTCTCCTGTCAGAAAGACAAACTTTTCATGAAAAGGCAAGTTTCCTTTCCAGTTGTTTACCTTGTTCAGTTGCCAGTAAGCACCTAATATCCTCAGGTATGCCAGGCTTAATGGTAAGACTGCTTGTGTAGCTAAATGTTAATTCATTTCAGCTGATGTCTGAAACCCTAAGGACAAAGCACATGTTCACCAAGAAACGAGCACAGGAGCGGGCAGCTTGCTCACCTCAACAGTCTCGGTGCTGGAATACCTTGTCACACTCTGCTCTGCTGGGTGGATCACTGAGATCTGCACCAGGGTGTTCAACTTGCAGTCCTGGGCTGGAGCCACCAGATCCTTGCATGCTGGGCCAGGCACATGGAAAAGAGCAAAGAAAAGAAAAGAAAAAGAAAATTCACACCACGTTCTCTGGGAAAACTCTGCCCCAGGATGAAGGCAGACCTCACTATGGCTCTGGATTAAAACCTCCAGAGGCTCGAGCCGACTTTGCAGAGGAAGTCCCTTGGAAGTACCTTACAGAAATAGGAAGTCACATGCTGCCGAGCTGAATTGAGATCTCATTTCCACTAACCACATTTGCAGCTCATGCAAGTCTTGGCTGCCTGGGGAGAAACAGCTCTGATGTGTGACTCTACACAGGCTCTGTGTTGGTGGATAACTTCACAGCTTCTCCTGCAGTTTTAGCTAATTAACCATGAAATCCCATGCTTTACTTCTTACTCAGCCATCCCTTTGAAAGAAAAACAAAACGGGGAAGCTTTGTGCTAGATTAGAGTGGTTTTCATGTCCCTAAAAATCTGACACGGGATTCAGTGGACCCTATGTTATGACAAGACACAATTGACTTCTTGGAGTCTTAACTACCAAATAGGAGAAAGTAAGATCTCTTCCTTCACCTTGGAGATTTGCAGCTGGCAAGAAAACACAGACTGCTCTGAATTGAGTGCCCCAGTAGAGAAAGTGGCAACAATTTTTATATCAACATGAAAATGGGAGGTATAGAAAAAGCAAGTCTATAGGATGAGATGATATTTTTAAACCCTTTTAGCTCCAGAATCTAGGATTCTTTGTTTTTAAGTTTGGACTTTCTTAACTTTGTCTTAATAGGGAAAAAAGCCAATACCATGTAAGTTCCTTTAGGGAAGGGTTTTTTTCCTTTTGTTTCCCTTTTCAGGGTTCAACCAGTTCCTGAGATAGGAAGGTTATAGAGGATATAGATCACTAATTAATGGCTAACGTTCTTCAATGGCAGAATTTGTTTTATACACAATGCCAAGCATGTCTATATTTGCTTCTTTCTCATCTTATCCCTCATTTTCAGAAGAAAATTTTAAAAAAAGCTGTTTTTCCCCGTCTCACTTTCCTGACTCCCCATGGATACTGATTTCTTTTATCTTTTCTTTCCTTTTCACTTTGAAATGGTGGTTGTGTATTCTCAGATGATTTTTCTCCTAACAGAATATAGTCGGTCTTTGTCAAGGCAGGGTTAAGTTTAAAGCTCCTCCTTCCTGGTTGATATAGGGAGAGAAGGAGACTGATTCAAGTCCCACTCCTCTTATCCCATCCAGCTACTTTTAATTCCTTCCTTACTTTGCTCCCATTTTCCCTATGTCAGCCCCAACAGGGGCTTTAATCTCACTAGAGTACTATGTCCAGGGATAAATGCCACTGAAGGACCTTTATTCTCAACTCATAAATATATACGTATATACACACACACATACATATGTATTTCTATATAGACACATGCATATGTGTGTATGCATGTATGTATATTTGACCCTATGGAAAGAATACATAAGCAGTCAGCTGAAGACACAAAACCTTCCCAGACCCCTAATAAGCACTGAGCACCTATAATAATGAGCAGCTGTGATATTCAAGGCATTGCTCTAGATGCAACGGAAACAAAGAAAAAATTCCTTTTCTTAAGGCTCTTCCATTCAACTAGACTTTTACTTTTAAATCAAAATTAAGAAAATTCAAACTTAAAATTAAAGAATTCTAGATCTTAGAGCTAAAAGAGATTATAAATTTCATCTAGTCCAAGCCTTTCCTTTTACAAATGAATAAACTGAGGCCCAAGAGTTGAAGCAGCTCACCGCAGGTGACACAGGTAAATGATGGAGCTGGATTTTAAGCCTACATTTTTATGATTGCAAACCACCACTCTATCTACTGTACTACTCTGCCTTTCCATAAACAGCAAATCCTCCCTCTTAGGTCTTTTTCCATTTCTCACAAAACACAGACTATCACCCCCAGTAAAATTTCCACTAGAGGTAGAAATAAATCATTTTTCTAGGAAAAAAAAATTCTATTTATACTTGGTTAGATATGAAAACTTTTATTTTATACCATGGGAATATATATATTACAGAAAGAAAAATAATCAATTAACTTTTCTGTTAACTTGACTGAAACTATTGTTGTATAACTCTTGATGGGTTACTGTTCTTTGGTATATAGGAGTGAAAATACTCAAGTCTGAAGGAACAGGACAAGACAGAGAGAGCAAAGATTAGAGACTGACAGAGCAAGAGAGTTCTTCCCCCATAGATAACACATTCCTATGTAGGCTGTGATCCATTCTAAAAATCTGGGAATAATACTCTGGTAAGAATAAGATAAAACAAAAGAGTCATTATCTCAGACTTTGATATTAATAGCCAACGATGATCTGATTTCCAAAAATCAACTTCTCAAATATGAGATGAGGGAAACGTGACTAGATGGAATTTGATCTGAAAGTGATCTGGAGATTTTAGTGGATTGGAAACTCTATATTAATCAAGTATGACATCAAAGCCAAGAAAGCTAATGTCATCATGGCCTGAATTGAGAAGTCAAGCATCCAAGAAGGAAGAGATGACAGTTTCATTGTCCTCTCTCCTAGTCAGAACATATCTGGAGTACTGTCTTCAATTCTGGTCATCAGCTTTTAGGTTGGGCATAAAAAAACTAGAGGGCAATCATGATGGTAAAGCTTTTTGAACTCCTGTCCTATAAGGATTAGTTGAAAAAAGTAACAATGGTTTGCCTAAGGAAGATTTAAGGAGGTCTTTGCAATTGTCCTTCTATATTTGAAGGAAGAACATTCAATTTGTTCTGTTTAATCCCAAAGAGCAGAAGAGGGAGCCTTGAGTGGAAGTTAGGCTTCATGTAAGGAAAAACTTCCCAATAATTAAAGCTGCCCCAGAGTAGAATGGGTTACCTCTGGAGAGCTTCATGTAAACACTAGATGATGGTTGGTTAGATATGTTATTGAGGGGCATTCTTGTTTAGATTGTGTCAGATTTTGTGGCCTCTAAGGGTCCTTCCACATCTGAAATTCTATGATATAATAAGTTATAGAGCAGTAGTCTTTCATCCAACAAAAAATATAGTAGCATATCCAAGAACCAAAGAAATCCTTCCCTCCCTTTTTATCATAAAGCCTATTTCAAGTCCCTTGTTCCTATTAATAGAAAGAAAGTCAAGCAGATGGTGTAGAATCCTCTGGGGAACATGTTCCCACCACACCCAAATCCACTCTTCCTCTAACTCAGAAAACTACTTGCTCTACTTCAAGAGGGAACAACTCCCTTGCTAAGCCCACTACAACGTTCCTTTACTGTTTGCTTCTTGAAAAGTATTGTATTTTGAAAATACTGAAATGAATGGTCATTGCATCCTTCAGCATAGTTAAATCTTTTCAAGTCATTTGTCTTTACAAGGTTGTTTCTTCTTGTGTGAAGGTTTCTCCTCACTCCTTTCTGCATCAGTTCATAAGTGTCTCCCCAAGTTTCTCTAAAATGATTCCTTTTATTGTATTTTATTCAGTTACTACCATTATATATTCAGTCATTCCCATGATTCCAGACAACCAGTGATGAAAAATACCACCCCTCTCCTGAGAGAGAGGTGAAAGATTCAAGATAAAGAATGAGAGTTTTGATTGGAGCCAACATGGAAATTGGTTTTGCTTAACTGGACACATTCATTATAAGAGTTTTGTTTTTCCAGAGGTTGTGGGTGGGAGAGAAAGTAACTAAATTCTTGTTAATTAAAAACAAAGGTTGTTTTTAAATGTTTCAGATGGAATGCCTGAAGTGGAAAGTCAGCAACTAGAGCAATATCATAGGAGGGAGAAAGTTTACATCATAAAAATTGCAACAACTCAAGATTTGTCCAACATTTCCCTCACAACATCTCCATGAAGCAGTCAGTACAAGTATTAGGATTCTCATTCTACCATAGAGACCATGAGTCTGAGAGGTTAAATAATGCACCAGGTTCCTAGTGATGGCCAGAACCCACACTAAACTCAAGTTTTCTGATTTCCAGAATAGATTTCTTGCTACCACAACACTCCTAGGTATGCATTCATGATTGTTCTGATGATATCCTTTCACGCAATAAACGTCACCTCCCACTGCACTGACTTCCTACTCACAGCTCTCTCTCCTTCTACTGATAAGGCTGTCTTTTGATTCTGTGAGTGATATACCCACCTTTGTTACCGTGTGTGGGCTTTTGTCGTGCGGAGCTGGCTCTCTTCACTTAGGCTACCATGATACCTTCATTCAAAATGAACTACATCCGTTTTGATTTCATATCATGTTAATATGTAGGAGTGGGGACAGTGGTTTTTCCCAGAAGGAAGGAGTCAAGTTCTATCAGGGAAACAGATAGGAAGACTCCCTTCACATTCTGAAGGTGGAGTCAACCTCTACTCTCTGAAAATATAGGACATATGCCCAATTAAAGTGAAAATAGAAATGTAAAACTCATGCTTTATAAGTTGACCAACTTAGACAAAGAATCTAAGGAAAAGTATCTCACTCACAGTCAAATGTTCTTCATTCATAACAACTCTTGTTTAAACCATCCAGTTGTCAACTTTGTAAAGCAAAATCTCAGAGACAGAAAAGATCTTAGAAGTTATATGGCCTATCCCCTACCTGAAGCATGAATACCCCTTTAACATTTTCATGACAAAGTCATCAGGTACCTCTGGTAGAGAGGAATTCCTTACCCTCCTGAATAACCAATTTCATAGATGCTACAGTTTTTTGGAAGGTCTTCCTTATGTTGAACTGAATTTGACCTCCTTGTAACTTCAACCCATAATTCCCTAGATATTTCATCTTGAATCAAGCAGAATGAGCCTAGTCTTTCTCTATGTAATAATCCCTCAAATATCTGAGATCTATGAACATATACTCAGTAAGATTTTTTTCTTAGAGAGGCCTAATCTCTCTAGGACTGTGTCTATCAATAATTATATCTAACTTAGCATGGCATAGTATTCTCTATTGCACTGTTCCCTAATTTGGTTCGTATGTATATTACTTGGGTTCCTTAATATATGATCAACCTTACTATTTGCAAAAATTGCCTCTTCTAATATACTGTATCCTCTCCCCCTCCCACCCTGTCCACTCATACTTGTTACGAATAAACAGTGAATTTCA
Source organism: Bettongia penicillata ogilbyi (assembly GCA_023548195.1). Taxonomy (NCBI): domain Eukaryota; kingdom Metazoa; phylum Chordata; class Mammalia; order Diprotodontia; family Potoroidae; genus Bettongia; species Bettongia penicillata. Next base: position 2,247,957 of record JAJHZJ010000494.1, read on the forward strand.
CTGGTTGAAATAAATCAGGTGGATTAGTAAGGTTACTAGTGTTTAGCCTCACAAGTGAGAGCTAGAAGCAATAGTTTTCCTGCCTTTAAGATGACTCATGTCAAAAACACTCACCATATTTTAGAATGCCCGTTTTTAGTCTTCTTGGCATGTACAGACACAGAGCAACAGTTCCTCTGGACCCACTCCAGCCATCATTTCAAATATTTGCTGTAATGGTGTATCTCGGTGAGATTTCAGCAAGGCTTAAAGGTTTGTGAGAGCAGTCGGAGAAATACTAAAAAATGAAGGTGGCTACAGATCCAAAAAAAGTCTCATGTTTTAGTATACATGGTTTCAATATGAAAGGATCTTAGGAAAGCTGTCCCCATCCCCAATATTCTATCTTCATCACAGGCCCACTGTACCTACCCAGCCCCGCCTCCCCATCTACCAATGTCCTGACTTCTTTATGTATGCCTCATTGCTCACTAGAACAACAGGTGTGTCCCCGAACTCTTAGTTCCCACAGAAACAGCAGGTGTGTCCATGCACTCGACCACAACCACATCCATCTAATCCTAGACAGGACCACAACAGCTAGCCAATCAGAGGGTAGCATGACCAGAATGTTTAACTACCAAACCACAAATGGGACCTCTCATCCATTACCTAATCCCTTAAAAAATTCCTCCTGCCTTTTTAGTATTAACCATATTCCTATAGTCCATATAAATTTCTGTTACATAATTGCATCTTTACCCTATAAAAATCCATTTTGCTTCCTCTGAAGTTGCTTGTTCTTCTCAGAAATTAGCCCACCTCATAAGAGGCGTCAATCTCAATAAATGCCTATACTTGGATAACAGGTATTCTGACTCTGAATTCTTTGGGACAGTTCTACCACAACACATCATGAAACTTCAACAGTTTTTGGTCTCCCAGAGTTGAAACCCCAACATTTTAGGTGTACCTGAATCTAAACTTCAACAAATAGTCCAACTGCATATTAAAAGGTCAGCAAAGACAATGAAATGTAGATTATATGCATCCTTATGAGACCTCCAAAGGAGTCTAGGAAGTAGAGCTGGCTGAATCATAACTGATCATCATAAGCCAAAGAACAGTCCTTACATGAGGGAATCAACAATGAGGAAGGATAAGTGAAAAGGAAAGGTTACACATCTACTACAGGCAGCTAGATGGTGCAGTAGACTGACTTTCAGGCCTGGAATCAGAAAGATGAACCTTCCGGAATTCAAATTTGGCCTCAAACACAGCTGTGTGAACCTGGGCAAGTCACTTGACCCTGTTTACCTCAGTTTCTTCATCTCTGAAATGAGGTAGAAAAGGAAATGTCAAACCACTCCAGTATCTTTGCCAAGAAAATTCCAACCTGGGTCATGAAGAGTTGGACACAACTGACAAACAGCCACAACATTCCAGGCTTGGAGGCAGCACATCTTAACGCTGAGGTTCTAAGGGGATCAAAGAGGTGTTGCTGCCAATTCTAGACTAAGGTATATTGCTCTAGCTATAAAAACACACTAGCACTGAATGTGAAAGGGCCAAGAAAGTTCAGTACCACTCTGCCATGCCATGGTGATGGTGGTGAAAACTTGCATCTGCCTATCAAAGAGAGAGCTCAGATTTGGATGGATCAGCCTATACAGCAGAAACACTGTATCTGGAAAATAGCCCTGCGGCCTAGCCACATTCCTCACCTAGTTTGGAAGTAAAAGTTCAGCATCAGAGCAGCTTGACTGACCCATCTCAGTCCAGTCTAGCAGCAGTAACCCAGAGGCTGAGGTACTTGTCTGACCTAGATAGTGCCATTCAAACAGTCAAGCCATCTGATTTATTACAGAAGCAAGCAAACCCAGGAAGAAGCTGGCATAGTAGCCAAGTGATCTTAACTCAGTCCAACAACAGATTGACTCATCAAGTCAAACTCCCTTACCCTATAAGAAGCAAGCCTAGTTGCTTTGCTCATCTAGCAGAAACACTGTACCCTGCAGGAAGTCAGCCCCATTAAGAATCAGAAGGACTCCATATGTGATAGCAAACTTCAAGAGGAATCCCCCAGGGAAATAAAAAATACTGAAGTCCTACAGTTCAATAGTTGTGAATTTCCTTGACCATGTGTATTTCTTAGATTTCTTATATTCTTATAATCAAATCATGCTTTAAATTTGTGCCCACTCACTCCCGTACTCAGATTCTACATGTATTTATGAGAGGATGTACCCTAGGAATGATACACTTTATAACTACTGCTATACTGCATCATTTGAGTAAATGCCCTTGTTAAAAACTTTTGTCTACTGTCTGATTACTAAGGGGAAATACACTGTTGGGGGCTTGTGAGCTAGTATTAAGAGGATGGTTACTTATAGGGTTGTCGCTAGAACGTTGAATGTCACAATAGCCACCCCTCATTGCACCTGATCTGCCAGTGCCAGTGATGGTTAAAGGAATGAGCCCTGAAGGGGTGTTAAGCTGGTGTCTCTATTTGCTTCTTTCATCATACATGAAAAAATTATTCTAGACTCAGAAGCTAAGGGAAAACTGGGCGCAAATCCCACCTTTGGTACTTATAACTAAAGAATAACATATGTGAGATGACTTGGGCAGATCAAATGTGATAACATAAGGAAAGCACTTAGCAAACCTTAAAACATTATATAAATACCAATTCTTGTTGTTCTTTTAAATTATCCAGGTTTTTAGTTAACTCAATCTTCAAGCAGACCTGCTATTCTGACATTGGTACCCGTTTATCAAGGCAAAAATAAGATTTCAACACTCCCAACAGCTAGCTAGTATAACAAGAGCTTGGGAAACACCTACAGCAGTGCACAGTTGAAGGAACCAAAGAATTTTCAGGAGAAGGAGGAAATTCATTCAAATTCATTGCATGCATATGTATTTGTTGAAATTATAATATCTGGGAGTACAGATAATTGCAGCAGTTTTAAAGGGAAAATTATCTTTCATTCCATTTTCAGTTTGGGAGACGTTTACTTAGGTCTTTATGTTTGAAAAGTATCAGGTGCTTCTAGAACGTGCCAGATAGCCCCAAAGGATGGTATAAAACCTTCACAAAAGCAAGAGGAATAAGAGACAATAAGAGATAGAATAATTTAGAAGTAAAGCTACTAACTCCAGATCTCCATCTTTAGGTCTTCCTCTCTTTGTATCTGTTTTGACATTTGCACATCTCCTACTTCCTATTTCCCTTGGAGAGGTAGGAAAAGGATGAAAGGAGGGAGAGACAGAGAAAGTGACACAAAGACAGATAGACTTTAAGACAGTTTAATACACTTGACAATGCAAGTATGATTTCCCCATTTTACAGGTGAGGAAATTGTGCCACAGAGACGTTAAATAGCTTGTTCAAGGCTACATAGTTAACAATGATCAATGCTGAGATACTTTAACTCACCCAGATATAACTGAGTCTCCTCCCTCTAAAACAATGGTTTGTAAACTTTTGTTCTCAGGAACCCTTTACAATCTTAAAAAATTATTGAGGATTTCAAAGAACTTTTGTTTATATAGGTTATATGTATCAGTAGTTTATTATATTAAATTAAAAATGAATCACTTTTTAAATATTTACTTTTAATTCATTTTAAAATAATAAACATGTTAAATACCATTTTATGGAAAATGACTATATTTTCTAGAAAAATAATGAGTAGCGATGTTTTACATAATTTTGTAAATTTTTTTTGATCTCTCACTTCATGTGGCTAGATTCTCACATCTGTTTCAATACTATTCAACCTATATCAATATATTGTTTTGGTAGAATTATTTGAAGATCAGATCTCACACAAATATGTAGCTGGAAAAAGGAGGAGCATTTTAATAGGCAAAATAACACTTTAATATTATTATGAAAATAGTTTTAATCTTGCAGAATCCCTGAAAGGGTTGTAGAGACCCCCAAGAGCCCATAAACCACACTTTGAAAACCATTGCTCGGTACTACATCGGATTCCCATGGTTTTTATCAGTCCAGTTGCTTATAGAGATCATATTTACATATTATTAAGGTTTTCAAAATGCTTTATAAATTAAATCTGATTGGAACTTCACAACCACTCTGTAAAAAATATCATTATTATCCCTACTGTGTAGATACAGAAACTGATACTTAGAGGGTTAAGTGACTTGTCGCTGACTTCCTACACAGCTGTGGCCAAGCCTCTGGGTCTCATCTTTCTTTTCTGTAAAAGAAGAGGGTGGAATTTACTGGCCTTTAAGCTTCTTTCTAGCTCTCAAACTACTATTATCCCGGCAAGATTCTAACTGCAGTTCATTCTCTTTCCACTACATACAGAAAGCAAACAGAGAGCTTTATCTGGAATGCATCTGCCCATCTGAGGCATTACAGTTAGCAGACACTCCAAGCAGGGATGTCACAGGAAAGCTAGTGTGCATTTACTTAGGAAGATGGCCAAGACACAAAGAGGCACTCTGTCCAACTGTTCAGATGTCCTTGACTGTAGAGAGGGAGGCAGCAAAAGCCCCAGTTCCCATCTTGCAATTCCAGTTTCATCCAATCCCACTGCACCATCTGACAAAGGTCCCCTTTCTTGCACTGGCTTTTGTGCTACAGCTGGGACCCAAAGGCATCTACTGCCCTTCCCATACCTCTGCTTCTCCCCAAAACACAATTCCCTTTCCAAACCCATGAAGCCAAGCAAATTAAACTTTCCTCCAACTGCCTAAGGGGGAAGACATTAAGGATACAGAAGCTGCAGACTGGTGATTTCCTGGAACACAAAATTGGTTTCACCAACACATAGCTTTAGGGGAATAAATTCTGTCCCCTTCAATACGGTCTTTCTTATCCTACTTTCTACCAACAACAGAAGTGGAAATTTTCTAAGACCTACGAGTATAACAAGGTAGGAGGTGATATTTTATGAACCCCTTTCACATTCTTAATATCCCATTGAGTGCTTCATGCATGCTACAGAAATAAATATATTAATGCTTATAATACAACCTACCATTCTTTCTTCCTTGCACTCAAGAAGATTAGATGCTGGTAATCAGCTGAGAAGCCGATTTGGGATATGTTTAAGGTTCATAAATGATTAGGTCCCATTACCTGGTTTTCATTGTTATCATTCTATATCTGTGATTACATTTAGATTAAATCACTTACATCATGTACGCAGAAGTATCTGCAGCATTGTAACAGCATGACTGCCCTGCAAGATAATTTAATTGGAGGTACAACATGCTCCTCTTTTTTCAATTTCTCCTACCTTCTTGCTCTCCATTCATTCTGTTTTATTACCTTACCAATTCTAACCAACCTAAACTTCCATAGCCCCAGGGGGCATAATGATAAAAACGAAAACATAGTGCTTTGAAGATAACCTTTTCAGATCCTCAGAACAGTGGACTGTAAACTCTTTGAGAGTAGGAACTATCGTCCTTTTTGTTTTAACACTCCCAGGACTAGCACATATTAGGAACTTAATTCATGCTTCCTGAATTGAATTGCATAATCTCAGATTGCATGTATTGTTACGCCTATTTTACAGATAAGGAAGGAATTTGAGGGTCAGAGAAGTTGAGTAACTTGTGCATGGTCACACAACCAAATAAATGCAGCGGCAGAATTGGTACTTAGGTTACTCAGAACTGTAATGTATCGAGATGCCTTGAAGTTACGGTGGCCAGGTTGAGTTCAGGAGACATATGGTCATGTTTCTGACATATTGTACATTCAAAAATAATTCCACGTTTTGGAGTCCATGGCAAGGCTGACAATATGATATCTTTTCTATGCCAAACCTTGTAAGAATCTTAGAAGCAGGCCAGAGTTCTTTGTTATTCATTCATTCTGGAACACATGGAAAAAGTTAAACGTTTGCAGGCCTGCACAACCTGTAGCCGAGCCAAAGGATTTCGGGCAACTGGCAAAAAATGTAGAAGAAAGCATCCTCTACATTTTTCTCCAACTACCAGAAATCCTTTGCTGGTGCCCATGGGCCACAGGTTATGCAGGCCTGCCTTAGAGGAATATGGTCACATGTCACACTATATGGATTTATGGCCACTAAGTAAGCATTTATTTTATATTCAATTTTTATCTGCTAAATAACCTCTAAGATTTCACTAACTCCTTCAGGTTATGCTTAGTATTCTCCTACTCCTTGAATTTTAACTCCTTTGTACGTTCATTTAACTCTTTGTGTTTTTCACTGGAAATTTCTCCTTCAATTATGTTCTGGACTCTGTGGTCCCAATCCGTTTCCCTGGCATCTCAATTTCCTTACATTTTAATGTGTGAAGTCTCTGAACTCATAATTTGTATGTTTATAAGATATGAAAAATTAAAAGGGTCATGAAAGTGTCACTACTAACAAATTAAAGTTTTGCCAATAAATAGATAACCATGTATACTTTTCCTCTTAACTGCTTGTATGGGAGATTTAATTAACACACATGCTCCCAGAGTGTGTGTAGAATTACCAACATTAGCCATGTTTGTTGTAAAAATAAGAACGAATATTTCTAAAGTTAGCATGAAATAAAATGGACAGGGAAAGTTGGAATTTTTTATTTTCATTTTATCTTTCAAGTAAAAGGAAATTCTCCCCCTCCCTAAATTTCCCACTCTTTTCTCTGTCTTCTCTCTCCCTCCCTCCCTCACTCTTTTGTCTCTTCCCCCCTCTCAATCTCCCACTCTCCTTTTCTGTCACCTTTTATGAGTCTTCCTCCACACCTCCCTCCCAAATTTTCTCTTTCCCTCTTTTCCTGTCAGTCTCCTTCTCTCCTTCCTCTTTCTTTCCTTCTTGATCTTCCTCTCTCTCTTCTCTATCTCTTTATCGGTTTCCCTCTCTTTCTCTATAAATCTCCCTCTCACCTTTTCTTTTTCTCTCTCAATCTCCCTCTCTCTCAATTTCTTTCTTTCTTTCTCCTCCTCTTCTCCCTCTCCCTTTCCCTAGTTTTTGCCCAATCTCCCTCTTTCCCAATCTCCCTCACTTTATCTTTCAATTTCCCACTATTTCAATTTCTCTCTCTTTCAATCTCCTCTTCAAGTTCTCACTTCTCTCCCTCTCTTCTCTTTCTCTCTCTCTGTCTCTCTCTCACTTCTCTCTCTCCCTCGCTCCCCCCCCCTTGCTCTCCTGTCTCTCTCTGTCACCCTCTATTTCTCTCTAGTACTTTCCCCTTCTTTCATATTTTGTTTTCTTGTGTCTCCCCACATACTATATTCCCTCAACAGAATACAGGGACACTGAGGGCAGGCATTGGGTCATTTTTGTCTTTGTTTTCATTAGTACATTGTCACAAAAGGTAGGGGTATAATAAATGCTTGTTGAATTGAATTTCAGTCAAGAGAAGATAAAGACAAAAGGGCTGGTCTAAAACACAGACCAAAATTAGGCAGAGTCTGCTGTAGTCCTGCTTTTTAAGTATCACAGAGAAATCTTGCAAGAGAGAAGAATCATAGCTGGCAATTCTATAGCACTTGAAGATATGTGATGCACTTTATATCCCTTATCTCATTTGATAAGATGACTGAAATGTGGGCTTCTGGCTGAAATCAAAGGTACTGCTGGGAAGCCTCTCCATTTGGGAAAGAGGGAACAGTGATAGAGGCAGCTGCACAGCAGACAGGACATCTGCATATGAAAAGAACACATTTGGTTCAAATTGCCATTGTCAATAGCAGAAGATTTCTAATCTGGTGCACGGAGCATGGTGGGCATCCTAAGCTTCTCCCCTGCAGCTCTGGGAAGACTGCATTCTACGCTGCAGGTTCTGAGCTGGGCATCCTCCAGTCAGATGAGAAGCTGTTGAGGCCCCAATCATCCTGGATCAGAGAAGTCATGTTTTCATTTCTCATCCCTCCCAGATGAAGCTTTAACCACCCAATCAGCCGAGTGTCTTCAAACACTCAATGGGAACTTGGCTCTCTCAGTAAAGGCCCCAGAGCCACATTCTCCTTAGGAAACAAACAGTGTAAGGAGCTCACATGGATGCTCTTTTCCATAGGAACATATGTTCTGTCTCATGAGGAATGAAAATGTTGTTCTCAGAATGGAAGCAGGGCTGACTGCCGAATGAGAGGAGAGACCAAGTGGCTTAGCTGATGGAAATCAGTGGTTTCAGTACCACACTGACCAGAGGAAAAGAAAAGAGAAGCTGAGAGGGGAGAAGCCAAGATGGTGGAGTAGAAAGATTCACATATGCTAGCTCCAAGCCCACAGCCCATAAATTACCCGTAAAAAGAACTCCCAACAAATTCTGCAGCAGTAGAAGCCACGCAGCAACGGAGTGGAGGAGATTCCTGTTCCAGAGAGCCCCAAAAAACTGACCCCCAAAGGTCCATCGCACACTGGACCCAGAGCAGAGCCCAGCCCTGCCTTAGCTGTGTGGCCCCGAGAAGAGCAGATCCGAGCAGGCTTCAGGGATGGAATCTCCAGTGGCCACAAAAGTCCCTCCACCTACAGGAGCTACAGGTCAGTGAGAGAGACTGTTTGGTGGGTGGAGAGGGGAGCGGGGTATCTCCATAACTCAAACCGCCTCCATACCTTGGGAGGCAGCAGCAGACCGGAGCTCCCAAAGCAGGCAGGAGCTCAAGTCTATTGTTGAAGGTCTCCACATAAACCCCCTGAGGGAACTGAGCCCTCTGAGGTGGCCCTGGCCCCACCTGAGAACCTGAACTTAATCCCACTGAATAGCAGGCCTGTCCCCCGCTGAAAGCCCTGAGGCTGAGAAGCAGCATTTGAATCTCAGACCCCAAATACTAGTGGGGCAGGGGTGGAGAGGAATTTCAGAAGTCAAGTAACTGGCTGGGAAAATGCCCAGAAAAGGGAAAAAAAATAAGACCATAGAAGGTTACTTTCTTGGTGAACAGATATCTCCTCCCATCCTTTCAGATGAGGAAGAATGATGCTTACCATCAGGGAAACATATAGAAGTCAAGGCTTCTGTATCCCAAACATCCAAAATAAATATTCAATGGGCTCAGGCAATGGAAGAGCTCAAAAGGGATTTTGAAAATCAAGTTAGACAGGTGGAGGAAAAACTGGGAAGATAAATGAGAGATGCAAGAAAAGCATGAAAAATGGGTCAATACCTTGTGAAAGGAGACCCCAAAAATGCTGAAGAAAATAACACCTTGAAAAATAGGCTCATTCAATTGGCAAAAGAGGTTCAAAAAGCCAATGAGGAGAAGAATGCTTTCAAAAGCAGAATTAGCCAAATGGAAAAAGAGGTTCAAAAGCTCACTGAAGAAAATAGTTCTTTAAAAATTAGAATGGAACAGATGGAGGCTAGTGACTTTATGAGAAACCAAGAAATCACAAAACAAAACCAAAAGAATGAAAAAATGGAAGAGAATGTGAGATATCTCATTGGAAAAACAACTGACCTGAAAAATAGATCCAGGAGAGACAATTTAAAAATTATGGGACTACCTGAAACTCATGATCAAAAAAAGAGCCTAGACATCATCTTTCATGAAATTATCAAGGAAAACTGCCCTGATATTCTAGAAACAGAGGGCAAAATAAGTATTCAAGGAATCCACCGATTGCCACCTGAAAGAGATCCAAAAAGAGAAACTCCTAGAAACATTGTGGCCAAATTCCAGCATTCCCAGGTCAAGGAGAAAATATGGTAAGCAGCCAGAAAGAAATAATTCCAGTATTGTGGAAATACAATCAGTATAACACAAGATCTAGCAGTTTCTACATTAAGGGATCGAAGGGCGTGGAATAGGATATTCCAGAAGTCAAAGGAACTAGGACTCAAACCAAGAATCACCTACCCAGCAAAACTGAGTATAATACTTCAGGGGAAAATATGATCTTTCAATGAAATAGAGGACTTTCAAGCATTCTTGATGAAAAGACCGGAGCTGAAAAAAAAATTTAACTTTCAAACACAAGAATGAGAAGAAGCATGAAAAAGTAAATGGAAAAGACAAGTCATAAGGGACTTACCAAAGTTGAACTATTTACATTCCTACATGGAAAGACAATATTTGTAACTCTTGAAACTTTTCGGTATCTGGGTAATTGGTGGGATTACACACACATACACACATCCACGCACATACAGAGACAGAGAGCACACAGTGAATTAAATAGGATGGGATCATATCTTTAAAAAATTAAGGTAAACTGTAAGAGAGAAATATATTGGGAGGAGAGAGGGTGAAATGGAATGGGGCAAATTATCTCTCATAGAAGAGGCAAGCAGGAGACTTTTTAGTGGAGGGAAAAAGAGGGGAGCTGAGAGAAAAACAAGTTTACTCTCATCACATCCAACTAAAGGAAGGAATAAAATGCACACTCATTTTGGTATGAAAACTTATCTTACAATGCAGGAAAGTGGGGGAGAAGGGGATAAACAGGGTAGGAGGGACGATGGAAGGGAGGGAAATGGGAAGAGGGAGCAATTTGAAATCAACACTCAGGGAGGGACAGGATCAAAAGACAGAATAGAAACAATGGGGGGCAGGATAGAAGGGAGGGAAATATAGTTAGTCTTACACCACACGACTATTATGGAAGTCATTTGCAAAACTACACAGATAAGGCCTATATTGAATTGCCTGCCTTCCCAAAGGAAATGGGTGGGGAGGGAGGGATGGGGAGAATTTGGAACTCAAAGTTTTAGGAACAACTGTTGAGTATTGTTCTTGCTATTAGGAAACAAGAAATACAGATAATGAGGAATAGAAAGTTATCTGGCCCTACAGGGAAAAAGGGAAGATGGGGACAAGGGAAGGGAGGGATGATAGAAGAGAGGGCAGATTGGTGATAGGGGAAATTAGAATGCTCAGTGTATTGGGGTGGGGGAAGGGGACAAATGGGGAGAAAATTTGGAACCCAAAATTTTTTGAAAATGAATGTAACAAGTTAAATAAATAAATTTATTTTTTTAAAAAAAAGAAAAATACTCATTGGACCCAAGTCCAGTAAGAATTACCAAGAGAATTAAAATGATGAGTAGGACAGAAAAAAAATTGAGAAAACAAATGATAATGACCCACAAGAAAATTATGAAAAGAAAATAACTTGGTAACAGAGACACAAAAAATACTCAAGAAAATAACACCTTAAAAAAAGGAATTGGCCTAATGGCAAAAGAAGCACGAAAAATCAATGAAGATAACAACTCCTTAAAAAGTAGAACTTCAAATGAAAAAAGGTGGGGGGTGGGACAAAACCTCACCGAAGAAAATAATTTCTTATAAGCTAGAATTGGGCAAGTGGCAGTTAATGACTCCATGAAAGTTCAAGACCCAATAAAAATCAAAAAGAATGAAAAAAATAGAAGAAAATGTGAGATTTCCTATTGGAAAAACAACTGACCTGGAAAAAGAGATCCTAGAGAGATAATTTAAGAATTACTGAACTACCTGAAAGCCATAGATTTTTTTTAAAGAGCTAGATATCATATTTCAATAAATTATCAGTAAAAACTGCCCTGATATTTTAAATCCAGAAATTAACAGAACCCATTGATCACTTCCTAAAAGGAAAGTGAAAACTTTCCCAAAATGAAAACTTCCAAGAATATCTTAGCTAAATTGCAGAGTTCTCAGGATAAGGAGAGAATATTTCAAGCAGTCACTCAGAAAGAAGTAATGTAAATATCATGGAGCCACATTCAGGATCACACAAGATTTAGTAGTTTCCATGGTAAAGGAGTAGAGGGTTTGGAATATGATATTCTAGAAGGCAAAATGGATTAGAGACCAGCATCTGACAATATGTTGTTTACAAGAGACACACTTGAAACAAAGATACACACAAAATTAAAATAAAGGGCTAGAGCAGAATCTATTATGCAGAAATAAAAAAAGGCATGGGTAATAACCATGATCTCACACAAAGCAAAAGCAAAAATAGACCTACTTAATGGAGATTATATTTTATAGCTATAAAAACTACATTTTGCTAAAAGGTAGCATAGACAATGAAGTAGTATCAAATTTTTTTCTTAGCAAGTTTCTCTTATAAAGGTCTCATGTTTCAAATATATATTGAGTACAGAATTGAATCAAATTTATAAAAAAAAATAAGATTCCCCAATTGGATATGAACAGGAAGCTTTCAGAATAAGAAATCAAAACTATCACTATTAATGTGAAAAAATGCTCTAAATCACTATTGATTAGAGGAATACAAATTAAAACAACTCCTCGGTACAATCTCATACCTATCAGAAATGACAAATGCTGAAGGGATGAAGGGAAAATGGATACACTAATAAACTCTTGGTGGAGTGAACGAGTCCACTTATTCTAGAGAATAATTTGGAACTATGCCCAAAGGACTATAAAATTGCGTATACTCTTTAACCCAGCAATACCACTACTAAATCTGTGAACCAAAGAGATCAAAGAAAGAAGAAAAGGACCTACATGTACAAAAATATTTATAGCAGTTCTTTTTGTGGTGGTAAAGAATGAAATTGAGAGATTGTTCATCCATTGGGGAATGGTTGAAAAAGTTGTGGCATATGATTGGAATGTTCTCTAAGAAACGACAAGGAGATGGTTTCAGAAAAAAATATGGAAAGATCTATATGAACTGATGCAAGGTGAAGGGAAAGCTGGGACCTTTCACAGTGGTAGCAACACTGCAAGGATGATCAATCGTGAAAGACTCAATTGCTCTGATCAATACAACAATACAAGACAATTCCAAAGGACTCATGATGGAAAAAATGCTATCTACCTCTAGAGAGAGAACTGATGAACTCCGAGTACAAACTGAAATAGAACTTTCTTGCTTTGCTCTTGTTATTATTGCATTTTGATTGATATGGCTAATATGAACATTTATTTTGCATGATTTCATGTATTATTGACATCATTCTGCTTACCTTCTCATTGTGAAGGTAGGAGGGTGAGAATTTGAAATTCAAATTTTAAGTAAAAACAAAGGTTAAAACTAAATAAATCAATCAATTAAAAAAAAACCCATAATCTGTCATTCAAGCCTCCACAATCCTAGCTGCAATTTATTAATCCAAGCTGATTTCATGCTTCTTCCTTCATTGTATATCCAGCCAATCAGCGGAAGGACTTTGCCTCCCACCTACTAAGGGATAAATTTGTATATTTGTGATTACACTTTTTGAGGCATATTTTCCTTTAGATGAAGCTAGGTGTTGCAGTGGACAGGGCAATGAACTCAGAGTCAGGAAGAATGGAGTTCAAATATCATCTTAGATACTAGCTATGTGACCATAGACAAGTCACTTAACCTCTGTCTGCCTCAGTTTCCTAATCAATAATATATAAATAATAACAGTACCTAGTTCCCAGGATTGTTGTAAGAATCAAATGAGATAATATTTGTAAAACACTTTGGAAACCTTAATGTCTTATAGAAAGGATAGCCATTATCAAAATATATTGCATTACAACTTATTATTCAAATATTCAAATGTATCTGTGTTCTTATGAACCTGGGAATTCCCTATATTAATAAAGATTGGAGCCATTCCATACCTGCTCATCCCTGTATGATTCTCATCAATGTCCTCCCAAAAGTTCATCACAGAGCATCAATCCAACCTGATGGACACCTTGACTTTCTCCTGATATCATGGCAATAGCAGTGGAGTGCCTAGGTGCCCCCCAAAATTATAACAGTTGTGTTGATTTCACTTTTCTGTGCATTTATTAAGCTTCTCTTGGTCTTAGTATTTTGATTTGTAAAATGAGTGTGTTGGATTTGAGGAGTTTGCACAGCTAAGTTTCCAGCTCTAAATCTGCAATCCTTTATATGCCTGTTTATATGAATCATAACAGTTACTAGGGATACAAAGACCAAAACAAAACAGACCCTAGCCTCCAGGAGCTTATATTCTACTGAGTAAGATTGTGCACAAAGTGGGCAATACCACTGCTTGGGGGACGCTGGAATGATGGGGAGCTGATAGTAGCCCCAGGTATAATTGGGGGGCATTGAATAAAAATAAAAGGGTGGTACAAGCACAAGAAGAGCAGAAAAATTTGAAAAGCCATCCAAACATATTTCATCTATTGTGCTAAAGTCATAGTGATTACATTATTTTCCAAAAATGCAAGCTATAAACAGTCAGTGGTCTACTCTGCCAACAGATCTTAAAAAGCAAGCGTTGGCAGGCAAACATGTTGCACATTGTTGGGAAGTCCAGCATGCATTGACAGGAATATGTGCATGGAATGACTTGTTTACATATGATACTGCACAGTTACATGATGCAATGGTACATCATAAAATATTCAATGCAGGAATACCCCACAAATTCATAATAAATTATTAAATTCAAAATGCATCATTTTTTAAAAATTGTATTTTTTTGCAATGATGCAATTTTAAAAAGTCATTAAATGGTAAAAGAAAGTAGATTTTCAGGGGGGAGCTAAGCAATTTTTCTTCTTTTTAAAGGGGGCAGTAGGCCAAATAAGTTTGGGAACCTCTTAAAGACCTGAAATAGTCAGTGGCTCTCCATTCCCCCACATTATTTGGACTTAACTTCCTTCCCAGCCTTATTTAACATTTCCCGTCATTAGCTTATTTGCCATATTCCTAGCTTGTCTCATACTGCATTTCAACACTTTTGTTCATTTCCATCCACCACACTTGAATATCTTCCTTCCAACATACATTTTTTCCTGTTGATATCCTTCCATCCTTGAAAACTCAATTCAAATGCTGCCTCCTCCTAGAAAATTTTCCCATTACCAACAGCTAGACGTAATAGTTCTTTTGTCTATTCTCATAACTCTTAATATTCCTTCTTATTCACCTGTCATGTTTTGAGTAGTATTCTATTTATTTTGTATTACCTCTGACCTCAGATTCCTACTCCAATGCATCATTATGGAATGGAAATCACACTAAGTTCTTAAAAGCTACCATGACTCACATGACAATTATCTGGGTCATGTCATCCCAAAAGTTTTGGTTTGTTTTTTTTTTTAGAATGGCTGAAAGAAAACAGATTTGTCCACATTTCTAAAGGTTTTTTTGCATCAAAATTGATGAAGAAATCATCAATCAAGGGGAAGGGAGGGGAGGAGAGGGGAGAAGATTCATTATCTCCAGAAGACTCAGAGTGGAAAATGCTATTCACATCCAAAGAAAGAACTGGAGAATCTGAATGGGGACTGGGGATGGAAGTATACTATTTGCTCTCCTTTTCTTTTGTTGTTTTCTTTTGTTTTTTCTTTCTTGTGATTCCTCCCATTAGTACTAATTCTTCTTTAAATCATGACTAATGTGAAAATATGTTTTATATGAATGTATAAGTGAAGCCTATATCATATTGCAAGCCATCTTAGGGAAGGGAGAGGACAGTGTAGGAGAGAAAATTAAAAACTCAAAATCTTATAGAAGTGAATGTTGAAAACTAAAAACAAATGAATAAATATATTTTTAAAAGAATGAACCCTGTCTTTCCCAGGGTATTGAGTTCTAAAGGGTAGATGTGACCTATTTAACATCACACAGTTATCCTCTTCCAACAAAATATAAAGACTAGACAATGTCTACATTATTGAGTTACAATATTTTCTCTCTCTAACTGAACAATCAGCTTTCTAGGGAGAATTGGCTGAAGGCTTTGCCTTAGAAAACAAAAACTTACAGGATTTGTAATCCTTCAACAGTGTTGGAATAACTGAAATTGAGACCTAGTTTGCATGAATAATTAGTTAAAAAGGGAAACTTCAAGTTGCTGACCATATAGTCAAGTGAGCTTTCCTCCAGTCTATTAAGCTACCCACCTAGCAGCTTACGGTGGTGTTCCCAACAACGTTTGAAGGAGATTTCATGTATCTTGTTCTGGAGGAATTTTGCCTATTTATCCCAGAGGCAATCACTGCTGGTTATGACTGCAGCTACCATCTTATCACTTCTTTTATTTTTGCTATAGATAAGTATTATTGTCAGTGTGCCTAACTGTTCCACCTTAGTGGCTAACCTGCTGCTGATTTATCAGTGATACAAATACAATTTTGACAGTGCTGATGTTGTGTTAAGTTAGAAGATGATTGGGGAAGAGCCAAGATGGAGGAGTAGAAAGATACTCATATGCTTACCCCACAGTCTATAAAATACCTGTAAAGAAGAACTCTCAACAAATTCTAGAGCAGCAGAAACCATAGAACAATGGAGTGGAGGAGATTTTTGTTCCAGAGAGACCTGAAAAGCCCACAGGAAAGGTCTGTCTTGCACCAAACCTGGAGCAGAGCTCCGCCCTGCCTTGGCTATGTGGCACTGAGAGGAGCAGATATGAGCAGGCTTCAGGGACAGCATCTCCAGCAGCAGCAGCACAGGTCCCTCAACCCACAGGCCCCAAAGGTCAGTGAGAAGGTCTTTTTGACTGGATGAGAGTGGGGCAGAGTGTTCCCATAACTCAGGTCTCCTCAGGAGGCAGCAGCAAAAGGGGCTCCCAAAGCAGGCAGTGGCCTGCATCCATTGTTGAAGATCTCATTGTAAACCCCCTAAGGGAACTGAACCCCGTGTGGAGGCCCTGCCCCCACCTGAGCAGCTGAACTTAATCTCACACAGAATAGCAGCCCTGCCCTGAGGCTTGGGAGCAGCTCATTTGAATCAGCCCCCAAGCGCTGTCTGATCAGAACTGGAGGCAAGGTGGGTGTGGAGAATAAACCCAGAAGTCAAGTAACTGACTGTGAAAATGCCCAAAAAAGGGGAAAAAAATAAGACCATAGAAGGTTACTTTCTTGGGGAACAGGTGTCTCCTCCCATCCTTTCCGATGAGGAAGAACAAGGCATAATGTCAGAGGAAGTCAAGGCCTCTGCCCTCAAAGGGAACTTAAAATGGGCTCAGGCAATAGAAGACCTTAAAAAACAAGTTAGCAGCTTACTAAAGGAGAACCAAAAAAATGGTGAGGAAAAGAACAAACAGCTTTAAAAAGAGACTGACTCAATTGGAAAAAGAGGACCAAAAAGCCAATGAGGAGAAGGAGGTTTTAAAAAGAAGAATTACCCAAATGGAGGAGAAGGTTCAAAAGCTCACTGAACAAAATAATTTGTTGAAAGAGAGAATTGAGTTCAGGGAAACAAATGAGTTAAACCAAGAAGTTAGTAAACAAAACCAAAAATTTGAAAAAATAGAATATAAGGTTAAACAACTCATTGGAAAAAAAACTGACCTGGAAAATAGATCCAGAAGAAATAATTTAAAAATTATTGCACTACCTGAAAGCTATGATCAAAAAAAAAGCTTAGACATTTTCTTCCATGAAATTATCAAGGAAAACTGCCCTGATATTATAGAGTCAGAGAGCAAAATGGATGTTGAAAGAATTCGTCGATCACCTCCAGAAAGAAACCCGAACAGAGAAACTCCTAGAAATATTGTGGGCAAATTAAAGAGTTCCCAGATCAAGGAGAAAATACTGCAAGCAGCTAGAAAGAAACAATTTGAGTACTGTAGAAATACAATCAGGATAACATAGGATCTGGCAGCTTCAACATTAAGAGATTGAAGGGCTTAGAATGGAATATTTCAGAAGTCAAAAGAACTGGGAGTGAAGCCAAGAATCACCTACCCAGAAAATCTGAGTATAATACTTCAAGGAAAAGAATTATCATTCAGTGATATAGTCAAATTTCAAGATTTCATGTTGAGGAAAAGACCAGATCTGTATTTAAAAATCTGACTTCCCAAAACAAGAATCAAGAGAAGCATGAAAAGGTAAACAGAAAAGAAAAATTATAAAAGACTCTATAAAGCTGAATTGTTTACATTACTACATGGAAAGAAAATATTTTTAACTCTTGAATCTTTTCTCAGTGTTTGGGTAGTGGGAGGGATTGTACATACACACACACATACACATGGATAGATAGAAACTACAGGGTGTGTTGTATCAGAAGAGATGATATCCACATTCACACAAAAAATAAAATAAAATAAAAATTAAGGGGTGAAGGAGGAAAATTCCAGGAAGACAAAGGGAGTGATGGAATGGGGCATGCTATGGCTCATAAAAGAGATAAGAAAAATCTTGCTCAGTGGAGGAGATAAAGGAGAAGGGGAGAGGGGGAAAAATAGAGTTACTCTCCCCATGTGTGGCTGAGGGAGGGAATAACATGCTCACTAAATTTGATATGAAAATTTATATACACCACAGGAAAGTAGGAGAGGAGGCAACAAGTGGAGCTAGGGGAATGTTAGAAGGGAGGGCAAATGGGAGAAGAGAGTCACTAGAAATAAACACTTCCAAGAAGAGACAAAGTCCATTGTAGGGGGTAAAAGGCGGAGATAGGGTAGGTCAGAGGGCAATATAATTAGTATTACACAACATGATTACTATGGAAGTCTTTTGCAAAACAACACATATTTAGTCTGTATTGAATTGCTTGCCTTCTCAGTAGGGCTGGGGAGGGAGGAGGGGAGGGAGAGAAGTTGGAATTCAAAGTACTAGAGATGAATGTTGAGAATTCTTATTGCATACAATTGGGAAATAAGAACTACAGGGATAGGGGTACGGAAATTTATCTTGCCCTGCAAGAAAGGAGAGAAAATGGGGGTGGGAGAGGGGTGGGGTGGGATGGAAGGGAGGGTACATTGAGGGAAGGAGTAATCAGAATGCAAGGTATTAGGAAGCAGGGGGAGGGGAGTCATGGGGAGAAAAATTGGACATGTTACAAAGTGAGGTAAAAGCAATTAGAATTAAAACAATAGACTGAATTAATTACTGAGAATAAATAAATGACATCTCTAGTTTGTAGAAAAGAATTTCAGTCTAAATTTCCTAGAGGAAAATAACCTCGAGCAAAATTTGGCATTGATGGAAAAGTCAAGGTTTTAATGGTAAATTTGATTTTATGATTGCCATTTAATTAGGAACTAGAATATGTATAGAAAGGCATGTAAGCCACTTAAGACTTGCCTCAAAAGATGTTCCTTAGCCAAAGTGAAACTATAATCATATTTGAAACCTAGTTATTGGAACTTGGCATTTTTAGATGCTATGGGACTATTAAGTGACTGTACTTCTGAGTCTAACTCCAGGTGTGGGTAGCAAGAAAGGTGATCTGAGCCTCCAATCCATGATGCCAGTAAGCTGATGAGATGCTGGTATGAACTGCATAGGTGATCTCAAGGGAAGGGTGGGGAGAGCAGCTGTTCAGCATAGGCTGAGGTGGGATTCTCCTGACTCAATTTCCCCACTGACACCTGGCAGACTTTAAGGCTGACTGAATGCAAGTGGATAATCTAATCCTGCCTGGAATTGACATGAAGTTGGGGAGATATTGTATCCTGCAATGTCCTTACTGTTGGTGGCAATTTCCTATAGTCAAAAGGTTTGTAAGCTTAATACCGGATCTATTCAATTATAGATTATGGGTAGGGGAACATCTGAGGTTGTCTAAAATTAAGCTATTAGGCACAGGACTTTAGACCAACAACAAGAAGTTAGGGTCCTTTAATTCTTAGTAATACTGTGGGGACAATTAGGTCAAGAGCTTGTGAAGTTAGCAACATAAATATTATTTGTGTCTCAGTTGGTTAATGTTTAAAAAAAATTTCTTTTGTGGTGCATATTGTAAATGCTTTAAAAAGAAATATCACCTGACCAAAAGTTGGAATTGCTCTATCTGTTATAAACTTTGTTAAAAAAATAAATAATAATATAAAAATATAGAAGATGATTAACAAGAAATAGAAAATCATAAAAAAATAGAGATTCATAGAACAGTGAAAAAAGATTAAGGGTTCCAAGGTACTTTGCTGCCTCATAAAAAAAATTTTGGACTAATGAGCTAATACCAAGAAAGGGGGTTTTTTTGTTCTTTTTTAATTAAATTTGTTTTAATTATCAAGCATTTATTTATTTTTCCTCCTGCCTCCCCTCCTCCCCAGTAACAAATATAAGAAGCAAACAAAATAAATTTCCATATTGGTCACCTCCAAAAATTTGCCACAGAGATAGGTAAATTGCAAGGACATAACATAGTCAAAAAATTCCATGATATCCAGCTTAAATTTAAGTCTAACGTTTCTTGATATCCAAGTTTATACACATACAATTTTAGGCTTTCAGACTCTCAGAACCAAAATATTTACATTAACAATTTAAGAGTAAAACCAGTGCTGTTCTTTAACTATCTATTCACTAGAGATTTAAACAACTCAGTCTATTTTTAAATTTTAAAAAAATTAATATACCAATCACAGTGGTACAGCATTACAGGAATATTTCAAAGAATGACTGACTTTTCAAAAGTTGGGATGAAAGCAGAGATAGGGACATCGCAAAATGGAATCCTTGACAAAATCTTAGTAAAAATGACACATCAGCTAATTTACCATGCAGATCTTTTTGACTCACACTGGCCTCTTTCATCAATGAGTATGACACCAAAAAGCCTTTTTCCTGTTTATCCATATGTCCTGTGTCTCTTGACCCCAGCTCCACTGAGTTCATTCTCACTCTGCTTAACATTTTTCACCAGACACACAGGGTAGATCAACATGCTGAATGTAGGATGAAAAGTCTGCACGGATGAATACCAAACACCCAGGAGAAGACCCTGTGAGATTTCTGTCTTACAACCTACACAGCACTTGATTTGTCAAAGCAAAACCATTAAACAAATTATTCCCCGAGGTAGTTCTGATTCATCATTTAGCCCTAAGTGGCAACAGATTCTTCAAGAGGTAGAAATGTTTCAAGTGACCAGCATTTCTCAATAATTAGAAGCTGAAAGGGAAAAATGTAATAAGCTAAAAGGCAACAAAAAATGAAATGAAAAGTAAGTGTATGCTAATCATGGTTGAATGACAAAAAAGACAAAGTACCACGGGCACAAAAGACTCACATTTAAATAAACATCTTAATAACGCAAGGTACAGCGATCGCTTTGAAGATAAAGCCAAATCCCAAGACTTGATACAACTTTATAAAGTGACTGTTGCCCAGTTCTCATTTTTCATTGTCAATTACTTCTTTAAAAATTTCAGAACTGAGTTGTTTCAATAGTACAATATATTTTTTTTCAACATTCTGTTCTGTACTAATTCAGATCTTAACTCTGAGAAGTTGATGTTCTTAATAGATGCAAATACTTGATTCAGGAAAAACTCTTAGATCTTAACCAAGTCTTTTCCTGTATGTTAAAATATAATCTAAGTTTTTTTGATATCATTTGCTGGTCTGACCATGCCACCCCCATTCTCAATAAACTTCAGTGATTTCCAAGATCAAATACAAATACCTTTCATAATCTCATCAAACAACTACCTTCCTGGTCTTGTTCCAGTTTATACCCTCCTACCACCAATTCTTCAATGATCTGACAATGATCTCCTTGCTGTTCCATGAGCGTGATTGACACTCCATCTCTTGGCCCTGTCTTGGCCTCTGGTTGTCCCCTAATGTCTGGATTTCTTTCTCTTCTCATCTCTGCCTCTGGGCATCCTGGACTGCCTTCAAATCCGAGCTAAAATCCCACCTTCTGAAGGAGGCCTTTTTTAATCTCTTAATTCTGCTCCTTTCCTTGTTGACTATTTCCTATACATCTTGTATATAGTTTGTTTATACATATTTGTTTGCTTAATGTCTCTCATTAGAATGTGAGTTCCTTGAGGCCGGGAACTATCTTGTATCCCCAGTGCTTAGAACAGTGCTTGGCACATTGTAGGTACTCAATCAATGCTTACTAAATAACTGTGGTTTTGTCTTTTCCTGAAGAACTTATTAATATAAAAGTATGAGGCATCTATGTGGCCCACAAGTCTTTGCCCTCTCTCATCTCTTCTTCCTAAACCCTACTTTCCCATATATTTTTCTCTTCAGTAAATCAACTGATGAAGAGGAAACCAGATTCTTACATGAAGAATGAGGGTGCTAGGGCTCTTTATTTTCCCCTTTTCCAACTCTTAAAATGAAGTGACCAAGTGTCGGAGTATATGTAGATTTAGTTGGAAAGTTCTTAATGACTGATATCTATCTCTTTAACTTCAGCAACCAATAAATTGCAATTATTTTTGTCATACTCTTCTCATAGATACTTATGGTTAGTGCTATAGTATTTGAAGGTGGCATATTATAAAATCTTTTTTTTTTTTTGCCTTTGAGTATAGAATAAAATCCCTTCCCTACTTTCTTTGCCTCTTCTACAAGCCATCCTTCCATTTAGCTCCAAAGTCCTTCTTTCTTCTGGTTTGATTTTTTAGCAATAAAGGCAAAATTGAAAGTTCTTCTAGCAATATGTCTACTAACTGGTCAGTGGAAGAGGATCTCACATTTAGAATTCCAGGAGTTTAATTAAAGTCAATGGAGAGACTAAAAAGCTCTGATCCTTAGTACCTATTCTCTTCTCTCTAGCCATTCTGCCCCTGTAAGAAAATAATTTATGAGGTTCTATTTTTCTATGTCCCTTGTCTATGTTTTTAGCCTTAATATGACTGAAAGATTAATTACTAATTGACGATTCTAATGGTTATGAGCCTCATGGCACTTAGCTTGATTGGTTGTCAGAAATCAGACTTGATCTGTTATAGAGACAATACCCCAAGCCCTACCATCACGGAGGAGACTCTCAGAGTTTATACTCCGCTAGCAGAGACTTTGGAAATCTAGAGCCAGAGAGGCAGAACCAAGGTGAAGGAGTAAGGCAGGAACTTGTCTGAACTTTCCCAAATTCCCCTCAAAAAAACTAACAACTTAAGATAAATTGTGGAGCGACAGAAACAACAAAAGAACAGTGTGAAAAAATTTTCTAGCTCGAGACAACTTGGAGGTTAGACAGAAAAGCTCTGTTTCATTACGGTGAGCAAGGCCATGGGATCCAGGCGCAAAGTCAAAAACAAACCAGCAGCAAGGCCCCTGGTGAAAGCCAAAAGAGAGGCTTCACAACTGTCTCAAGCCAGAAGCAGGCCCTGCCCCAGGAAGTCAGTGAGGATATTGGGAGTAACTGAATCGGCAGTGGCAACCTCTAGAGCTTTCATCCCAGTAAGGGTAAGGGGGCAGGAAAATTTGTCAGAAAGAGATTAGAAGGAATATTTTGCAGGCTGTAGGTGTAGGACTTTTTGCATTGCCCAAATTGGGGTGAAGGTCACAGATCAAAGTTGTACTCTCCGCATATTTAACACACTAAAATTTGCTGCAACAGAGGACTGGGGATCCTGCTCACAAGTCCAGGATGGACCAGAGCATAGACCAGGTAAGCAGTGACTAAACTTCTCCTTATATGATACCATGTAGGAAGAAGTGAAAACCTGCAGGTCCCCAAAACTACCTCTAAAAACAGCAACACAAAAAACATGAAATTTGTGTCAGTGCCCCCTCCACCCCAGGAGCAGAGCTCAACTTTAACATAAAATTAAAAGTCAAGAAATAGTTTAGCAAATGAGCAAAAAAAAAAAAACAAAAAAAAAAAACAAAAAAGAATCTGACCATAAAAAGTTATTACAGCAAAAAATATTAAAACACAACTCAGAAGAGGACAAATTCCACCCAGGATTAGAGGGTTTGAAATATGATGTTCTAGAAGGCAAGGGAGCTAGGAATGCACTGAGAAAAGGGGAGAAGGAAGAGGCAGAATGGAGTAAAATGGCTCACATGAGAGAAGCATGAAAAAACTATTACGATGGAGGGGAAAAGTTGGTGGGGGGATCTTGATGGGCAATGCTTGAATCTTACTGTCATCAGAATTGGCTTAAAGAGGTAATAGGATACACACTCAGTTGAGTATAGAAATCTATCTTATCCTATAGGGAAGTGGGAGGGGTGGGGGACAAAAGAGGGAGAGACACAAAGAAAGGGCAGATGAGGGAAGAAGTGGTCAGAAGCAAAACATTTGTAAAGGAGAAAGGGAGAAGGATAAACAGGGAAAATAAAATAGAGGGAAATACACAGTTTGTAACTGTAACTGTGAATGAAATGAATTCACCCATAAAATGGAAGTGCATAGCAGAGTAGATTAAAAACCAGAATCTTACAAAATATTATTTACAAAAGAAAATACCTGAAGCACAGGGACACACATAGAATACATGCAAGGAGCTGGAGCAGAATAAATTATGCTTTAGCTGATGTAAAAAAAACAAAACAAAACAGGGGCAGCAATTACTTCAGACAAAGAAAAAGCAAAAACTAGATCAAATTAAAAGAGATAGAAAGGAAAGTACATCTTACTAAAAAGTACTATAGACAATGTGAAACATGTATGTACCAAACGGGATGACATCCAAATTTGTAAAGAAGCTAAGTGAGTTATAGGAGGAAATAGACATCAAAATTTTACAAGTAGGAGATTTCAACTTTCCCTTGTCAGTACTAAATAAATCTCATAAAACAACAAACAAGAAAGAAATTAAGGAGAGGAATAAAATTTTAGAAAATTGAGATATGATAGACAACTAGAGAAAACTGAATGGGAATTCAAAGGAACATTCCTTTTTCTGGTAGATGAGGAAGGAGGAAGGGTGGAGAATTTCGAAGTCAAAGTTTTAAAACTGAATGTTAAAAATTGTTTCTGCATGTAAGTAGGGAAAACAAAATACTAAATAACCAAAAAAAAAGATAATGTCAAGCGAACTAATTTTTTTAAAAATTTTAAAAAATTTTTAAAAATAAAAGAAGGTAGCCTAGCCATTCCAAATCTCAAATTATATTTAAAAAGTAGTAATCATCAAAACAATTTGGCATTAAGAAAAGGCACTAAGAAAAAAAGTGATGTATCAGTGTAATAGATTAGGCTCACAATCTACATTAGTAAATGTCCATAGTAATCTAGCGTTTGATAAACCCCCAAATCCAAGCTTTTGAGAGAAGAATTCACTATTTGATAAAACTGTTGGGAAAACTAGAAAGCAGTTTGGCAGAAACTAGGTATAGATGAACATCTCTTAACTTATGGAATGATATGGGTTCATAATGTGGACATAGAGATTGGTACCATGGGCAAATTAGGAAAGCATGAAATAGTTGGAAGAATTTATGACTAAATAAAAGATTGCATTACAAAATGTAAAATGTATAATTTTAAGATGAAGAAATTAAAGCTATCTATAATTAAATGAAAAAAAAACTCCAAATCACTAGTGATCAGAGAAATGCAAAATAAAACAATTTTCATGTTAAAAAAAAGTCAGTTCTCTTCATGACCTTGTAATTTTATAAGATGATAACACAGAACAACTGTGTAGAAATAAGATTTATACAAAATAAAAGGCTTCTAGCAGAAGGTTAGGACTTTAGCTGAGACCTGAAGGAAGTCAGGGAAACATCAAGGGAGGAAGAAGAGAGAGAGAGTTCTAAGCATAGGAAAATCCTCAGAGTCAGAAGATAAGGTGCCATGTTCCATACATCTGTAAACTTTCCTATTCATTTCTACATGATTTTAATTTTTTCTTGTTTTGAAAAAATGTGCCTTTTTAGTTCATATATTTTTAATCATTTGCACTTATTTTTACTGATTTGTAGTGGTTCCTCATATATTGCATTTTCCTGCCTTTATCCCTTTGAACTAGTGTTGCCTTATGTGGAAAATGCTCTCCTGGATGAATTCAGAAAAATCTAGAAAAACGTGTATGAATTGATGCATAGTAAAGTGAGTATGACTACGCGAACATGGTACACAGGTAACAGCAGTATTGTACAATGATCAACTGTGAATGACTTAGCTCTTCTCAGCAGTACAATAATCCAAGACAATTCCAAAGGACTCATAATAAGAAATGATATCTACCTCCAGAGAAAAAAATGATGGAATCTGAATGCAAATATAAAGTTTAAGATAATGAATGATTATGAGCCATAGATAGCAAAATTATTTTATAGAAAGCTTGATAAGATATCCAACCAAACAAAGTCAATCTAAGATCATTTAAGGACAAAAATGGAAGGACATTAAACAAAAGGTAAAAGAAAAATATACATTAAAATTATTCTAAAAAATATGTTCTCCAAGAAGAACAACTGGAACCATCACGCTTGGGCACTAATATAACCATCTTTGATGTGCCTAAAAGGGAAATAGAAATTACTTTCATGGGAAGAAAGACAACAAGAGCAACTTGATTGAACATATTTTGCTTGAAGGAAATCTGTGCTAGCAACAGCATTATTTTGAGGAAAATGATGTGTTGATATGCACCAGTTAAGAGGTGAGTAAGATATGGATTGTATGAAAGAAAATCCCATGATTAAAAACCCACTAAATGTCTAAAAGAATTTCCAAACCTATCTATACACACACACACACACACACACACACACACACACACACACACACACACCTGCTTTCCCATTTCTATAAAATCTTTAGAAGAGTTATTGATGCACAAATCAAGGACATCCTTGATAAGGGTTTTAACAGGGAATGAACCAGTTTTGACAAACAACATTCAATATTTGACCTCTTTTCCATTTTGTATTAACTGAAAGTGAAAAACTGCACTTGTTTGCTGATTATTAAAAATAAAATACAATCTGCTAGACCAAAACGTACCATTTTCAACCAAGATTCTTCCATTCCTTAAAGATACAACAATAAAAATCATTATTCAAGAACACTCAGATCTCTGATTATGAATATCAGGCAAGTCATAAAGCATGGAAATGTAAGTTCATCTGAGGGATTGGCCATTGTGATGGAGAGCCACTACACAGTACTTTTGAAAGTATCTTTGTCTATGATGAAGTCTTATAAATTCCCCTATTTGTAGATGACATTGTGTTAAATCTTTCGTTGTTCAGTCATGAATGACTCTTTGCGACACCATATAGACCATAGCATGCCAGGCCCTTCCACAATCTCTTGAAGTCTATCCAAGCTCATGTTTGTTACTTTCATGATACAATTGATCCATCTCATCCTGTGCCATCCCTTTTTCCTTTTGACTTCAATCTTTTACAACATCAAGGTCTCCTCCAATGAATCCTATCTTCTTTTTATGTGGCCAAAGTATTTAAATTTCAGCTTCAGCATTTTCCTTTGAATAGTAAATATCCAACAAATGGCCTGAAATAATTTCTTTAAGTATTGACTGATTTGATCACTGACTTGAAGTCCAAGGGATTCTTAAAAGTCTTCTCTATGACCACAAATTGAAAGTGTCAATTCTGTATCACTCAGCTTTCCTTATAATCCAACTCTCATAGCCATACTTTGCAACCAGAAAAACCACACCTTTAACTATATGGACCTTTTTGTCAACAAGGTGATGTCTTTGCTTTATAGAATACTGTCCAGATTTGCTTTCCTTTCCAGAAGCAAGTGTCCTTTGATTCCATGGTCGCAGTCACTTTCTATGGAGATCTTTGAGCTCAAGAAGATAAAATCTGAAACTACCTCCTTTTCTTCTCCCTCTCTTTTCTAGTTGCCAAGATCTTAGGGTTTTTTAGTTTGTCTGTTTTTTTATGTCAACCTAGTCTTTATACTATTCCCTATATAATATATATATTATGCTATACTATACTATGCTTCTGAATTCTTCACTTCTGCCATTAGTGGTATCAGCCCAACATATCTAAGATTGTTAATATTTCTCCCGGCAATCTTGATTACAGCTTTGATTCATCCCACCTGGAATTTCACATGATATACTTTGCATATAAATTAAATAAACAAGGTGATAATAAATAGCCTTGCTATACTTCTTTTCCACTCTTAAACCAATTAATTCTTCCATGTTCAGTTTTAATTGTTGCTTCTTGGCCTGTATACAGGTTCCTCAGGAGATAATTAAAAGGACCTAGTACGCCTACCCCTCTGATGACTTGTCACATTTTATTATGATCTACGTAATCAAAGGCTTTAGTGTAGTCAATAAAGCAGAAGTCGATTTTTTTTCCTAGAACTCCCTTGCTTTCTCCATAGTCCAGTGATAGTTGGCAATTTGGTCTCTAGTTCTTCTGCTTCTTTGAAAACTGGCCTACTCTTCTGGTAATTCTCAGTTCATATACTACCGAAGCCTAGCCTGCAGAATTTCAAGCATAACCTTGCTGGCATGTGAAAACAGCACAACTATTTGGTAATTTAAATATCTTTTGGCATTGCCCTTCTTTAGGACTGAGACGCAAACTGATTTTTTTCCAATCCAGTGGCCACTGTGGAATTTTTCAAAATTGCTGGTATATGGGGTGTAGCTCTTTAACACCATTATCTTTTAGGATTTTAAATAGTTCATCTATAATTCAGCCATCTCCACTAGCCCTATTGTTAGCAATGCTTCCCAAGACCCACTTGACTTCATTCTTCGGGATGTCTGGCTCATGATCAGTAACCACATCACTGTGGTTATTAGAAAGGTTAAGATCTTTGTACAGTTCTTTTGTGTACTCTTGATATCTCTTCTTAATCAGTTCTACTTCTGTTAAGTCCCTCTTCTATCAAGCTCCAAAACATGGCAGAGCCTTCTGGAAAAGATCTGTAATTACTCAAAGCAGTTTAACCTTTCCATCCACACAGAAAAGGTCAAGTGATTTAAAAAATGTCATTTCCCAGATTATAACATGCATTTGGAGGGAATATAGAGCTTACCCATTAATAGCAGGGACATATCTGGGACAGGCAGTACAGAAGAACAACTTAGGCTCAGGGTTAAAAAAGATGAGGAAAGTGGGTGAGATTTTCTTTGGGAAATTGTAAAACTCCTTTGGTTAGCCCAAGTTTCCCATGAAAGCAAAGCCTTACCTTTTTAATAATAATATTCCACTAGTATTATTGCATGGTGGCAAAATATGGAATACAACAGTCTCCTAAGAATTCAAAATTAAAATCACACTGAAGGCAATACAAAGATACATGGTGGGTATGAGCAGGCTCAGTATATCACCAGTAAGGAAGATCAAAAAAGGAAAGCAGTTCAGAGAAGTCATTAAGGAATTGTATGATAGGAAGAAAAGTTATGCCAGTCACAGGATGAAGGTAAGGGGTTGTCAAAATTCTCCACTGGCATGTTTCAACATCAGGGGAAACAGAGAAAGGAAGGCCTCCAGTAGATAGGGTGGATTCCTTCTGGCAGATTTAATAAAGGACATGGGCAGAAATCATTTAGGATGGGAAGGCATGGATATTGATATCATAGGAGAAAATAATTGATGACAATTCACAGCTCTACTTGAGAACTATCAAGTGATTAAAGGATGTGACTACATTGTGCCACATTGTCCTTAGGTGTTTACACATAAAAGCTAGAAAATTGGGAAGTAATATTTATCCCATTACCTGAGAAAATGAGTGCCCAATTGACCAAGATTTTCTTTTCCATGAGTTTCCTGATTTCATTAATTGTAAATGAAGGAAAGTACAATCTTCAGGCTGGTATATGGCATGGAAATGTATTTAAAAGTCCCAATGGTACATCTCTTCCCTTGATCCATGATCAAGTTTGTGGAAATAAGTAGCTGAATATGGATTCACTCTCATAAGATGCTTTAGAAGGAAGAAGGAATGAACTTCAATACAATGATTAGTCAATATCCACATGGATACAAGACACAAAATGGCATTTCTTTAACATAAGACTCAGTTTCCCTTTTATTCCTCCATTCTATTTTTTCTTCTCCCTCACTTGATGAGATTTTAATTCAAATAAAATCCAATGTAGTTGGAATTCCCTTTCAACTGCAGCCTCAGACACTGCTAGCTATATGACCCT